>CM025789.1:85173524-85199745 GCA_014635995.1 Sarcophaga peregrina | reverse complement strand
TTGTGAATGCATTTGGCTTGAGGGGGAGTTTGTAATGAATTTGTAACGCCGTACACAAGCCAAATACATGCGACTTCGTTCTGTTTAAACTGTTATACTTAAAAATAATTGATTTGCAAACTAATCGTTATCAGTTATAAAATGATCATTCCAATTTCTTGTGTGTGAAGTAATGGTCATAGAAACTTAAAAGAAAAATTATAACCTTTATAATAAAGTACATTTTATTTGAATTTTCTGTACAACACTCGAAAAGTCGTTTTATTGTTGAGCCACTAAACAGGTTTTACTAAAAATAAAACCAACAAAAATTCTTTTTTATTACAAAAATAAATAAAATGTACATGAATTCATTGCATTTAAAAATAATTACTTACTTACTTACTTACTTCATTGGCCATAACAACCCGATTAACGGATTTCGGCCTGCCGCAATACATCCTTCCAGGCGCCTCTGCTTCTTGCGCGCCTACGCCAGTTGGTCACACCAATCGATGACAGGGCTTCCTCGACTTGGTCCTTCCAACGGATACAAGGTCGTCCTCTTCGCCGACTTCCGCAGATCCCCGCATCAAATACCCGTTTCGCCGGAGCATCCTCCTCCATTCGAACGACATGGCCGAGCCAGCGCAGCCGCTGGATATTAATACGCTGCACAACATCTATGTCGTTGAGGAGCTCATACAGCTCACTGTTAGATCGGATGCGGAAATCATCGCCAACTCGCACAGGACCGAAGATCTTACGTAGGACTTTCCTCTCGAATACCCTCAAGGCTGCTGCATCAGTTCTTAATAGGGTCCATGCCTCTGCGCCATAAAGAAGCACGGGTAAGATGAGCGTCTTGTAGAGTATTAATTTTGTCGCACGGGAGAGGTCTCTGCTGCTCAATTGCCTATTGAGACCATAGTAGCACCTGTTGGCAAGAGTAATCCTGCGTTTGATCTCCAGACTGACATCATTTTTGGTGGTAACGGCGGAGCCAAGATAAATAAATTCCTTGACTGTATCAAAAGTATAGTTATCGGCCGTAATCTGAGAATCAATACGCCGCACGTCTCTACTTGTCCTCATTTACTGCCCATCTTCTTAGACTCCCGTTCAATAGCGCTAAAGGCAGCAGTAACATCTCGCTTGGTACGCCGTATGATGTCGATGTCGTCAGCGTACGCAAGCAATTGGACACTTTTTTGAAAGATAGTGCCATTGCGATGCACTCCTGCCTTTCGCAGAACACTCTCCATGACGAAGTTGAAGAGGTCGCATGATAAGGGGTCGCCTTGTCTGAAACCTCGCACGGTATCAAAAGGTTCGGAGAGGTCCATTCCTACCTTGACGGAGCTGCAGGAATTGCTCAACGTCATTCTGCATAGCCTTATCAGCTTCGCAGGTATAACGAGCTCAGACATTGCGGCATAAACACGATCCCTTATGGGGCTATCGAAGGCTGCCTTATAGTCGACAAAAAGATGGTGTGTGTCGACTTGTTTTTCGTGGGCCTTTTCCAGGATTTGGCGCAGTGTGAAGATCTGGTCTATGGTGGATTTGCCAGGTCTGAAGCCGCACTGATAAGGTCCAATCAGTGTTTTGACGAGTGGCTTCAGTCGTTCACACAATACGCCTGTAAGAACCTTATATGCGATAGGGAGAAGGCTAATACCCCTGTAGTTGGCGCAGATTGTGGGGTCTCCCTTTTTCAGGACAGGACAGAGGACACTGAGGTTCCAATCGTTGGGCATACTTTCTTCTAGCCATATTTTGTAGATGAGCTGGTGCATGCGCCCTACCAACTCATTACATCCGGTCCTAAACAATTCAGCGGGGAGGCCATCAGGACCTGCCGCTTTATTGTTTTTAAGACGCGTAATCGCGACTTTGACCTCTTCATAGCTAGGCGGCGGAATCTCCACGCCGTCATCATTGATCGGGTTCGGAACATCATCTCTAGAGGCGGTATTGGTGACGTCATCGCCTTGTAGCAGAGTAGAGAAGTGTTTCCTCCACAACCTCAGCACCCCCTGCGGATCTGTAACCAGGTTTCCTACGTCTATGCATCTAGACTTCCTCACGCTCACGCCTTTCCTGCTCCCTTTTCTTGCGTCTGAAAAGGCGTCTCTCTTCTCTCTGTAGTTCTCGACAATGGCTCGCGTAGCAGCAGACTGCAACGTCTTCTTGTATGCGGCGTTTTTCGCTGCAGATGCCTCGCGACACTCCTCATCGTACCATTGATTTCGTTGGGGTGGGCGCTCGAAACCAAGGACTGTTTCCGCAGTAGTGCGCAAGGAGTGGGAGATGTTGGCCCACAGTCCTCCAATGTCGTTGAGATTAGGTGGGGATCGACAGAGCTTATCCGAGAGTTGAGCGGAGAACGCCTCAACTGTCCCTTGTGATCGCAGCTTCCTGACATCCAGCTTCCGCAGTGTACTAGGGCGCGCCATCCTCGAGGCGCTAATGCGCAATCGAAACTTGGCTGCGACAAGGTAGTGGTCCGAGTCAATGTTCGGACCTCTAAATGTGCGCACATCTAGTACACTGGATACATGCCTTCCGTCAATCACAATATGATCGATCTGGTTGGAAGTTGATCGATCGGGGGACATCCAAGTGGCCTTGTGGATGTCGAGATGTTGAAACCTGGTGCTACATACTACCATGTTACGCTCCGCGGCGAAATCGATCAGCCTCATACCATTGGAGGTAGTGTTCGCGTGGAGGCTGAACTGTCCGACAGTGGTGCCAAAGATACCTTCCCGCCCGACCTTTGCATTAAAATCCCCGAGGACAATTTTTGCGTCATGGGCCGGGCACTTATCATATACGTCCTCGAGTTTAGCGTAGAAGGCATCCTTAACCACATCGTACTTATCTTCCGTCGGGGCGTGAGCACAAATCAGGCTGATGTTGTAGAATTTTGGCCTGATGCGGCTTGTGGCTATTCTTTCGTTCACAGGTGTGAACCCAGAGACAAGGTGGCGGAGTCTCTTATTAACCACAAATCCGCATCCAAATTCGTGCTTATCAACATGGCAGCTGTAGTACACATCGCAAGATGCTAACCTTTTGCATCCTTGCCCTATCCATCGCATTTCCTGTATGGCAGTGATGTCAGTCCTACATTTCTTAAGGGCATCCGCCAGCTGGGCGGAAGCGCCCACCCTGTGAAGGGTGCGGACGTTCCAAGTGGCTATTCTTAAATCGTTGTCCTTTGAGCGTTTGCCGTGGTCGTCAACTTTAAAGGGGATCTTTTTGGAACACTTTGCAAAAATTGTAGAGCTTGGACAGTATTAAAAAAGAAATGAAAGCAAATAGAAGTCATTTAAAAGAAGTCTCGATAAATATAGGAACAATAAAAAATTTAAGAAAAAGAGTTACAAGAGGTGATCTTTCATAACTATGCTATGGAAAAAAGGGCGCAGGCGAAAAACGAACTCAAATTGAAATTTTTAGAGCTGGACCGATTAAAACTTTACATTCGACCATTCGTTACTTTCTTGTTTCTAATGAATTTTTTTGATTTGTTTAATAAACTTTTTTGTTTTTTGTTTTTATTGGAATGAATTGTTTCTGATTTTATATTTGGCTGCTTGACCTTAGGGAGTAGGCTATATTATCTCTTATAGTAACTCTTGATTTATCGTATTCATCTTGTTCAGCATTTTCTAAATCGTCTTCGGCTAAGGTCACAATAATTTCTTCGTCAATTCGTATTATAGTGCGCAAAACACTTAGAAGACATCTAAAACGACTCTTCAAAACACCTACGAATCTTCAAACAATATTCCAGACAGAGGCATATCTTAAGTTAATTGTATGCTGAGCAGTTCCGAAAACAGGAATTTTGTAGGGGGGTATTAAATAAGGCTTTAGTGGGTAGCCAGAATCCCTCAATAGTCAAATGAAATGCATCGTATCTTTGCCATCACTCATTTTCCAAATAAAGGAATCATGACATGACGAAGGTCTGCAAGCATCTATGACCTCAATACGCATTTCAGGATCACAAACCTGAAATTAAATAGATGTTTAAAAATGAATTTAAGTGCATATAAGTCTACAATACTAACTTTCATTGCATTGGCTGAAGTAACACTTTCTGCAGAAAGATCGGACGGTTGTTTCATTGCCAAAACTTTTGATAAAAATGTAATTGCGATACATTTTGTATCTTTCGGCTTTCTGAAATTTTTATCCAAACTGGACACAGCCTCTCCTTTAATTGCTGCATTACGATCCACATAATTTTCGATAAGGTTGATCGCCCTATCCTTAAATTTACATTGTTCACTATAACTCTTTGGAAGTCTCTTTTATTCAGCCGGTAAAATGATATGAAACTGAATACGACCTAAATTTACATTATTACATCTAAACGTTACATTACAGTTTACTTACAATGTTTCTTCATATCCATTGGATTCGATAAGTCTAGCAAGTACTTTTTTACTCGTTCATTTCTTAATACTTTTCTTTTCAAATCTATTATTGATAACAACAAAGCAAATTGATAACAATAAAGCAAATTGATAATAACAAAGCAAATTGATAACAACAAAGCAAACAAAAAAAATAATTTTAGCTTATTTTCCCTTAATATTTTTATTTAAAAGTTTTATGCTTTTCAGAACACCCTCAAAGATACATTCGATAATGAAAGATTAATTATTTGATGTTTCAATTCAAATATATATTAATTTAATCACTGTATTCAACAAAGAGAAAAAAAATTAATTTCTTATTTATTTTGGGTGTGTCTAATTGATATGCCAAAGAGAATAATCAAATTGATCAGGTTAGCCCAGAATGATAAACTAAAGATTACGCCAATGCGCATACAAAATTTAAACTTTCTGCGCATGTTGAATCAATGACGTCACGGAACTTGTGTTCCTATTGGCTACTGATTTTCAAATGTCAAACTATTCTATTTATCTATATATGTAGGATGACCCTCTATTTCGCGTTTGCCTGCTACTCTACCTGACATGACATAAGACTAACGGGACTAAAGGTGGCGTGATCTACTCGGATTGCGCTCAATTAACGGTATTTATTTTGAGTGGCGTGGGTATTTTTGAAATGATAGGTAAAGGACAGAAGTTGTAGGAAGTTAAGTTAAGTTGTGAAGTAGACGTCGGAGAAATAAAACGTGATAGCGCAGAGTCAAGTGTTGTGTTGAAGATATTAATAAGTGAAGTGAAAATGAAATAGCGTTTCAATATAATAGACTAACCGAAAAGACTTAACCTTAAAAGAACTCTGAACTACAATTTTATTACTAAAAACTAATTTAAAACTAATGTGTTAACTATATTAAAACTTGTTAAAAATTAAATGTAAATTATTCTACTAAAATAAAAACTACTGTGCCAAATTTAATTAAATAAAACGAATGTGTCAACTATATTAAAACTTGTTAAAATTTAAATGTAAATTATTCTACTAAAATAAAAAACAACATTGTTTTTCATTCCCACATATATACAAAAATGAATATGTGTTTATTTGTTTGTGGGTTTGTTTGAAGTCTATAGACGGTTAAATGGCTGAACCGATTTTCTTGAAATTTTAACAGTACCTTCCTGTATGTCTGGAAGGAACTATAGGAAATTTTATATTTCAAAATTTGAAGTAGGTGAGGTATCACGCCTACATCTTCAATAAGTATTTAATGTCGCATATCTCATAAACTGCAAAAGCTAGAGTCCTAAAATTTTGTATGGACGACTTTCAGCCGTTTAGTCGTCTATAGACCTCAAACATACAAACCCACAAATATAAATTTTTATATATATAGATGTCGAAAGAAGTAGCGAAGCACACCGGGTTTTAGCTAGTATGTAAATATAACAGTGGGATAATTTAACTATTGCAGCAAAAACTTTTTTTCAAAAATGTATATATTAAAAACACATGAAATAAAAATTATCCAAGAATATTTCATTAATTGAAATATTATATGAAATTAAAATGAAGTGAAAAAAGTTTTTTACGTAGTGATATTATTCATTTTCCTTTTGTTGATATTTTGAGAATTTGTTTACCACTATTTTGCTTGCACTTGCCCACTGCATTAGGACCAAGCGGTTTCCGCAGGATAGGGATATGCGATCATAGCTCCCTCTTAGCCTCCAACCAGTAGTATGTTTGTGATGGTTCTGGGCCAATTTTTCCATACAAATTTGGGATCACGCTCATAGTATTTTTGTATGGGGTTTCTGGGCCACTTTTTCCATAAAAATTTGGGATCACGCTCATAGTTTTTTGTATGGAGTTTCTGGGCCAATTTTTCTATACAAATTTCGGATCACGCTCATAGTTTTTTGTATGGCATTTCTCGATCAATTTTTCATACACATTTGGATCATCCCTTTAATTGTTATTTTTCGGTTTCATTTTTGGTTTGTAAAATGTATTGTGAAAAGGTAATGCTTTTTAATGTGTGTGTGTGCCTGTGTGTTAAAATTTGGGAGCATTCGTAGTTATAAAATAATTAAATTATTTCAGAATTGTGTGTGATCGATCTGCCGAATTCTCACGCTTTGCCAGGTGTGATTAATGTTGAAAAAAAAAATGTTTAATTTGTTTTATATTATATATTAATTTTTTTTATTAGAGAAAAATAAAAAAATATTCTAAAACTTATACTAAATACATTCCTTATAATTATAATTAAATTTTATTAAAAGTACAGGTTTTACAATTCAATTGATTTTATTATTATCTATATTATTAAATATTTATTTTTTTTCAATTATTAACAGATTCAAATTTAAAAATACGTTTATAAAGATTAAAAAGCTTAAGTGTTAACAAGTATTGTGTATAGAATGTTTGACATCGACAAATTATGAAAGATTGTGAATAAGTATTTTCACAGTTACACATATATATGGTATTATTAACACATATAAATGGATGGTTTGCATAATTACAAATTCTAAATTCATTTTAAGTTTCATAAATAAATCTATATCTTCTTTATCAATCTGGTTACTATGTTTTATTAATAGTTCTTCCAATTCAGCTGATAACATAATTTTTGAGTTTTTTATTACACTTTATGCATACTGTATAAAGAGTAAGGAACAACTAAAAATAAAATTAACAAATTCAGAGGTTTTATTGTCTAACAATGTTTTCTCTTTTTAACAATATTTCTAAGTAAAATTACGTTCTTTTCAGCATATGTATGATTAAGATTATTATGACTTTCATAAATTTTTATATTTGGATTATCTTTATATAAAGTTTTTATGTTTGGACAATCCCAATAATCTAAATTAATTATATATATTTGTATTTCTTTTCTAAGTAGTTCTCTTAACCATCTGACTTTTTCATATCCCTTAACATATAAAACAGGATATTCTTCTTCTTCTTCCCTTTTTCTTATAGTTAGTATTAAATATTCTATTAAATCTTTTATTGTAGACTTTCCAGTATTCCAATGTAAACCGTGTAAGTGATTATAGAGCCATTTATTTGTAACTCTATGCTTTTTACTTAATTCTGAATATTTTGTGGTTGATTTAATGTGTTTTTTTTTTCAAAATCACTTATTTTCTTTTTATTGAAATTTTATTTGCAATCTATAGTACAATAATAAGCAAATTCGATTATAAGTGGATATTAACAGAATCTGTTGAATCCCATCGGAAACAACAATATAAAATATTTATATAAGGAACAATATAAATAGTTTAAACAGTACTTATATTATTTGTTGAAAAAAAAAAAAAAGAAATAAAAGTTAAAAATCTATATGACTATGTATACTATAAGAATGTGAGATTTATATAACAGATGATTGTAACTAATAATTAAAGAAGAGCAGATAATTAAACATATGTTATAGAAATGGGAGGTCTAATATATGATTTCTTTTAAGTCTACGGAACTCATCAGTCTCGTCTAATAGAGTGATAGCCAAAACATTGGAGTGATTACTAAGTCTTATTAAATAATTAGTACTGAATTTTTTGATTTGAGATTTCACGAAAGGCATTTGAAGATCACTATGTAAAGTATTATTAGTAACTTAGTATGGAGCATTTGAAATTAATCTGAGGGCTTTTGACTGAAATCTTTGTAGAATTTCAATATTTGAATTGCTTGCAGTTCCCCATAACTATATACCGTAGGTCCAAATTAGTTTTAGAATAGTTTTCAGAGGCAGGACTTTGCTTTCAAGAGAAAGTTGGGATTTCCGTCCTAGTAGCCAGTACATTTGCTTAAATTTTGTGTCAAGTTGTTTCCTTTTGGCCTTAATGTGACTACGCCATGTCTGTCGTCTATCCAGATAAAGTCCAAGATATTTTACTTCGTTTTTGCTAGGAATTTGGGTACCATTTAAAACACAGGAGGACACGTCTGTTTCCTTAATGTAAATGTAATATGATTAGATTTTTGAGTGTTGACAACAATATTCCATTTATTAAGCCAAGATTGGAGGATATCTAGCTGTACTTGCAATCTATTTGAAGCTTCGGATGTAATTATGTGTGATATTGTTACATCTTCTGTAGATGGCATATCATATCGCTCCTTTATTGCAACATAGTCATATCTCAAAAAATTAAAATTTTGTAGTTACTTAAGCAAAACTGCTCTTTTAGACCTTCTGCACATGTTGAAAAAAAATCAGTTTTATATCCCAAGCTGAACCGAAGTTAAAGCGTAAAGTGTTTGCGGCAATTAGATCATAGGACTTATGTCTTGAAAACTTAAATCGCATTTTGCCAAGTTCAAGTTTTTTTGAGATAAGACTATGTTGCAATAAAGGAGCGATATATAAATATGTTATACAAAACAGGACCAAGAACGCTACCCTGAGGGATACCGGCTTCAATTTGATGCATTTGAGACATGTTGTTGTTAATTTTAACGTAAAAATATCGATTGCTTTAATACGATAGGAAGAATATATAAAAAGGGGCAGGGAATAGCAGCTTTAACTTATATAACAACCCTGGATGCCAGACTTTTTCGAATGCCTGTTATATATCTAAAAATACAGCAGAACAGGATTTCTTCTTTTCTCCATGCTTTAGTCGAAAGCCAAATTGATGGTCCGGAATTATTTAATTTTTTTCTAGAACCGGTAGTAAGCGATTTAGTAATAGTCTTTCGAATATTTTTGGCCTATAGGAAGATACATTATTTATTGGTTTGCCTGGTTTCAAAACCATTATTATTTCAGCAACTTTCCATTGAGATGGAAAATGCTGCAATCTTAATATTGCGTTAAATATTATTTTTAGGAAAATTATTCCTTTTCTCGGTAAGCATTTGATGGCAGTTGCATCGATTTTATAATAACCTGGGCTCTTTTTGTTACTTAACGCCATTACTTCAGCGTTGGTTTCATTTGGAGATATACTTTTTAAAGGTAAATTCATTTGACACGCCACATCTAAAAAATTTAGAATGCTATTGTCATCTACATTGGTGCGGTTTGGTAGAAAAGTTTTCTTCAAATGATCTGCAAAGGCAACAGATTTCTCAACGTTATTTCCACACCATATACCAAGCTCGTTTTTGATGGGGACGTTGGTTTTTGCTGGACGTTTAAGATATTTGGTAGCGTTATAAAGCCCAAATTCTTTGTTTTTATTGCGTGGTTTTAAATTTTTTAAAAACTGACCGATATTTTCATTCCTTTCTTTCGCCAAAAATTCCGAGCACAGTTTAATGGCCAGATTCCAGTTAGTTCTGTCAGTTGGATTTCTCGTACGATTTCCAAATTTTCCTCAACCGCCTCCATTGTCTTATCAATTCCCTTGCTGTTGCTGAAGCTCGAACTTTAGATCCCCTACTATGAGAAAACTGCAAAGAGGGAGTAGATAAAACAGCAGCTTCATGTATAGAGGAAGTGAATTTTTCGACTGCGTCATCCAAATCATTCCCAGATTTGATCGGTATGTTGAGGCTTAAATTAATCTCTATTTGCCGACTAAAGAGGTCCAAAGAGGTCTATCTTTATGGCATTGAATTTGACAAGGAGTGGAGTGTGATCAGAACTCAGACTTTCGTCGTTTAAGATATCAAGAGAGTACCTGGCAATACCGTTATAGACTACGAAATCAAGTAGATCCGGAAGGATCCGGAGGGAGTAGATAAAACAGCAGCTTCATGTATAGAGGAAGTGAATTTTTCGACTGCGTCATCCAAATCATTCCCAGATTTGATCGGTATGTTGAGGCTTAAATTAATCTCTATTTGCCGACTAAAGAGGTCCAAAGAGGTCTATCTTTATGGCATTGAATTTGATAAGGAGTGGAGTGTGATCAGAACTCAGACTTTCGTCGTTTAAGATATCAAGAGAGTACCTGGCAATACCGTTATAGACTACGAAATCAAGTAGATCCGGAATTTTGGTGGGGTCTGAGGGCCAGTAAGTTGGACTACTTCCTGATAAGGTTTTAAGGTTGTTTCGCAAAATACATTCATATAAATTTTTACCTTTAGGATTAATTAGCCTAGAGCCCCACCAAGGATGTTTAGCTTTGAAGTCAAATGCAACTATGTAACAATGTCCCAAACTCTTGAAAAAACTTTCCTAATCATCAGATTTTATGCAGTGCCTAGGTGGAAAATATATCGCGTAAATATTTATAGGCCTACCATTGCAGACCAGT
This sequence comes from Sarcophaga peregrina, assembly GCA_014635995.1. Taxonomy (NCBI): domain Eukaryota; kingdom Metazoa; phylum Arthropoda; class Insecta; order Diptera; family Sarcophagidae; genus Sarcophaga; species Sarcophaga peregrina. Next base: position 85,189,108 of record CM025789.1, on the reverse strand, counting down.
TTTACACCAGCTGCCTGTAAATGGTTTTTGCAAGTTTCTACGACAACTTCGTAATGAATAAGTCGATTTTATAAATATACCCGCTTATTTTGATTTTATGCAGTGCCTAGGTGGAAAATATATCGCGTAAATATTTATAGACCTACCATTGCAGACCAGTTTTACACCAGCTGCCTGTAAATGGTTTTTGCAAGTTTCTATGACAACTTCGTAATAAATAGTCGATTTTATAAATACGCCCGCTCCGGTATGAGATTTGTTACCAGGTGGTTGGCGAAAACAAAATCGTATCCTTTAATTCTAACATAAGATCTGTCAGTTAAAGGCGTTTCAGATATAAGAAAAATGTCAATGTGTTTGGACTTCATAAAAAATTCAATTTCATTTAGTTTATTTAAAATTCCATTAGCATTCCATACAGCTAATCTCAGATTTACTTGCATAATTTAATTAAAAGGAAATCATGTTCATTAGCGTGTTGGTTAATTCAATTTGCTTATTTAAAAGATTTTCTGTGTTTTTAAATATAAATAAATATGGTAGGGGATTCTTAGAAAATTTACTTTTCACATTAGTAACAAACCTTACAGCATGACCTTTAAGTAAAACATCAGCTTTTATATCTTCTATATTAGTGGTATGGTGCAGACCCTTGATGACGAATCTGTAAGCGCGATCACTTGTTATCTGGTAAGTATGGTAACTTAACTTATTGGAGTCAAAATATTTGGTTAACTTTCGATACGCATCAACCGACTTTATATTAAGTTTAACCTGACCGTCATTTAAACTTTTATAAATAAAATCACTACCAATCACACTACAAATGCATTTGATCATTTTATTTATATTTGTCACATTATTCACAAATGTGGTATAATAATTTTTTCAGTTTCGGTATTTTCATCATTATTATCTTTATCTTCATTATCTGCAATAGCAGCAAATTTATTATATATTTATTATTATGAACCAGGCTCATCAAATCTCTTATGCCTTTTTTCAGACTTTGTTGGTTTTAAAATTTTTTTCCGTTTTGTTATTACACTTTGCCAGTTAAGCAAATTATCATCACTTGAACTGGAATCATCATCACTACTTGCTTTCATTCTTAATCCCTAGTAAGGTATAGGGATTAAGAAACTTGCTTGACCAGTTAGGGTATTTGTTTTTTTTTTATTTTTTTTTTTCTTAGATCTTTTTTATTTTTTTTATGATCTTTCTTATTTATTTACAGCTAATTGTTTTCAAATTGTTTTTAATAAACAAACAGTTCTTTTTTTTATTTAGTAAATTGTTTGTATGTTTTAGGATATTTATTTTTATTTTTTGTTTTATTTCGTTTTGTTTTGAAAATACTAAAGTTGCAGAAGACTTCTGTTCACTTTGAATGCTCAATCACGAAATATTTATTATTGATAAAAAATTCTTGTAAATCGATAACTACAATTGTCGTGTTGTTCCATCATCATCTTTTACAAAAAAATAACATAAGATTATATAAAACATATTCTATTTATATTTTTTCTTTTATTTAGAAATTACTTTTCAAAAAATAATTTATAGTGAACTCCATCCATAACTTTTTTTAAATAATAATTTCTAGTTGATAGATCGTTCATAACTTCCCCTGGTAGGTTCGTGTATCTTTCCGGCAAGAATATTACATCAGTTTCCAACTCTGTCATTGTTTTCGGACCAAATACTGTTTAGGTTTGCGGGGAGTTGTTTTAGAGGTAGTACATCCTTTAAATATTTGTTGGTGTTGATATTATTTAAATAATTTAATGTGTTATTCATATTTTATAAATTTTTTTAGTTGGAGAAGAAAATTTACTTAGTTAGTTCACAATTTTTCAAATATCACTGTTGAATTCCTCATTTTACAACGTCTATTTAAATGAAAAATTGGGAGGTGAGGACTGCTTCTGTTATTTAACAGAATTAATTACACCAAAATATTTTTAATATACATGTTAACGACAGTTTACTGTTTAGGTTTGCGGGGAGTTGTTTTAGAGATAGTACATCCTTTAAATATTTGTTGGTGTTGACATTACTTAAATAATTTAATGTGTTATTCATATTTTATAAATTTTTTTAGTTGGAGAAGAAAATTTACTTAGTTAGTTCACAATTTTTCAAATATCACTGTTGAATTCCTCATTTTACAACGTCTATTTAAATGAAAAATTGGGAGGTGAAGACTGCTTCTGTTATTTATTTACACCAAAATATTTTTAATATACATGTTAACGACAGTGGGGGTTCTGCCAGTGAAGGTAATTCTGCAGTATAAGCGTTTTTAATATTTTTTTATGTTGGATTAGCGTCTTAATTTAGTGAGAAAATAATTATGCTGAATCAACGTCGGCATACCAGCGCATGTTGGTGCAACGGGATCTATGACTTGACCAGCTAATGAGGGTTGGTTGAACACAATCATTCTTGACTACACGGTTGACACGAAAACACGGTTGAAATAATATTTGATTCAAATTAAATAAATAAGAAATGTCCGACGGGTTTATTTGTGAATTTTGCGGAAAAGTATTCACTCTGAATACAAATTTAAGAAGGCATATTAGATTGTACCATGATGAACCATCCACATCATTTAAATATCAAAAATGTAATAAATATTTTTCAAATCATTAGACAATGAGATTAATATAGTCAGTCCATATTAATTTTCGCAACAGGAAAAATCTAAGCACATAAACTTCCTGCTGTTGGAAGATGGTGAAAAACTCCATTATGTATGGATTAAAAATATATCAAGGAAAATATAAATCAGGGATGCCCAAAGCTAAAACTGTAGTTGGATTGGTGAGCGAGAAAGAACTGCACTGAAAGAAAAGTTGTGTAAACTAAAATAAAATGTACGAAAAAATAATCCAAAAAGCGGAATTTACAATAAAATTTAGAAAGAAATTCGTCCATATTATTTAACTGAAATATAGGTAGTTTCTCAAGAAAAGTTACAATCTTAAATTAATTATATGCTAATTTTTTATCTTTCATCTGTAATATTTCCCATAAAAGATTTATGATAATAGTTTCATTATTATTCAAATTTTAAAACAACCGCTTATAAAAATTAATTTAAATTAAATTAAATAAAAATAAAGAAATTCAATTTTATATGCAAAATATGTTTGGGCAAAATTTTTTAATACTTAAAGGCAGTTTTTTTGGTGAAAGAAATAAGTTTGAGAAATTCCATTTTAAATATAAAATATTTTTCCCATAGTTACTGATTTGGACAAAATTTTGTAAACACTAAAGGAAGGTCCACGAGAATGAGACCTTACTTTTTTCCTCTTAAATTTTGAAAAATGCGACAGTCCTATAGCTTTAAAACCGCTTAAAAATTTCGTGAAAAGTGCAATAACTTTTTACGTGTTAAAAATAATTAATATTTTATTTTTGCATAAAATTTTTTAAAACTAATATTTTGTGAAATTATACAAAATTTATTTATTTTTTTTACATATTTTTCTCTAAAAATAAAATTCAGAAGTCATAGTAAATTTTTTTCACTGCAAAAAGTATTACAAAAAAATCGTACACCCGCTATGCATGTGCATTCGTCGCTGCCTGAGTGACGACTAACCAAAGAGAATAAGAACATGGGCGTTTTTAGTTTGCGCGAAAACACTAGTTTGTGCGAAGGCATCATTGATATAAAGAAAGAAATATGTAATACACATTAAAACATGTACTAATTAATTCGTTCCTTTATATTTACAGATTAATTAGAAACCAAATAACAAAACATGTAAATAAGATATATATATGTAATACATGTTTAATATATTTTCATGCTGAATCATCTTTGGAGAATCATAAAAAAGAATGCAATAAGATGGTAACTAAAATGCCTAGTATAGAAAACAGTATGTACCTTTTGTTGTGTATTCTGATTTTGAATGTATTCTAGAATCAATTAATGTACAATAATTCAACAAATGTTAAATCAGTACGAAAGCATATTCAATTTGCTTATAGTTATTATATTAAATATTCATATAATTCAGATTTAAATATTTTTAAAACTTACAATGGTAATAATGTACCGCATGGGAGGGAAGTAATGCATGTAAACAAGGCAAAGTTTCTGACTGTGGCCAACATGGCGACCACCAGGGCGATCCTTGCCTTGCTGTATTCAAGTTGACACGCAGCCTCCTCGTGGCCCCTCCTGGATGGCATTCTAGTACCCGCTAGATGTTAACTAAAGCGTGCAGTGAGGTCAATGAAAACCAAAACAATAGCCTCTATAAAGATCCCCTCTAAAGTTAACGACCACGGCAAACGTTTCCAGGACAACGATTTAAGAATAGGCACATGGAACGTCCGCATCCCTTTATAGGGCAGGCGCTTTCGCCCAACTGGTGGATGCCCTCATGAAATGTAGGACGAACATCACTGCCATACAGGAAATGCGATGGATAGGACAAGGATGCAAAAGGCTAGCATCTTGCGATGTGTATTATAGCTGTCATGTTGATAAGCACGAATTCGGATTTGTGGTTAATAAGAGACATCATCACCTTGCCTCTAAATTCACGCCAGTGAACGAAAGAATAGCCACAATCCGCAAAATTTTACAACATCAGCCTAATTTGTATTCACGCCCCGACGGAAGAAAAGGACGATGTGGTTAAGGATGCCCTCTATGCTAAACTCGAGGACGTATACGATAAGTGCTCGGCCCATGACGCCAAAATCGTCCTCGGGGATTTTAATGTGAAGGTCGAGCGGGAAGGTATTTTTGGCCCCACTGTCGGACAGTTCAGCCTCCATGCAAACACTACCTGTAATGGTATGAGGCTGATCGATTTCGCCGCGGCCCGTAACATGGCAGTATGTAGCACCAGGTTTCAGCATCTCGACATTCACAAGGCCACTCGATCATATTGTGATCGACGGAAGGCATGTATCCAGTGTACTAGATGTGCGCACATTTAGAGGTCCAAACATCGACTCGGACCACTAGAGGACTGCGCGCTCTAGTGCATAGCGAAAGCTGGACGTTAAGAAGCTGCCATCACAAAGGACAGCTGAGGCGTTCTCCGCTCAACTTTCTGATAAGCTCCGTCGTTCCCCATCCAATCTCAGCGACATTGGCGGATTATGGGCCAACATCTCCCACTCTTTGCGCAATACTGCAGAAACAGTCCTTGGTTTCGAGCGCCCACCTCAACGAAATCAATGGTACAATGAGGATTGTCGCGAGGCAGCTTAACCGAAATACGCCGCATACAGAAAAAGGTTGCAGTCGGCCGCTATGCAAGCTATTGTCGAAAATTACAGAGAAAAGAGAAGGGATGAGAGACGTCTTTTCAGACGCAAGAAGAGGGAGCAGGAAAGGCGTGAGCGTGAAGATGTAAGAATGACGCTCGATAACTCTATCAAAAGGTTAAGCGTCTGACCGAGGGGTGTAAGCCCGGAGCGTCTTCCTGCAAGGATGAGAATGGATATCTGGTTACAGATCCACAGGGGGTGCTGAAGCAAAAGTACCATTTACGTAAGTTTTTTTACATACGCTTTGTGAAACGATCTACAAAAATTGTATTTTATATTTTAATAGTTTGTTTTTTTATGTGTTTGTTCTTTATTTAATATTAAAGGGTACTTAACAAAGTATTATTAACAAAAATTTATTAGAGAGTTCAGGTAAACTAGTAACCTATTCTACTTAGTTATTTAGAATCAACAAGAAAAAATTTAGGAAAAAAAATAATAAGAAAAAAAACCCTTGACATAAAAAAATATATCTTAAGATAAAACTTAAGGCTATGTGTTAACATTTAAAATGTTAATATGATCATATTCAGACGTTTCATATCTATCATTGTAATTGTTTGTAAGTTTTAAATTCTATTTTTTTTTTTTCTTTTTGTTTAAACCAGCACTATGGGGATGACCCCTACTCATGCAGTGCATTGTGTAGGTTTAGGAAAGGTAGAAAGAGGGAAGATGCGAAAGGTAAGGAAACGAGTTGCTGCTGGTGACTGTAAAATGGTCAGTGCTATACCTTCACCATTAGACAGTATACAGCAAACGTTCCAAAGAAGCCCGCAGTTTCTCACAACCACTTATGTTGTGTGTGTTAATTTTATACAGAAGTGGCGGGACCTACAGTTTAAAGTCGACTCCGAACGACAGATTTTTGAGAAACAAGAAGAGAAAGAGAAGAAATCGCCGAAAAAATACTTTTTGTATTTTTTTTTATTTTTGATGTCTGGCCTGGGATTCGAACCCGGGCCTTTTGTCTAATAAGCCAACACACTACCCACTAGACCACGGCGACTCTAAAAAATTCTATTCTCAACTTTGTCGATATTATTAATAGAATGCAGTCGCTGTGTAGAAAAATGCCACGGTAAATTGTATATCATTTTTAATCATTTATTTTGACTAATATGGAGCCTCTTTATGTGGCATTCAGCAATATCACGTCATACTGGAGCTGCATTATATAATATACTCATAAAAATTGATTTAAATATAATAATTTTGTTATCTTGATTCAACGATGAATTCATATTTACAAACGGGTATAAAAGCCTAGCGACGTTATTTAATTTATTTATGATATATGAAACGTGTTCTCCAAAAATTAATTTTGGGTCCAGAATGCCCCTAAATATTTAACTTTTGAATCCCACTTAATATATGTGTTGTTTAAAAAAATATCTCTTTGTGGAGTATATATAGTTTTTCTTCTTCGAGTGAAATATATAGCTTGAGTTTTTTGTTAGTTGATAACAATTTTCCACTTATTAAAGTATTCTACTATTACAGCCAAATCGTCCTGAAGACTAATAATATCTTCTGCGAGTACATCGTGACAAAGGATAGGACTATCGTCTGCGCATTGAAGATGAACAATTAAGAAGCGATGGAAAATCCGAATAGTATAGAATTGGTGATAATCAAGACCCTTGTGGGCACCCTGCTGTGATTGCAAACTGCGATAAAGAAGTTTTCCCAACGAATACTCTATAACTTCTGTTGAATAAAAAGCTCTGGAGCAAAGTTCATTTGAACCATTTTGTAAATCAGGCCATCGTGCCATACACAATCAAATGCTGATTTAATATCTAAAATAACCATGCCAGTAGATTTTCCTGCATTGAAATTTCCCCTTATTTTGGATTTGATTCTAACCAAAGGGTGAGAAGTCCTGTTCTAAAACTAAACTGTTGTGTCGGGAATATTTGGTTTTCGTTACAAAATTTAAAAATTTTTTCCTTAATCACTTTTTCAAAAATTTTGCTTAAAGAAGAAAGTAAACTTTTTGGTCTATATGATAAATGGTATGATGGTAATCAGGGAAATAACAAAGTTTAAGACAATTGTTAATTATGTTAGTAAGATTTTGTATTCCTTTTCTCGGGAGGGTTTTACTTATGTCATCAGGACCGGATGCTTTTTAGTTTTAAGGTTTTTATAATAGCTTTAATTTTTTCGTATGATATCAGAGATTAGTAATATTAACGTGCGGTGATTTAATGAATTTACTGCATTTGTAACGTTAGATGTAGTTGTATTATCAGAGAGATGTGTGACACCGTATGATTTAAATTGAAACAGTTAGCTAACAACTCGCATTTTACCTGTGTTGTAGAGTAACGGACTCCTTCATACTTAAGGATTGGCGAATTTTGGTACTTCTTTTTCAGTACTTTTGAAATGTTCCAAAAGGGGGAGAACCTTTTTCAAGAGTTACCAAAAAACTACTCCAAGACTTATTCTTTCAATAATGAGTTCTTTTTTAATTTTTTTATTAAGAAAGTTCATTTGTATCTTATCAACACTATGCCTGTTTTGCATCCATCGACGACGAAAAAAGTTCCTGTTTGTCATCATAATTTTAATGTGAGATGGTACTCGTTTGTTTTTGTAAAGAGACGATATTTTCGGCACACTTGCGTTTGCAGCATTATAATAATATTTGTAAAAGATTCAATGTTACTATTTAATTCGCTTGGGTTTCCACAATTAAAATTTTCATCAGATATGTTTTGTTTAAACAGTACCCAGTTAGCCTTACTAAAGTCTAAAAATAAGTGAGTAGAATTAATAATTGAACAATTAAGTGATATCAATACTGGAAGATGATCGTAGCTTAAGTTGTTACATATAATAGGGTCTGATAATTTTCGAGGAATATTAGTCAAATAAACGTCCAAAGTTGATGGTTGGTGAGTTTATATCGTAGGTATGTGTGTAGAAATTTTAATAGTATTCATTAAAATAATAATTGTACAAAAGTTTCAAAAAACATCCGCTGAGTATTTAAAGAATAAATGAGCAACAAACAGTTTGGACAATTTTGGCCCATTAATACAGGATAAGGGTTAATAACAGAATTAATAATGCTGCCCAAAAAGAAATGTGGAAGGAGATAAAAAATCTTATTTAAAAAAATCGAAATGGAATAGATTCTGTGATATTTGATCAAGTAGAATGTAAGGACAATTTTGATATAGCAGATAATTTTAATAAATATTTTATACGTAGTATTAAGACGATAAGAGATGAGATAAATAATGTGCAATATGTCAATAGAATAACTGTGATAAATTCCAAATTTATTTCGGGAAATAACATTGGAAGAATTCAAAATAATTTGAAAAACTCTAAAGAAAAAATCGGACTGTAATGAAGTGTCAATTGACATGATCATAAATAGTTGGCATATCGACGGCAGAATAATGCTAAGGATAGTGAACAAATCACTACAAACAGGCGTGTTCCCAGAAAATTGGAAAACAGCGATGGTAACAGCAATTGAAAAGGTTGGAAAAATAAAAAGATGGGATGAATATCGGCCAATAAATACTCTTAAGACGTGTGAAAAGATAATAGAAAAAGTGGTAAAGGAACAGTTGGAGCAGTACTTAGAATCTAAGAAAATATTATCGAAATATCAGTCCGATTTCAGAAAAAAATTTTCGTGTGAAACAGCAATAAATTATTTAATTAACAGATGGAAAAACAGTCAAGAATAATTTGATTTTAAAAGAGCGTTCGAAACCATCGATTGAAAAACACTTCTGCAAAAATTACGAGCATATGGCATCGAAGGCATATAATTAAAATGGTTTGAATCATATTTAACAAACAGGAAACAAATAACGAAAGTAAATGACATTAAGTCACACATACTTAACAATGAATACGGTGTGTCACAAGGATCAATATTGGGAGCACTACTATTTGTCCTATAAATGGTATGCCAAACATATTGAACAAGTGCGAAATAGTTTTATATGCTGATGATATGCTTATTTTTACGGAAGGAGAATCTGAATATGTTATAATAACCTCAAGGAGGATATGAGTATTGTTAGTTTGTGGCTAAAAATGTATAAACTTTAATTAAATGAAAGAAAAACAAAAATAATGGACATAAATTCAGACGGCAATATAATTTTTCAAATAAATAATCAAATAATAGGAAAAGTGAACCAAATAAAATATTTAGTCTTTACTAAGATAAAAAATTAAAATTTGAAAATCATATTGATTACATATGTAAGAAGATCTGCAAAAAGATTACTTTCTTTAAACGAATAAAAAACCAAGTCTCAATTTTAACGGGATGAGACGCAAGAAGAGGGAGCAGGAAGAAGTTTAAGCATCTGACCTTTTGATACCATGCGATGTTTCAGACAAGGCGATCCGTTATCATGCGACCTCTTCAACTTCGTCATGGAGAGTGTTCTGCGAAAGGCGGGAGTGCATCTCAATGGCACTATTTTTTAAAAAAGTTTCCAGTTGCTTGCGTACGTTGACAACGTCGACCGTCGGCGTACCACACGAGATGTCACTGCTGCTTTAGTGCTATTGAATGGGAGTCTAAGATGAGTCTGGCAGTAAAGGAGGGCAAAACGAAATAAATGTTATCGACAAGTAGAGCCGTACGGCGTATTGATTCTCAAATTACGGCCGATAACTATACTTTTGATACAGTCATTTATCTTGGCTCCGCCGTTACCACCGAAAATGATGTCAGTCTGGAGATCAAGCGCAGGATTACTCTTGCCAACAGGTGTTATTATGATCTCAATAGGCAATTGAGTAGCAGAGACCTCACGTAAGACGAAACTAATACTGTACAAGATGCTCATCCTACCCGTGCTTCTTTATAGTGCAAAAGCATGGACCCTATTAAGAACTGATGCCGTTGCCTTGAGAGCATTCGAGAGAAAAGTCCTACGTAAGATCTTCGGTCCAGTGCGAATTGGCGATGATTTTCACATTCGATTCAACAGTGAGCTATATGAGCTCCTCAACGACATAGACGTTGTACAGCGTATTAATATCCAGCGGCTGCGCTGGCTCAGTCATGTCGTTCGAATGGAGGAGGATACTCTGGCGAGACGAGTATTTGATGCGGAGATCTGCGGAAGTTGGCGAAGACCTTGAATCCGTTGGAAGGACCAAATCGAGAAAGCCATGTCATCGATTGGTGTGACCAACTGGCGTAGGCGCGGAAGAAGCAGAGGCGCCTGGAAGGATGTGTTGCGGCAGGCTGAAATCAGTTAATCGAGTTGTTATGGCCAATTAAGTAAGTAAGTAATAATGCACCGTAACATATTTTTAAAAGCTTAATTAACGATATTTTAGATATTTACACTGAACATCTAAGTGTTATTAAACCTATAAGTTCCTTAATGCCACTTCAACAGATACAACATTATGAAACCATGACTTGTCACATTTGTAAAAAAAATTTATTAAATAAAGACAAGGTAGCTGACTCATAACAAGTGTAATTTAGAATACCAAATTGTGAATTTCATTTTTATATTTTTTCATAATCTTTCAGCATATGATTGTCACTTGTTTGCTAGAGACCTTTCATCTATTGAAGGTGATATAAATATTATACCTTTAAATAAGGAACTTTATGTATCCATATCAAAAAGAATTGCTGTCAATGAAAAACAGACTATTGAGTTACGTTTTCTCGATTCTTTTAGGTTTATGCCATCTAGTTTAGAGAAATTAGCAACTTATTTGTCCGACAACGATTTAACTATAGTAAAATCAAACTATTCAAATGATGAATTATTCAATTTAATGAAACGTAAAGGTGTCTTTCCGTAAGACTACTTAGATTCTGAAAAACTTTAATAAATTAACTAACGAATCGTGTAGTTAGAGGATTATGAACGTGCACATGAGGTATGGAAGATATTTAAATGTATAACATTGAAGGATTATTTACTTTTATATTTAAAGGTAGACGTTATTTTATTCCGTGACATATTTGAAAATTTCCGACAAGTATGTAAAAACATTTATAATTTAGAGCCCTGTCAATATTATACTACTCCTGGTCTATCCTGGGATGCAATGTTGAAAACAACTGAAATAGAATTAGAGTTGTTAACTGACATTAATATATATGATTTTGTTCTTCGAGGTATCAGGGGAGGTATTGTTCAATGTTCTAACAGATATTCAATAGCAAATAATAAATATATTAGTGATTATGATTCTAACAAGGTATCAAATTATGTAATACTAGACGACCCGTGCGAATATTTCGCACCGTTAGTTGTCATTTTTGTAACATAAAATAAAAATAATTAATGGAAATTTTATTAAAAATATTAGAAATCATAATATATCATACATATTTACATACATACATACATATGTTTAAATGCTTTTATAATACTTCTTTGAATAAAATATTAGAGGTAGTTAATTTTTTGCCCGTACGAATCCTTGATACAAACAGAATTATCTTTAAACATACGCACTCGAGAAAAAGCCACGTATAACTGCCTATGTGAAAATATCGGTAAATACAATCCTACCTTTTGAAGGGTTTGACCTTGTGCTTTGTTTATCGTCATAGCAACTTTCACAGGGAATTGTTTTCGTGTCATTCGGAAAGGCACAGTTGATCAGAAGGTGTAAGGTTGATTCGGGGTATGAGTACAGTTTTATCGGTATAAATAATTTTTGCTGATATGATGTGCTCTCCCAAGTTTATTACGATTAGCCTGGTACCATTTATTAACCCCTGTTTAGCATTAAGATTTCTGATTAACATTATAATTGCATTTATCTTTAAAATCAGTTTATGAAGTGGTAAACCTGATGAATTTATATCATATACTTTATTATATAACTTACAGTTAGAAATTGACAAAAAAAATTTTTGCGATTAAGTCAAAATCTGGTTTTGGAAATACTATAAGGTAATAAAATAGTAAAAATTAAGAACTAAATAGAAAAAGATGTTTTAATTCAATTACTTGTTTTTATCTAAATGCACATTATTTATATTCTTACGTTGCACGTTATTTTTATTCTTATCTGTTAAATATCAGCTGACACTATATATGTATATATTAAAAGACACCGCATTACTACACTTCATAAAACAAACAATGCCGTGATAATAACGACATTACCAAAATTTACAATTGAGTGACCCTGTTTATCGTACTTGATCTAACAACTACTGCAAAGTATTGCCAAAACAGTTTTTTACAACTTATGCATATTATACATAACTGACTTAGTAATAAGCGGCATTATTGTAAAAAGCGGTATTGCCAAAATGGGTGTAAATTATGTAGAACTGCATTACTATTAAGCGACCCTGCATTAGTACACTTGAACAAAAACATATAATCATAATGACGACAGTATTATTAAGCAGTTCTATTTAAAATATAATTTTTTTCAATGAAAATGTTAATTTTTTCAATTTCTAATTATTTTCTTCGATTAGTGTTAGAGATAACCTTTAAAATGAGATATCGTTCATTAAATTTGATGCAGTAGTATGGGAGATATTAGCAACCGACAAAAAGAAGTGCTTTAGAAATAATATATATGACGATTAAATTTGATGCGGTAGTATGGGAGATATTAGCAACCAAAAAAAAAAAGTGCTTTAGAAATAATATATATGATATTAAGATACAAATGCAATGTCAAAATACATTCCATATAAAAATTTAAAATGGGTCGAAAATTTTGAAAATTTTAATGTTAAAGTATAGTATAGTAATAGTATAGAGAGATTATTATTATTATTATTATCCCTACGGGGAGCCTGTAATCCCAATAGGGCGCGTCCCCAGGTGACGGATAGGGGGATTCCTCCCAGATATGGGTGGTAGGGGAAAAATCAAATACCAACGCGGACCAACAGGTATAGACCAAGCGCGACGGATCTCATATTGAGCGGCATCTTGGGCAGCGTCTGATTCCATGTTAGGAGCGGCCGTACAACAATCACCTGGCAGTAGGTATAAAATGCTATGGGAAGAAACCCTGAACAAAAATAAACATGAGTAATCATGAAAGAAATTTCGTTACGGTGCAGGGAGTCATAAACCCAGTACCGGCGGTTATAGGGAGTGAGCAAGAGGGCCAGAGACCTGCACCGATCGGCTTACAGCCGGCTAAGCTGAGCCGCCGACAAAATTTTAAAGCCGCCGCCGCCGAAAATTTATTCTGCTTAAGTCGGCTTAAATTCAGCCGCCGTTTTAATTTTAATTATATATAAAATATGATATTTATATATTATTATTTTACTTGACTTAAACATATTAAAGCAGTTTTTTGTTCATTTTGTGATATGCTAATAGAAAAATTTTTAATTTTTTGACATGATGATTTTGAACACCCTTTCTTGTTTTTGGTGAATGTAGTAACAGTTTTATGAAGTCGCTGTGGTCTAGTGGGTAGTTTTTTGGCTTATTAGACAAAAGGCCCGGGTTCGAATCCCAAGTCAGACACCAAAACGAGAAAACATTTCTTCGGCGAAGACTCTGAGAGTAAAAATTGCCATGAAAAACTTCTCGAAAATCAGTCGTTCGGAATCGACTTTAAACTGTAGGTCCCGCCACTCATGTATAAAATTAACGCACACAACATAAGTGGTGTGAGAAGCTAGGTCGTAATCCTGGCTGAAGGGTTGTAACGGCCAATTATGTATGTATGTAGTAACAGTTTTAACTTTACGTTAAATTTATTAAAAGACAAAAAATTATAATGGAGAATCAAAAAATTAAAAATTTCTATCAAAATTTAAATAATAATTTAAATGAGTTAAATTCATTTGATTCCGATGACGACTTGCTATTTTTAATGGTATTGACAATGACATAAAAACACTAGCCACTAAAACAACAATTAAAGAAACAACCCAAATCATTTTAACACGTTCCCTGCCACGTGTACCGTTTTCGGTGCACGCTAAACCTCATTTCTACGCCAAGCTGAACTTTTTAATTTAAAATGTTTATATCCAAAATTTAATTATTAGTAGTAGTATTTTATGTAACGTAATGATGTTTAGAGTAATTTTACAGTGATGTACCGATAACGGTACATGTGGCGTGGTAATTAGTTATCGGACCACTTTTGAACTTTTATTGAATACGACTGTTGTATTTGCATCAATTTTATATAATACAAGAAACAATAGTCAAATAATCCACTTTTTAAAATATTGAAAGTTCTGATTTCATATTTATGTAAGACAAATAGTGATGTATTTTATGAAGAAGATGACCATGTCCTACCTTCTAGAGTTACACCATGAGTTACAAAACTGTAATGGTAGACCAATAAAAAGGATGCAGACATTCCATGGTATGCAGAATGTATTAAAAATTGTAATCGTGTAATTGAACTTGAGTAAAATATATATTCTTTTTTGTACATTACCCTTATGTCCCTTATTCTATATGAAATAAATTAAATTTTTTATTGTTATTTTGTGCATTTTGCCCTTTGAACAGTAATAATTTCGAAAATAACATAAATTTTTTCAAAAATAAAAAATGAACATGTATTTTTATAGATTTATAAAAGTAGTTATCGTGTACCGAAAATGGTACACGTGGCCTAGAAATGACACCTTCTCATAAACAGCTTGGCAGGGAACGTGTTAAACAAAAAAATCTTCAGCAGGGTTCATAGCTTGGCACCATTTAGATTAAGTGGTTTTTAGAAATAAACCTGTGCTAAAAAGTATCATATGTGTAAAGTTTGCTTTGATGAGTCCCCCATGGGTTTGAAGGGGTAGGTACATACATATATTATTTCTATCCAGGAATTAAATTTAAAGATAATTAAAAGGATATTTTCCCAAAACAATAATTGAAACTCTAACTCAATTAGTTTTTAGCCAAATTTTTCGGGAAATTTTATTTTGAATATTTATTTCTGATAATTGTTTTGTAAGTGTTATAAAATGCGTAATATTTTCAGGTTTGGAGTTTCTACATCGACATCAAACCTTTGTAACCATTTACGTGCTCATGGTATAGACGTAAAGTCAAAAGATTTGTAAAATTCGAATGCCAAAACAAAATCCGTATTGTCAGGAAGTTCTAAAAATGCAGATTCCGAAAAATTTACTAACGCACGTCTGCTTGTACAAATGTGCTGCAGAGATCTAAGGCCCTTTAACATAGTGGAGCAACCAGGGTCGTTTTATTTATGTAATTTCGGATCGCAGCAGACATAAAGGCGCCGCCGAAACTTTGCCATATTTCGGCTGACAGCCGACTTAAAGCCGCCGC
>CM025789.1:84781283-85173024 GCA_014635995.1 Sarcophaga peregrina | reverse complement strand
TTAGTCTTACTCTCATTGAATTTCAATTTATTCATTTTCAACCAAATATTGATATTATTTATATCATTTATTAAATTGTCTCTACATTGTTGTTTTGTATCTCCAATTGTGTATTACAAGGTGTCATCAGTATACAGAATAAATTCACTTTTAGTCAAAACCTCAGGCATATCGTTTATATAAATACTGAATAATAACGCTCCCAAAATCTATCCCTGTGGGACTCCATAATCATTCTCCATTGGTTGTGACCTTACACCGTTTATAACCGTAATTTGCGTTCTGTTACTTAAATAAGATCTAAACCATTCAAGCTCCACATCTTGTACTCCATATATATATAATTTTTCAACCATTATGTTTCTGTCTATAGTCTCGAATGCTCTTTTAAAATCTAAAAAAACTGCCATAATTTTTGCTTCTTCTCAATTTTTTTCCATCGATTAATCACATAATTTACTGCTGTTTCACAGGAGAATTTCTTTCTATATCCTGACTGGTACTTTGAAATGATTGAATTTTCATCCAAATAATTTTCCAGTTGTTCTTTCACGACCTTCTCTAAAACTTTTTTAACAGTCTTTAAAGAGTTTATAGGACGGAATTCTTCACATTTTAATGTATTTGACACTTTTTTAATTGGTGTAACCATTGTTTCCTTCCAACAATCCGGAAACTCTCCGACTGTGCTCCAATTTTCGACCAACATTTTCTGTGATATCTTACAGTAATCAGGTTTCTCTTTAAGTGTCATTACTATATTCT
Source organism: Sarcophaga peregrina (assembly GCA_014635995.1). Taxonomy (NCBI): domain Eukaryota; kingdom Metazoa; phylum Arthropoda; class Insecta; order Diptera; family Sarcophagidae; genus Sarcophaga; species Sarcophaga peregrina. The sequence goes on along the minus strand of CM025789.1, from coordinate 85,172,259 downwards.
TAAGCTCTACATTTGTTATTGCATGGAATTTGAATTTTCTATTAACTGTCTCTATATTATTAACATATTGCACATTTTCGATTGAGTCTCTTATTAATTTAATGCTATTTATAAAATAATCGTTAAAAAGACCAGCGATGTTCCTATTGTCTTTATGTTCAACACTGTTAAAAATCACAGTTTTTATCACAGATTGTTTCTTTTTTAGAACTAAGTTCTTTATTTCTTTCCACATCCCTTTTTGTTTGCTGGCATTATTGATTTTATCATTAATGCATTTATTTTTTTCATTCTCAACCCTTGCTTTATATACATTTCCGATCTATCTATAATCCGACCAGGCTTCATCAGTATTTTTCAATTTCGCTTTGTTATATTTTCTAATTTTTTCTGTTTTAATGACCGCAGTTCACTATTAAACAATTTGTACAATGAAATTGACTATAAAAATTATTTCTATTATACTTAAATATTGTCTTTTCTCTTTTATCGGTTTCGTTCGAGGTTTTTTCTTCACTTTTCATGTTAATGACAATAACCAATGTTTCATGATCCGCTACTTTATTACTTAAACTGTTCCTGACCGATACATTATAGCTATTAGTTATTACGTAATCTATAAGTGTCTTTGATGTTTCCGTTACTCGCGTGTAATCGTTCACTATTTGCCTAAGACCATTGTCGTTCAAACTGTTTTCAATTCTCGTTCTATAAAAATTTTGTTGCGCCCAATCTATATTAAAAACTCCGCTTATAACTATATCACAGTTGTAATCACATATCACGTCTAAACATTCATCAAATGCCATACAAAATTCAGCTTCACTACAGCATGGTGATCTATATATCGCTATAACAATCAGACGAGTTTTTTTATATTCCACTACACACGATAAGACCCAATATTTTGAATCTTCACGAATTTCTAAAATTTTATTCACCTTCCAGTCCTTTTTAAAGTATATAATTACACCACCTGTTCTCGTTGAGTTAGATAATGAGATAACGTGATCATATTCTTCAAATTTCTTATTAACGTTTCATTTGCGAATAAAACAAAATAAGCAGTATAACGGATGAAAGTGGAGTTAGGCAGGGGTTTTATTATGTATATCTTTTGACTCGAATTGAAAAGGCTTCCGAATACAATTTTCGTTACGGAAGGACAATGTAGTATGGTAGTACGAACAATTTTAAGCAAATTCTTAAGAAATTTTATATTGAAAACACGAAAACATTTTCTTTACACAAGTGTTAAATTTATGTATAAAATTGTAGACGTTACATCCATATGTATGTATGAGTGTATATGCAAAGTAAAACATAAAAATGGATAGTGTAGTATTGTAGAAAATACAACAAGAGAATATTGTTCCAAATACGTCGAATATTTACATTTTATTTAATGAAAATACGTGCATGATAATCAGATGCATCTTGCCTCAAAATTTCAGGTAGCTACAATTGCAAATTTCAGATTTATAACGATTTTAAAAAAAGGCCTTATTTATGGCAATGAATTTTTGAAAGAAAAAGTCAACTCATTTTTTATTTCATTCAAAAATTAATCGCAGCTGAAGTTGTGCGTTTATATTTCCCAAATAACAAATTCGCTTTAGCGGAAAAACTTGCTTAACACATTTTTTCGGCGGGTCGAGTTTTAAAAACGACGGTTATAAATCGAACGACATGTTGGTCTGTTTTTGTCAAACAGGAAAAATGTTATACTATCAAAATGGTATTTCCCAATTAATTCCGATCAGTTCACTTTGTTTTTTGTGAAAAATATTGGTTAAGAGGAAAAAGTTTTAACATTAAAAAATTTAATAATGCAATAAAATTCTGACTCATTCGGAGAATGCTGATGGTCTCCGAACAATGACAAATATTGCAAGAAAGTTCGAACGGACATATAACGTAAATAGGAAAAAAGAATGGAAAAACTTAAATAATTTGGTACATCAAATAGAAAACGGTCATTTAAGCTTCTAAGGAAACTATTAACTACTCTTAATATGTTATGAGCCCTGGCGTCTGACCCATCAGGATCAATATATTTCAAAACAGATATTACTGACGATTACGAATTTCTCTCCCATAGATCAAAGTCGGCGATTAAAGATATACCCTCAGATTGACTTTATAAGGAGAAAATACCAATCACGAAAATGAAATGGGACTACTAACAGGACTTAAAAAGTTTTTACTTGGAGATTGTCTTCTTTTTTAACATAATTCATCTTATAAGAACTAATTTTTTACAATTAACTTTTGACTTATCAAGAGGATAATTTCATGAATTACTACCATTTATTATTTAAAGCTGAATTATTATAATATATTTCACTTTCAACTCAGTTTAAAAAGTTCGAAAACTTCATTAAAACAAAAATTAACAATTTTTTAAATGAGAAATAAAATGGGTTGCTGTTTTTTTATATTAAAAACCGTATTAAAATTTTTTTGTATCTAAAATTTTACACATTTTATTAAGTTTTTCGCTTCTGCTGTTAAGTAACAAAAAATTTAATTAGGCCTTTTTTATATTAAGCCATTGATTTATATATATATATATATATATATATATATATAAATTTTTTTTTTATTCATATTAAGTAGTACTAATAGTTACTAATACTTTTAAATTACATTTAAAATTATAAAGCTATACTATGCATACATACGCTCTAATTAATGTTCCTTATAAAAAATACACTTTTCTTCCTAAAAACATTATCATTATTTTCACTTTTAACATCAAATGCCAACGTATTGTACAGATTTAGTCCTTTATAAAATAGCGATTTTCGCTTTGCAGTGGTGTCAGCTTGTTGAATCCTAAAGTCCATAACGTTCCTCAAACTGTATGGTTGAACGTCCCCAACGTAACGTAGTAGTTCTGTGAGATATTCTGGTGCATTGCCTATTTTCATTTTTCGAATAAAATATATGGCGTTAACTTGAAGTCTTTCTTTTACACTTAGCCATTTCAATGTATATAGCATCCAACTTGTTGATGTTAATCTATTTACTTTAAGTATTGCACGCATTATATTATTTTGTAACCTCTGTAGTCTTTGTTGATCTGAAGAGCATGAATATAGTATTGTTGATCCAAATTCGAAAAGGGGTTTAATTATTGTATTGTAAATATTTATTGATTTTATTTCTTATGCGTTTAAAAATTCCATGAATTTCCTTTGGTTGTTAAATAGCCCATCCAATTCTTCTTTCCCTTAACATAAGTTTATTTTGATAAACCGGACATTCTCTACTAAATGTTGCATGTTCTTCATCTAGTCCTAGATTAAGTCTTTTATTTTACTTCATACAATTGCTGCATTTTTTCACGATTTTTTTTTTTTTTTTATAATTGATCATTGGAACCCAGCAGTCAGGATTATTGACCTAGTTTCTCACATCACTTATGTTGTGTGTTAATACATGAGTAGCGGGACCTACAGTTTAAAGTCGACTCCGAACGACAGATTTTATGAGAAACTTTTCTTGGCAATTTTATTTACTCTCAGAGTTTTTGCCAGAAATCTGCTGAGAGGAAATCGCCGAAAAAATACTTTTTGTATTTTGTTTTGATGTCTGGCCTGGGACTTTTCACTATTTACTTATTACTAATTAACAATTTATTATATCATCGCCCTTATTTTTTCCAAAATTTTCTCATTTTTCTAAATACATTATAATATTCTTTCTGTTTTAGTGCCGCCCGTAGGCGGCAAAATCTATTTCCCCAGAAGCAAACATAGTCAGTTACCAGAGCTCAGTTACGTTGCTAACAGAACTTTGTTAAACAATTAATCTAAGGCTAATCAAAAATAAGGATAATCAAAAATTTCCAAAAGCTAATGTAATCTGTTAAAAATGAAATAATATAGGGATAAATCAGGCCAACATGAACGGAGAAAGTAAATTGTTTTTAAATCAATCGCCAGATTCAGAAATTTTCCGAGATTTCAGTTTTAAAAATCCACTAAATGAACTGTTGTAGCAAAACAAGACAAAGTGGGTTAAAGGTACTAAAATGCTATAAAAACAATTTACTTTGTCCGCCCGCTGTGTCATATTTTCCCACAAAAGGATATTTAGTGGATTTTAAAATCTAAATTTGTGAAATATTAGTACATTTAAATTAAGATTCTTTTTTTCTTGAAAACGAATTTTATTATTTATTTCACTTGATAATTTGAAAAACTTTTTCCATTGTTGTCTTAAATCTGTTTGTAATAACATAATCAATTATTATTATGGATGTATTTGTTGCCCTTTTTACTTTTATAGAAATTGTTTGTGAAAAATCTGTTTATTGTTAATTGTTCCAAAAGAAAAGAAGTGTTGAATCTATATGTGGGATCATACGATTGACGCAATACACCATTTATTGGTATATTTTATACGTCAATCGTGTGATTTCACAACTTATTGGCTCATATTTAAATCACGACGATATTGTTCTTATTTTGCCCAATCAAACACAACCTTGGTGCGACAATCACGTGAACGCTAGATAGGCAACCTTGCACATTAAAAACGTTAAAATACACCAATATTTATTGTGTTCTAGTGCGACAATTAAAGAGGACAATACGCGTCGATAATATTTTTTATTCAAATATTTTTTTGTAGCAGCATTTATTTTCGTAAGTAAAATAAGTTTTTATTCTTGTATATATGTATTACAATTATAACTTACTTGCAGTTTTATTATGGAGTTGGATGACTGCACCCTCTCTTAAGAACCACAAACTCCTGTGTCAAAAAGAATGAAAAAACCAAGTGTAACTTCATCTTGGACCTACAGTAGCATTAATGGTTTAATACAAGCTGTAGAGGAACATCCTTGTGTTTGGGAATACTCTATCCCAGACTATAAAGACCGAAACAAACGGGAGCAGGCATACTTTGGAATACTGCAAGGCTAAATGGGCCAATGTGAAAACGGCATTTCAAAATGTCAAAAAGAAAAATATGGCTAAGTCTGGACAGGGTGTTGAAAACATCTAGCCTCATTGGCCGCATTGGGCTGCAATGCAGTTTTATAATCGACACAACGCATCAAAAAGTTCTTCCTCAGTGTCAACGTTAGATGCAGAAGAAACTCAGCCAGGCTGCAGTAAGTCGCAAAATGTTTCCCTACCTGAGACGGCAAATATAAACAAAGCTGACATATTGCAGCGGGCAGTTAAGTGTTTAGAGAGGGGAGAAGACAATTGGCATGCAATAGGGATGTATTTGGCATCACAAATGCGGGAAATTGCCAAGAAAACCAAAAAGGCTGCCAACAAATTGCACTTTCAACTTGTTAAAACCGCAATGGAAGCAGCTTTGGAAGCTGAAGATGAAATTTGAATTGAAATTGTTTAAGAAATAATTTTTTTTACGTTAGCTTATTAATTTTTAATACTGAAGTGTTTTTTTTTAATTTTTTGTTTTTTTATTATATTGATGTGATATTGATTGTTTGAAATAAATATAGATTTATTTAAAATAAAAAAAAAATTATGTATTTATATTGCCAGGGCAATTAACCAGTTGCTGACATAAAATATTGTTCTAGTTCTTCAAGAATATCGTTTGCTTCATTACTTATGTAAGAGCTTGGAGTATTTTCTGTTCCACTTATTGCTGTCAGTGGAAAATCATTTCTTCATGTCCCCGGAATAAAAGCACCGTTATCATCATAACGATCTGTAAGCAGCGATGTTGTGTAATTTACCTTTTTTTAACAAAAAATTGTGCAGGGCACAGCAGGCTAAAGTTATAGAAGTAGTTTTTTCCGCATTTAGTTTAGAAGGACATGCAAATACTTGAAAGCGCTTTGCCATAATACCAAATGCATTTTCTACGATACGTCGAGCTCTAGATAACCTGTAGTTAAATATTCTCAGTCCGGCAGATAAACTTTTACCGGGGTATGGTTTCAACAAATGCTTCTGCTTGCGAAAAGCATCATCTGCAACTAGAACGAATGGTACGGCTGCTTCACGTCCTGGTAATGGTTTCGGTAGTGGCAAATTAAGATCGTTGTTATCTAGAGCACGTTGAAAGGAACAGTTTCCGAATACTCCGCTGTCCGATATACGGCCGTTGCAGCCAACATCAACATACAAAAAGTTATATTCGGCATCAACAACAGCCATTAGTACTATACTATGCTTTCCTTTGTAATTATAAAATGTGCTTCCTGAATTCGGCGTTGCGACCATTTGAACATGTTTGCCGTCAACCGCCCCGATGCAATTCGGAAAACTCCGCAGTTCGTTAAATTTAAATGCTACTTCGTTCCATTCTTGTGGGGATGGTATCTACATACATATAAAAGAAAACAACTGGTGGAAATAAAAAAATACATATTTAGAAATGTCATACCTTTAAGTATGAATCTTTCAATGCTTTATAAATTGCATCACAAACGAAAGACTTTTGTAGCTATCTCCAGAAGCCAGAAATCGGAGAGTTACAGCTAAGCGTTCTTGTGCTGGAATTGCCTTACGCATATTTGTGTCCTGTTTTGCGATATATGGTGATATTAAATCCAATAATTCTTTAAATGTTTCGTCACTCATTCTTAAAAATTTGTTGAATATAAAGTTTTGGGTTTCTATTCCCCGAAACTCCATCTATGTCTTTTGATATGCTCCATCAGTGCTTCTTTTTGTGAACCACTCTCTGACCCTTATACTTCTTTTAATATTTCTTTTATTCTTTCTTTCATTTTTTTCGTCTTCAAGTGCACACACAATGACTAAAGCCGACGAAAATTCTTTTTTGTTTCAATGAACTCATTTTTTACCGAATGTATTAACATTTTCTATATTTTTGTGAACAAAACAAATCTAGCACAACAGCTGTTTCTGATAATTACCATATACTAGAACAATCGTGTGACTGCAAAGCGGCAGTTATTGGCACTAAGCCGTTTTGCGTCAATTTATGACAATCAACTTTATGTACGATAAGGCAATCAATCATCTGACTACAGAGAATTTGATTGACACACTTTCTTTATTGGGCCCCTATTCAGCACAATAAAAATTGTGTAAAATTGGTGCATTGTGACAATCGTGTGATCCCACCTTAAGCTCTGTGGAAAATTTGGAATTATACGAAAAAAATCAAATAATATTGGCGAAATACGTTAAAAGTTTGCATTAGATATGTATTACATTCACTGCAAATAAATGAAATTCTGGTGAAAGGGTTGCTCGAATTTGAATAAATTTTAAATTTTCAAGTGTAATAATTTTTCATAATTTTCTTCACATTACACAAACAAAAAAGAAAAAATAAAAAACTGTAAACTCCAACAATGACTGAGTGCATGCAAATCAGTAATTAGGGGAGAAACAGGTATAAGATGTAATGGTGTTTGTGATAAAGTTTATCACTGCACAAAAAAATTTTCTGGTATTGACCAAAATTCCGTTGAATTTTATAAGATTTATATGTGAAGATTGTATGCAGTACATAAAATATATTGACCTAGTGCTGGGTGAAATTCAAGGTGTACGGGTTAATATACAAAACTTAAAGGAATATAAACGTGAATTTAAGACATCATTGAGATGTCGAAAACCCAATTAAACAATTACTGGAGGCCATTGAAAAACGATATGAGGAAAGACTTGATATTCTGGATAGAACTCAAAATAATTGTGAAAAAAGGCAAGTGAAATTAAAAAACTTCATGGCGCAGTTAAAGATCACGAAAATAAGTTCGTAAATGCATTACTGTGCTGCATATTATACGCATTATATTCATCAAACACCATAACTGTATCAAGATGTTGCACTGCCATACATTGTACTGCCAGTGCCAAATTTGTTGATGGCAGTACGACTACTGCCACTTATTGTATTCAGAGAGCGTATTGTTCTCTTCTCTAAGACGCCTTTTGCACGTTGAAATTAGTTTCAAAACAAGTGTGAAAAACTTTTTAGCATTTTATTTTAAACTTTCTTTCGCTTTTGCTCGTAAAAAATTTATTTCAGTAGGTTACGTTAGGTTAGAGGACGTGCACCTGTCGGTCAAGACAAACACAGTACCCGGAGGCACAGAAATGGAGGATATAGGAATGTAGGGAAGGGGAGGGAGAATGGGAAACGGCAGAATTACATGAAAAGAAACAAACACAAATCAAAAGAGGTTGAGAGTGCGACTCTGTTCCAGATCCCAGTCAGCGACCTAATCTCGCAGTGCCCCGTGATAAAACCGACAACCAACCTTAAGCTGGCCTTAACCAAGCCCAGCAGCCCCTCTGTCCTCTTGCTGTCCACAGCAGGCCATAGACGCCTAGAAACAGAACAACCCGATCCGTTCCCCCAACGCCTCTGCTCTTCTCTCCTGACCAATCCATCGATGAGGTCATATAGGTGGCAGACTGAGGGGTTAGGACCAACTGTCAAATCGCCACCTGAAAGCGAACCTAACGTAGCGAGGGCATCCGCCGTCTCATTGCCCAGTATTCCGCTGTGACCCGGAACCCAGCATAAACGGATACGGTCCGGTCCAAAACTTCTCAACGACTCTGCATTCGCGAACGAGCCGTGATTTACACCACTCTGCCCCTGGAGTACCCCACCACTCCATTGTGCCCTATCCGGTATGAGTATTCTCAAACCAGGTAGGAACATAGCCTCAGGCACAATATAATCAGTGGCTTTTTCCGAAAGTCCGTATCTTCGTCAGGAAAGACGGTATTCAGAACTCTGGAGTGACCTATCGAGCGCTGTCTCCAACAACCCGATTCCCTCAGGTGTATGGCACTACGCGCTGTACACCGCTTGACATATAAGTCAAGCAGTGTCAGACAGACCATGCACATAGTATCAAGCCTGAAGGCAGCTCTTCCTCACTCCAGTGATACGCAAAGAGGCAATCCGCTGAACCTTATCCAAGATTTTCCGTTGAAAACTCTTATCTAAGGCACACCACCAAACAACACAGCCATAAGTAATAACCGGTCTAACAATCGCCAGATATATCCAGCGAATGGCTCTAGGCGGAAGACCGCAATTCTTACCTATGGAGTTCCTACACTGGTAGAAAGCATTTAGTCTCTTCTTCATTCTTTCCTCGGTGTTTCGTTTCCAGTTCAGCTTGCTGTCCAGGACAACACCCAAGTACTTGACCTCAGAAGACAACGGCAGCTCCCTACTAGCTAATCTTGGCAGCCTGAAGGTTCCAATCTTGTACCTACGTGAGAACAAAACGAGGTCTGTTTTAGATTTATGCCCAGACCACATTTTGTCGCCTAAGAGGATAAAATTCCAAGAGCGGACTCCATCAGTTCCCCCAGCAAAAATTTACCACCCACAAGAATAGCCACATCGTCGGCATATGCCACAACCCTAAAGCCCCTACTTTCAAGGAACCTCAGACCAACATTAGCAAACAAGAGCCACAAAAGTGGAGATAGGACACCCCCTGTGGTGTACCCCTGGTCGCACGCTTGACGACAGAACATCCACCCAGATTTGGTCGGATTAGTCTGTTACCCAACAAGTGGGTGATAAACCGCACCAGAAAATCTGGGGCATTTATATCCCTTAGTGAATTCTCAATAGAAGAAGCGGTAACGTTATTGAAGGCTCCCTCTATATCAAGGAAAGCCGACAGTGTGTACTCACCCCTAGCCAAATTCGCCTCAACAAAATCAGTCACTTCATGAAGAGCGCTCTCAACAGACATACCCTTAATGTAAGCATGTTACGATCCACTCAATAAAGACCAGTCAATGTTTGACCTTAAATATAGATCGATAAGTCTCTCCAAAGCTTCCAAGAGAAAGGGTGAGAGTGATATCGATCTATAATCCTTAGGGCCGATGTGACTGGGTTTACCAGCTTTTGGTATAAACACCACGAGCACATCTTTCCAACCCTCAGGTATATCACACCACCGGAGACAGTCTCTATACACGTCCACCAGATATTCGTGTAATATATCACCTGCATGCTAAAGCAGAGCCGGAAAGATACCATCCGGACCAGGCGACTTGAACGGCCCAAAGGTTACCTTATCCCTGGTAATGATATCCTCCAAAACCGGCATAATGCCAGCATCACATTAGGGATCAGCTACACCCAACGGATAGCTTCCTGGATCCTCACAATCGGGAAAATAAGTACTCAATAGATCCTCTAGGGTTTCTTTTCCCGAGGATGACCACATGACATCGTTCTTTTGGACGAAGCCTAGGACTTTGGGGTCCTTCGATAGCATCCTACGGAAACGAGCCACATCAGCAACATCCTCGATACTAGTGCAGAAACTCCTCCACGTGGTTCTCTATGAGCGCTTTATTGCCCCCTTATAGGCATTAAAACTGGATCTATATGCAGACCAGTCAACATCGCTGCCCGACCTCTTAGCCTTATTAAAGAGTCTCCTAGTACAACAGCGAAGTTTCTGGAGTTTCGCATTCCACCAGGCAGGCTGGCTCCTCTTACCCGGGTAAGTGAGATGGCAAGCTTCTCTATAACAAGACAACAAAATATCCTTCAAAGATCCAACTCGATCATTGATGCCAGGAGTGGAGCGTCCCCGAAGGGCTCTAAGTCCTTTCACAGTCCTCCACAGTCCTTTCATACCTGATCCAGTCGGTTCTTCTTGGATTTCTAAAAGGCTTGTTAAGGCCCCTAGATAGATTAATACTGAAGGATTTCAGTTGGTGATCAGATGAGTGTTCACTCATCTGAAACCCTCCAGTCCCTAATCATAGACCTATCCATGTTAGTGAGCGTTATGTCAATTACCGTTTCCCTAACACGGTTTCTAAACGTCGGCGTGTTACCAACGTTACAAATGTTGATCCTATTAAGAATAATAAAATTCAAAATAGACTCACCCCTAGTATTTATGTCAGCAATGCCTCATTTGGTGTGTTGAGCATTGACATCACAATCCAATACAAGGCGACATCTTTTCCTCTTCACATGCTCCACCAGTAGTTTAATTAAGTCATCACGAGGGGATGCGGCCTCATACGGCCACGGTCATCTCTGAAGGCCACAGTTGTTACGTCACCTGTACAAAAGGAAGGAGTGATTAACAAGTCCAAGCCACTTCTAGCTAAAATACAGGTCCTTACCTTAGAACTTGTTCCAGGAACGAGTAACCTATAGTCAGGATCGCTCGAACCCAGAATCCCTAAGGATCCAGGGTTCCTGGATAAGAGCGATGTCAGCTTCAAGGCGGCGCAGGGTGGTTAACAGGTTGTGTGAGGCGGCTTCGAAGTGATGCAAATTAATCTGCACCACTTTTAGCCTCTAAATTCAATGAGCCTTTCTTCAACTAGATTCCACCTTTCAGGAGAGATTTTGCCATCCATCTGCGCCACTTTTAGCCTCCTTTGGGTTACCTGACACCGACTATTTCCGGATGACGGAATTTTAGACGTGCCAACCCACATAACGCTACACCCCCCCTTGCCCTTAGCAACTGAAGGGAATCCTGATCAATAGCGATCCTAAGATCGCAGCCTTTCCTACCGTTACCAGTCAGGGAGTTGACAACTACCCACGAGCTGGTGTTCAATCCGTCATTCTGCTTTCCAACAAGTTTGGGTATGATATTCACCCGCCTAAAAGTAAGCGGAACCCATACCGTCGCTATTGGACGTAGAGGGAGGTCGGATTGAGGGACTACCTCCAAGCGAGCACCAGGCCAGAGTTCACCAAGGCACTTCACTGATTCCACAAGGAACTTTACAGTTCCCCCGTTTTCACAGTTCACTACCTTGATGCCATTGGACCAACCGATGGAAGATATGCGGGCATTCCTGCGATCACAACTCTCCTCTAACATAAATTCAATGAGCCGTTCTTCAACTAGATTCTATATTTCAGGAGAGTTTTTGCCATCCAAATCCGACCTGTCGATGAAAGCCAGCTGAAGGGAAGGGTTAGTTCCCAGGTCACCTGGAGGAAGGCTCATCGTCGGATCTGCCTCTCTTCATGCGATTCCCCTTGCGAGAAATCTGCAAAGAAGACTTATCCACCGAAGTGTGCCCTTCCAACCTTACATCCTTCTTCTGTGATAAAGGATCAGCGATACTTACTACCCCCTTTCCTTCATCCATTGTAGACGGAACACCATCGCCCTTTCTCTTCTCCGGAGGTTTGAAAACCCTAGTGTTTTCCTTTGCTCCAGTTGGGAGTAAGGGTGTAGAACCTTCAAGTCCCTTGCTTGCGGCTTGAGAGGTAGAAGCAATTGGCACCACGCTTTCATAGGCACTCAAGGGACCATCCTTCTTTCCAGAGTCAGCGCCTCGCGAAAGGCCACTGCCCGGGTATTTGGACTCATACCGCGAAACAGTGCCTCTGTGACGAGTCAGCATCCTCTGCTCCTTGACAGAGAGGGAATCCACACCACAGCTTGCGAATCTCCTCAAGACCATGCAAGCCCTGCGGTATGACTTCCTCTCATTATACATAGCGAAACGTTTCCGCCCAGTCTTTCCCCTTTGTCAGACGAGTCACCTCTACCCACGCAATGCGAATCCGATAATTGCACTAGTGGATCCGAAGCATCCTGTCCGACAAGAGGGTTCCTTAAAGGGAAAATCCCACCTCATTGCTCCCAGTAGCAAATTGAACCCGAGTGAAGGGGGCCTTTTGATAACCGTATTGCCACCGTCTTCATCCGAAAGTAGGGATTGCCAAAGCATTCGCCTCACTAAAGATCTCCTCTACAGTCATAGTCCTCATGCCAGCTAGGGCGAAATTCCTGACGATTTCGTTGTTGTTGTCAACGATACTCGCCTGGATTCGCTCAATGAGCAGGATCACGTCCAGTCCAAAGTCAAAAACAAGTTGTAAAATTCACAGTCCATATAGGTCCCACGAGTGAGGGGGAAAGGAGGTCGATCATGACATAGCCCCCCCCCCCCCCCCCTAGCATGACAAGGACTTGGTAGAAAACCTAATATTCACTGAGGCGCCCAGGTATCAGTGAGACTCCGTTATAGTACAGTCAGATTAGACCCCCGACTGCTTAACACTCCGGATTAGGGGTATGAGAAATATACGTGATCCGACGGTTCGAAAAGAGCAAACATCGATCCAAAGCATTGTCTTCCCACGATATTAGGGTAACCTTTAGTCATGCACTCCAACCCACTCTGGTTCACAGAGTGAATCGTAGTACACTTAAGCCTCCATATCGCGACAAGATTGTTACCCAGATGGAGGATATATTTATGTATTATTATTTTTTTTTTTTATATGTATTATTATTTTTTAATATATTTACCTTGTTTAAATTGTATTCTTTTTGATTTTTATAAATTAAAAAATTAAATTATATTCTTTTTGATATTTTTTATTTTTTCACCTTTTTTTAATTAATTGTTTGGAGCTAAAATTTTTCTTCTACAAATGTTTTGATTTCAAACACTAAATAAACAAAGAGTATTGGTGTTATAATTAAGGGAGCTTTATATTAACACGTTGACTAACTACGAATCATATCATACTCACTAAACCACTTTTTCACCTAAAAAACATAATTTTTGCCTTCTGATGATACTGCGATCTAAAAATAGTTTTTAGTAATATAATGTGAAAATATCAAATCAATCAAAATAAAAAGGATTGTCTTTATCAGGCACCAAATGCAGTTTACCGCATTGTGGCAAATCAAAAAGAAGTGTTCCAAACTTAAAAATCTTTCGTTTCCCATATCTTGCCACCATATTGCTTAAAGCATGGTTAGAAAATTGCAATTTTGACGAATGTTTTCTAGAAAGATCAAGGACGTTATGCATATGCGAAAGACTTTTTTCGCCAGACTGTATTGGAATGAAATATTTGAATCAAGGTGCCGTACCATAAGCTCAATGTTGGCAAAAAAGAGGAAACAGGTATAGAAAAAGGAAACAGTATCGAAAGTAAGAATGTTGACTTATATTTATATAAATCTTCGCCCAAGATGTTGGATGGATCCACTGATAAACCTTATTTGCTTTATGAAAATGATAAAATTTACTTGATTTTTTTTTTTTTAGTATGTTTATTTATTAATTCATTCAATAATAAAAATAGATCCAGCTACAAATAAACAAGTCGTTTAGTATTTCTATTATTTTTACACACAGGTCCATAATCGAACTCTCTAGTGCATTTTATAATACATTTTACGTTCATTTTCCGAACTATTAACAGTATATAATTAACTTATAGTAAGAAAAATTTACAATATATATATATAGGTTAGCAATGAAAAATGTTTGAAAAAACATTGCTCTTTTGTTAATTATAAAATAAAATAGTCAAAATTATTAAAAACAAAAAAATAGAACTTTTTAGTTAGAAATCCACCAGTATTTATGTAAATTCTGCTGTTTATTGTCTAATCCTGCATAACTCATATCATATCTTAATTCACTGTTATTAATAATGTAAGTATTAAATGATCTGTAGCCCTTCTATAGAGATGGTAGAATATTGGAATTCCGTCTCTATTTTGTATGAAGCCATGTTTGTCCAAATATATGAACGCTTCAGGAGGTACATAACCAGATGTAAGTGTATTTGATATATATGAGTCATCAGTATAATATGGGGCAAATATTAAGTTATTAGATTTACATTCCATGCATTTTAAAATGTGATTTCTTATCAACTTAATAATAAAGTTGTCTATTCTGTTGATTTTTGCAGATAAATATAGTTTTTTATTAGAAATAAATTTAGTGTAGTTGCTTTGAGGAGATTTGTAGAGTGAAGTACAAGTTCTTAAACATTTCCTTTCAAACTTTCTAATATTTTCCATATACGAGGGCGAAATGTTGAACCAAATAGCACAACCGTATGCAATGATAGGTCGAATCAATGTTTTATAAAATAAGATCTTTACATTCTTTTGCACATATTTTGAATGAAATATTTTACCATAGATCTGAAACGCTTTTTTTGCTTTCTCCAATTGAGTATTGATATGAGAGTTAAAGTATAAAAACTTATCAAGATGAATACCTAAGTATTTTACGACGTCCTTTACAGGAATTTTCTTGTTAATCAGATGAGATCTTAATTCGAATTTTCTCCAATTGGTTCTGATGTAGTTACACTTGCCGACAGGCGGGCGAAAAAGAATGGATTCACATTTATCAACATTAATTCGCATGTTCCAATCAGTGGCATATTTTTCCACTAAATTATAATTGTCTTGCACGTACGTAACTGGCCATTACAACCCTTCAGTCAGGATTACGACCTAGCTTCTCACACCACTTATGTTGTGTGCGTTAATTTTATACATGAGTGATGGGACCTACAGTTTAAAGTCGACTCCGAACGACAGATTTTTGAGAAACTTTTCATGGCAATTTTTACTCTCAGAGTCTTTGCCAGAAATCTGCTGAGAGGAAGTCGCCGAAGAAATATTTTTTCGTTTTGATGTCTGACCTGGGATTCGAACCCGGGTCTTTTGTCTAATAAGCCAACACACTACCCACTAGACCACGGCGACTTGTCTTGCAGCTTCTTGTTAATTTCCTCTATTTTATTGCCTGAATGGTAAATAACTATATCGTCAGCAAAACCGATAATATTCTCAATTTTAGTAAGGAGATCGTGCACATACAAACTAAATAAAATAGGAGCGTTTACTGTTCCCTGTTGAAGACCGTTTTCCATTTTAAATGTCTTTGAACTTATCATAGTTTTTGTGCTTACAACAAATCTCTTATCAGACAACATTTCATATATCAGAAGCACTAAATGAATAGGAAAGTTGTAACTCGAAAGTTTGAACATTAAGGCGGGTAACCAAATATTGTCAAACGCCTTTTCAAAATTTCAAAAATTTCAAGGCAAGCACCGGTGCAGTATCCTTTGTTTAAATTCCAATTAACATTGGAAACGAGTAAATTTATGGCATGTACAGTAGAGTGCTTAAATTTAAAACCAAATTGTTTTTCACATACAATTTTCATTTTTTCACATTCCCTTACAATCATATTATTAGTGCATATTTCAAATACTTTGCTTATATTTGGCAGCAAACTAATGGCCCTGAAGTTTTTTGGATTGGTATTGTCCTTCCCTTTTTTCGGAATTATAACAATTTTCGCCAGTTTCCATGATTTGGGAAAGTATGCGTTATTAATCATATTGTTAAATAATGTCAAATACTCAGAAATCAGAATGTTTGGGATTTTCTTTAAGATTATATTAGGTATATTGTCAACACCAGATGATAATTTTGGCCTTAGTTTTGAAAATATGTATGAAATGTCATTGCGTGTGATAAAATTATCATTAGCCATGGAAGAACTCAACTCATTCGCCTTTGTGCCTTCATTAAATTGAATTGCAGTTATCTGGTATTTACATGCCTGTTTCTGACACCTAGAAACGAGGAGAAATAATTATTGATTTCCACATGGTTGTTGTTATTTGAATCAAGGTTTTTGGATGCAAATACAGATTCTAAGTATTGTCCTGTCACATTAAGAATATTCTCCTTATTCCTAATAATGTATTTATTATCTCCATCTTGTTGCAAGGTTGCAGGATCAATGTTAGCACTTTGTAGCAAGTCAATATCACAGGGAGATATTTTTAGTAACTCTACAGATTCCTGTTTTCTCCATTGACTTTTCACCATAGAAAACAAGTGAGAAGAATCATTAGTGCTTATATCCGTAAGTTTCCGTCTAAAGACTTCATTGGTAGCCATGATAAAATTATCCTGTAGTAATTTTCTTCTAAGTTTAAGTCTATTTTTTGCGAAGGCAAGCTCACTGAGGGGAAGAACACATTCCAGTCTATTATGCTTCTTAATTGTTGTTAAAAGTCTGCTTTTCTCCGTTTGTAGTTTTTTGATAATTGGCGTAACGATGTTACGAAGACTATTCTGGTGTTCATATTTGGGTACTGTTTTGTTAATTGCCTCCCATAATAATTTACCAATTCTGTCTAAATGAAAATCGATCTCAATATTTGTCAAATTTCTATCGTTTGGTATTAAACGATCCCTTTTCATTAAGTCCGTAATGACCCTGACAAATTTATCCCATCTAGTCCTCTTAAAATTAAAGACAGGAAACCAAACGGGTCCATTTCTAAATTTCTAACAATTTGGATTTGAAGAGCACAGTGATCGCTATCATAATCCAATATTTTCAAGCAATTTGTTGTTTCGTTCTCTCTATGGACGACGATTCTATTATCTACAATACACAAGTCTAAATAAGAAGCACTTCGCGGATACGATGGAGAAACTGTTGCATATAAAGTGCATCTAAATAGTAATTCATTATCAGACATCCGGTTGTTTAATGAAACTCCTTTGTTATTATTTATTGTATTTCCCCAATTAGTATGTTTGCTGTTCAAGTCTCCAGCCATTAAATAAAAATTATCCTCTTTGTCCAATTGTAGCGCCTCGAAAAGAGTTTGAAGTTCTATTTTAAACTTATCACCATTATTTCCAGAGAGATAATATGCAGAAATGATAAACATATTTTTATTAGAGGCTAAGGGAAGTTTAATAATACATGTCTCTAAAAACTTTAGGGAACAAATTTTCTCGTTATTGTACTCTTTGAATTTTAAGTCTTTCCTAATTGAATACCCGTACCACCTCCTCTCAAAGCACCACATCTATCTTTTCTAATAAACTTGTAATTATCAAATTCAACTTTATATCTTGCATTAAGTTTTGTCTCATTCAAGAGTACTAAATCGGGGTTGTTTTGGTTAATAAAGTTTTGTAAATCGTATCTTCTGTTCAATCTAATGATTGAATTTACGTTAATGTGTATAATATGTAGTTTTCTTAAGGTTACATTTTCAATATTAGTACTATTTCTCATTATATATCCAAAATTGAATATAGTGCATCAATTCTTGATGCTTGAATTTGTAACTGTTTTTGAAAATTAAGGATTTGGGTGGTTAAATTTTTAATTGAATCTTGAAGATCGGAAAAAAAATTGTGACTTAAATTATTGTTAATATTATCAACATTATTTATATTATTATGATTATTTCTAACTACATTAGCGTAACTTAGGTTAGTATTTGTATTTATAAAAGTTTGAGGTTGTTTCGGGGAGATGTTTGATCTTTTAGCCTTGATTCTTCTTTGTAGCTGCTGGTACTTCTCGCATCCCTTGTACGAGGCGGGGTGGCCATACTTCTTGCAGAGGACACAAAATATTTTATCACGTTCATTTATGTCAATGTTGGGTAATTCACATTTGCCGATTTCATGCGATTTATCACATTTGACACATTTAGGCTCCATAAAGCAATTAGAGGCACTATGGAAGAAACCTTGGCATTTTCTGCATTGAGGAATCTCTTTTCTTTTTAGTGTTTCCCATTTGACACAACGGTACATTAATACATTAATCGATTTCAATGATTTTATTTGACTTTCAGAAGAAATTTGAACGAGAAAGAGAGGAAGACTATAGCCCTCTTTTTTGGACCTAGCAGTTGAGAAATTTGTCACTTTTGTAAACTTTAGATTATCAGACTCAAAAGTACGCAGCTCATCCATGATTTCTTCTGTATCAGTATCGGCTGGTAACCCTTTTAGGAGAAAGGTTTTAGTTTTTGCACATTTCGGAGTAAACGTAAAGAATTTTGTATTAGCTTTTTCTAAATGTACTTTAACTCGCATGTAGCTTTCAATTGTATTTAGTATAAGCGTTTTTTTATTTTTATTTTTGAACTCTCTTATTTTAAAGTCATTGATTTTTAAACCATTTTTAATAAATGTTATTAATTCTGCCGAATTTATATCAAAAATATGAATTGGTGGAACTTTTTGTTTTTCGTTTTGATTATTAATATTTGTATTTATACTTGTTGCATTTTGATTTGAGCTTTTACTCGTTGATGTTTTATTGCGAGAATAATTGGGAGACTTATTATCTCTCTGGTTATTATTTACACTTTCTGTTATATTATTGTTGTACACTTGCACATGTTTTTTAAATTTTTGCAATTCCACTTCATCACATAGAAATTCCTCTTCTTGGCTTAGAATTGAGTAATAATTACTCTTCAATTGTTTATTTCCACTCTCCATAGTGTCATCATTTTTTCTTTTTCTATCATTGTTTGATATTATTGTTTTTGTTTTTAATAACTCTGAGGTTAGAGCATGGCTCACACTCATGTTATTAAAAAGTGAAATAATATGTTATTTATGTTTAATTTGCCAATTCTATACTTTGCCGATTTGTTATAGCAAATCGAAGAATTATTCACAAAATACAAAGTCTGGTTTATCAAATACACTTCACAATCGATGCCGCCAAATTTAATACGTCTGCACTGCATGAAAGTATAAGCGCAACTCTAAAATTTACTTGATGTACGATATTTCTCATATTTTTCAGTCGATCAGAAATGCTTTGATCCAGGGCGATTTTAAAACACCACATGAACGTGCCATTTATCCAAAATCCTATAAAAAATTTGTTTTCTTATATACGTGCACTAGCTAAGTTGTTCTCTTTAAAAATTACTCAGTTTAGCACCTCATCAAATTGTGCAAACAACGATGCAATGTGTTTACCTATTGAGTTGCAAACAATTTTGGAATATATTAATAGGACTGGAAATATATCAGAAAGTACTCATACCCCTGATGTAGATGTCGCACATATATACGATGAAAATAAAGAATATTTTAATAAAGACACCGATTGTTTTACGTCCAACAATATGCCAATTAAATTAACATCAAGTCTTTGGAAGTTTGTGCGCTCCATCCGATTTATTTTTTGAAGTTTGCAAAATTCATATAAAAATCTTCGAAAAAATATTTTTAGAAAAAAAAGCTATAAAAAACATAAAAATATTTTTAGTTGAGCAATGCGTAAGTTGCACCAAATAAACAATTTATTCCTTTAAGTTTGATGAAAATAACGAATGTGACAAACACAGAATGGAGATGCTTAATTTACTAATTCTTGTTTGACTACGGAAGCATTCTACTAGGGAAACATACAAATTCAAATTGTCCAGTATGGAACAAGTTAAAATTTTGAACCATTAAAATGATAAATAAATTTAATAAATACTAAACAAAAAAAGCATTCGTTTATACAAAAATAGACACATATGGTAGATACGTAAAAAAAATACCATTATAATTCGGTGCGAATCGATATAATTTCATTTTTACAACAATAAAACACATACTCTTACCCTACAATAAAACAAACGGTAATATTTTTTTGCCACAGGTTATTTGCACATACATTTTGTGAAAACAAAACATCTTTCAGTTTGTTTATTACATATTTTATTTGGCAATGTATGTATACATAAACGCATATGAAAACAAATTGCTTAGAGAAGAAAACGTTCTCTGAGTATAATAAGTTCTCTGAGTACATGTTACTTTTTTATTGTCTTTCTCTCAGTTAACATGAGAGTGAGAACGACGATTTAGCTTTCCCTGTTACCTATCGCTCTCATCATAAAGAAGCACAAAATGTTGTCAATTTTGAATACACTGTGTGTAACATCTTTATATATTTACTAGCAGATTGTACCCGGCGTTGCGCGGGTTATTAAAATAACAATAAATAAAAATCCGGTTTCGAAACCGGTTTCTTAAAAAATGCAATTTTTCAAATTATTCGGAATCCGATTTATCAAACAACCCAGTTTTTTGAATACTCTAAGTCCTAAATATAAATGCATTCAATTTGCCCTTTTTCGCCCCTTTCTCCGTTTTGGGACACCTTTTGGCCCAACTTTATAAACGGAACACCTCCAATAGCTATTTGGGAAACTTAACCAAGCTAAAGCATTTATGCATAAAGTACTAATTTTTGCTCATTTTGTCTCCCTTTGTTCCATTTTTTCCCTTTGGTTCAAAGTTTTTAAAAGATTTATAGCCTATAACCTGCACCGACAAAAGCTTGATCAATATCACAAATTTCAAGAAAATCGGTCTAGAAGTTAAGGCGTGATTGACTGTGCACTTAATTTGTCCGTTTTTGGCTCCTTTCCCCCTTTTTGGATCCCTTTTGGTTCAACTTTAGAAACGGAACACCTCCAATAGCTATTTGGGAAACTTAACCAAGCCAAATCGTCAAAAATTACCTATTAATATTTTTTTAACCCTTTGTCCCATTTTTCTCCCTTTTTGGTCAAAATTTTTAAAAGATAACCTATAACCTGCACCAACAAAAGCTCGATCTATATCCCAAATTTCAAGAAAATCGGTCCAAGCGTGATTGGCTAACAAACAAACAAAAAAACAGACTTACAGAAAGATTTATAATATATATTAGTATTAGGATAACCTACACTCAATTTGCCCGTTTTTGACCCCTTTCCCCCTTTTTGGACCCCTTTTGGTTCAACTTTAGAAACGGAAGACCTCCAATAGCTATTTGGGTAACCAAGCTAAATCGTTAAAAATTACCTACTACCATTTTTTCCCCATTTGTCCCATTTTTTCTCCCCTTCTGGTCAAAATTTTGAAATGATTTATAGCCTATAACCTGCACCGACAAAAGCCCGATCAAAGTGAAAATGTTAGTGAAAGAGAAAAAAATAAAATCGGCGATAGAAAATAAAATGAGTTAAAGCTATGTAGTAAAGGTCCCTAATAGAGTTAAAAAGTCAATTGTAGTAACAGATATGAATTTTAAAAACGAGGATATGGAAATAGTGGAAAAAATTAAAAAAACAGAATCAATTTCTTGAAAATAATAAAACCGAACTATTAAAAATATATGAAATTAAAAGGTACGACAGAAAAATGTATGATGCAAACTTTTTGATTGAAGAAGAAACATATCCAGAAATCTTAGCAAAGCAAAAAATAAATATTGGATGAGAAAAATGGCGAGTTTTCGATGATACTGAAATAATACAATGTTTTAAATGTAGAGGATTTAACCATAAATCTAAGGATTGTAAAAATAATGAAGTGTGCCTAAAATGTCATGAAAATCATGAAACAAAAGACTGTGTGAAAGAATATGTGAATAAATGCATTAACTGTATTAATTCGAACAAAAAATTAAATTTGGGTCTTGATCAGAATCATGCTACAACAAGTAGATGGTGTCCAGTGTATCAAAATAAGTTACAGTTAAAAAAAGAATAATGGGACTGATAAATTAACAACGAAAGAACATACAAGGAGTTTATACGAATGTACAAGGATTGATTAACAATTTTAACCAGGTTGAAGTAATTGCGGATACAGACAAGCTGGATTTCATTATACTGTCTGAAACACACGTAACCAATAGAGTAGATGAATCTGAGTTACAACTAGAGGTATACAATGCATATGTTACATTATCGAACTCATCAAGAACACGTGGAATAATTGTATATTTTAATAAAAATTGGAAATTAAATATAATATGCGGAAAGAAAAACTTTCTTGTACCACTGCCACTATTGCTTGGTGAGGCTGTTATTTTTCAGCTCACCACAAAATAGCTATTAGTGATTTTGCACTATCACTAACATTTAGTGGAAACTGCAAATTTACTGCACTACTCCCAACTCTGATTGCATTTCGTTTCTAAAATGTTCTGTATTTCTAAGGTTGTAAGGCTGAGAGTCCCTCACGTATGATACTTCCTCTGTTAGTTATTCTGATACTTCACCGTTTTTAATTCTGTGTATGAAATTTAGTGCGTTGAATTTAAGCCGTTGTTCTACATTTAACCATATAAGTTATTAAAGCATGAAGTGGATCGACGTATTTCTCTTGACTGTTTTGTAATTTTTGCAATTTTTCGATTTGATGAGCTGTGCAACATGTGAATAATATTGTCGAACCGTATTCGAAATGAGGCTTTATCATTGTGTTGTATATATTAACTGCCGTTAAAATTGAGACTTGGTTTTTTATTCGTTTAAAGAAAGTAATCTTTTTGCAAATCTTCTTACATATGTAATCAATATGATTTTTAAATTTTAAGTTTTTATCAATAGTAAAGATGAAATATTTTATTTGGTTCACTTTTTCTATTATTTGATTATTTATTTGAAAAATTATATTGCCGTCTGAATTTATGTCCATTATTTTTGTTTTCCTTTCATTTAATTAAAGTTTATACATTTTTAGCCACAAACTAACAATACTCATATCCTCCTTGAGGTTATTATAACATATTTGTTCAGATTCTCCTTCCGTAAAAATAAGCATATCATCAGGCATATAAAACTATTTCGCACTTGTTCAATATGTTTGGCATACCATTTATATATAGGACAAATAGTAGTACTCCCAATATTGATCCTTGTGACACACCGTATTCATTGTTAAGTATGTGTGACGTAATGTCATTTACTTTCGTTATTTGTTTCCTGTTTGTTAAATATGATTCAAACCATTTTAATTATATGTCTTCGATGCCATATGCTCGTAATTTTTGCAGAAGTGTTTTTCAATCGATGGTTTCGAACGTTCTTTTAAAATTAAGGAAAATACCCAATATTTTATTATTCTTGTCTGTTTTTTTCCATCTGTTAATTAAATAATTTATTGCTGTTTCACACGAAAATTTTTTTCTGAAATCGGACTGATATTTCGATTATATTTTCTTAGATTCTAAGTACTGCTCCAACTGTTCCTTTACCACTTTTTCTATTATCTTTTCACACGTCTTAAGAGTATTTATTGGCCGATATTCATCCCATCTTTTTGTTTTTCCAACCTTTTCAATTGCTGTTACCATCGCTGTTTTCCAATTTTCTGAGAACACACCTGTATGTAGTGATTTGTTTACTATCCTTAGCATTATTCTGCCGACGATATGCCAACTATTTATGATCATGTCAATTGACACTATATTATAGTCCGATTTTTTCAAATTATTTTTAATTCTTCCAATGTTATTTCCCGAAATTTAAATTTGGAATTTATCACAGTTATTATATTGACATATTACACCTTATTTATCTCATCTCTTATCGTCTTAATACTACGTATAAAATATTTATTAAAATTATCTGCTATATCAAAATTGTCCTTACATTCTACTTGATCAAATATCACAGATTCTATTCCATTTCGATTTTTTTTAAATGAGATTTTTTATCTCCTTCCACATTTCTTTTTGGACAGCATTATTAATTCTGTTATTAACCCTTATCCTGTATTAATGGACCAAAATTGTCTAAACTGTTTTTATTGCTCACTTATTCTTTAAATACTCAGCGGATGTTTTTTGAAACTTTTGTACAATTATTATTTTAGTGAATATTATTAAAATTTCTACACACGTGCCTACGATATAAACTCACCAACCATCAACTTTGGATTATCAGACCCTATTACATGTAACAACTTAAGCTACGATCATCTTCAAGTATTGATATCACTTAATTGTTCAATTATTAATTCTAGTCACTTATTTTTAGACTTTAGTAAGGCTAACTGGGTATAAACAAAACCCAAGCGAATTAAATGGTAATATTGAATCTTTTACAAATATTATTATAATGCTGCAAATGCAAGTGTGCCGAAAAAATCGTCTCTTTACAAAAACAAACGAGTACCATCTCACAATAAAATAATGATGACAAACAGGAACTTTTTTCGTCGTCGATGGATGCAAAACAGGCATAGTGTTGATAAGATGCAAATGAACTTTCTTAATAAAAAAAATTAAAAAAGAACTCATTATTGAAAGAAATAAGTCTTGGAGTAGTTTTTTGGTAACTCTTGAAAAAGGTTCTCCCCCTTTTGGAACATTTCAAAAGTACTGAAAAAGAAGTACCAAAATTCAATCCTTAAATATGAAGGAGTCCGTTACTCTACAACACAGGTAAAATGCGAGTTGTTAGCTAACTGTTTCAATTTAAAACATACGGTGTCACACATCTCTCTGATAATACAACTACATCTAACGTTACAAATGCAGTAAATTCATTGAATCACCGCACGTTATATTACTAATCATTAGTAATCTCCGATATCATATGAAAAAATTAAAGCTATTATTAAAAACCTTAAAACTAAAAAGCATCCGGTCCTGATGACATAAGTAAAACCCTCCCGAGAAAAGGAATACAAAATCTTACTAACATAATTAACAATTGTCTTAAACTTTGTTATTTCCCTGATTACCATCATACCATTTATCATATAGACCAAAAAGTTTACTTTCCTCTTTAAGCAAAATTTTTGAAAAAGTGTTTAAGGAAAAAAATTTGAAATTTTGTAACGAAAACCAAATATTCCCGACACAACAGTTTAGTTTTAGAACAGGACTCAATACTTCTCACCCTTTGGTTAGAATCAAATCCAAAATAAGGGAAATTTACAATGCAGGAAAATCTACTGGCATGGTTATTTTAGATTGATTCTGTATGGCACGATGGCCTGATTCACTCGAAGAAGAAAAACTATATATACTCCACAAAGAGATATTTTTTTAAACAACAAATATATTAAGTGGTATTCAAAAGTTAAATATTTAGGGATCATTCTGGACCTAAAATTAATTTTGGAGAACACGTTTCATATACTCGTTTGTAAATATACTCGTTTGTAAATATGAATTCATCGTTGAATCAAGATAACAAAATTATTATATTTAAATCAATTTTTATGAGTATATTATATAATGCAGCTCCAGTATGACGTGATATTGCTGAATGCCACATAAAAAGGCTCTATAATAGTCAAAATAAATTATTAAAAATGATATACAATTTACCGTGGCATTTTTCTACACAGCGACTGCATTCTATTAATAATATCGACAAAGTTGAGAATAGAATTTTAAAACTTACAAACGATTACAATAATAGATATGAAACGTCTGAATATGATCATATTAACATTTTAAATGTTAACACATAGCCTTAAGTTTTATCTTAAGATATATTTTTTTGTGTCAAGGGTTTTTTTCTTATTATTTTTTTCTTTTTCCTAAATTTTTTCTTTAATATTATTATTATAGTATCAAATATTCATTGTTGATTCTAAATAACTAAGTAGAATAGGTTACTAGTTTACCTGAACTCTATAATAAATTTTTGTTAATAATACTTTGTTAAATACCCTTTAATATTAAATAAAGAACAAACACATAAAAAAACAAACTTTTAAAATATAAAAATAATTTTTGTAGATCGTTTTACAAAGCGTATGTAAAAAAACTTACGTAAATGGTACTTTTGCATCAGCACCCCCTGTGGATCTGTAACCAGATATCCATTCTCATCATTGCAGGAAGACGCTCCAGGCTTATACCCCTCGGTCAGACGCTTAACCTTTTGATAGAGTTATCGAGCGTCATTCTTACATCTGTACATCTCGACTTCTTCACGCTCATGCCTTTCTTGCTCCCTCTTCTTGCAGTCTGAAAAGGCGTCTCTCATCCCTTCTCCTCTCTCTGTAATTTCCGACTACAACGTTTTTCTGTATGCGGCGTATTTCGGTGCACCTGCCTCGCGACAATCCTCATTGTACCATTGATTTCGTTGGGGTGGGCGCTCAAAACCAAGGACTGTTTCCGCAGTATTGCGCAAGGAGTGGGAGATGTTGGCCCACAATCCGCCAATGTCGCTGAGATTGGATGGGGAACGACGGAGCTTATCAGAAAGTTGAGCGGAGAACGCCTCAGCTGTCCTTTGTGATCGCAGCTTCTTAACGTCCAGCTTTCGCAGTGCACTAGAGCGCGCAGTCCTCGAGGCGCAAATGCGCACTCGGAACTGGGCTGCGACAAGGTAGTGGTCCGAGTCGATGTTTGGACCTCTAAATGTGCGCACATCTAGCACACTGAATACATGCCTTCCGTCGATCACAATATGATTGATCTGGCGGGTTGTTGATCGATCGGGGGACATCCAAGTGGCCTTGTGAATGTCTAGATGCTGAAACCTGGTTTTACATACTGCCATGTTACGGGCCGCGGCGGAATCGATCAGCCTCATACCATTGCAGGTAGTGTTTGCGTGGAGGCTGAACTGTCCGACAGTGGGGCAAAAGATATCTTCCCGCCCGATCTTCGCATTAAAATTCCCGAGGACGATTTTGGCGTCATGGACCGAGCACTTATCGTATACATCCTCGAGTTTAGCATAGAAGACATCCTTAACCTCATCGTCCTTTTCTTCCGTCGGGGCGTGAATACAAATCCTATCCATCGCATTTCCTGTATGGCAGTGATGTTCGTCCTACATTTCATGCGCTATAAAGGGTGCGGACGTTCCATGTGTCCATTCTTAAATCGTTGTCCTTGAAACGTTTGCCGTGGTCGTCAACTTTAGAGGGGATCTTTATAGAGGCTATTGTTTTGGTTTTCATTGAATATAATTTTTATGAGGTGGGTTCCAAGCCCTACGCACAACCCGAATTTAACGTCCAGGGGATTGGACCACGCTGCACGCATTAGTTAACATCTAGCGAGTGCTAGAATGCCATCCAGGAGGGGCCACGAGGAGGCTGCGTGTCAACTTGAATACAGCAAGACAAGGATCGCCCTAGTTGTCCCCATGTTGGCCACAGTCAGAAACTTTGCCTTGTTTGCATGCATTACATCCCTTATGAGAATTCTGTTTGCCATGATTGTGCCAGTTGCTAAGTAGTCCATTTCGTCTCACGCTTCTAACAATGGTATTGTTGGAATATTTTTTATTAGTCTAATGACTATAGATCGCCCATGGGCAAGATCTATTTATTTGCTTATCTGTGCAGCACGTATGTAATATTGTTGATCCATACTCAAAATGGGGTTTAGTAATCATATTATATAAGTTTATCGCTGTCATTATTGAGAGTTTATTTCTAATAAGTTTAAAAAATCCTATTTTTTACATACCGTCAAACCCGGTTATAACGAACTCCGTGGGACCCGAATAGTTCGTTATATGCAAAGTTCGTAATAATCGGGGTGAAGGCGTAGAAGAAAATATAAAATAGAAATAATTTTTTTCATTTATTAAAAGCAAAAAATATTATTTTTAGCAGCTGACGTTTTAGAGCTTTTTATCGATCAGCTAATTAAAGATGCTGATTAATATTTAATGCTGTCATATTAAACAAAAGTAAAGACTATTGCCACACTTCAAAGTTATTTCTGAGGGTTCGTTATAAGAAAGGTAAAATGGGATCATATAAAGTAGTTCCTTTTAACCGAAAATTCATTATAAACAAGTTCATAATAAACGAAGCTTTTTGTATGAAAATTGTTATTAAAACGTTGGGACTTGAAAATATGTACGTTATAATTAAGAATTCATTATAACCGAGTTCGCTATAAACAAGTTTGACTGTATATATTCTAAATGTTCATTGAAGTTTAAATCTTTATGTATAAAAAACTCCAGATATTTTATTTTATTGACTTTTTCAAATTTGTTTATTTGCTGCCACTTGTTAATCTTGTTCATGTGCATTTGCAAATTTTCATAGCATTTGTTGGGGGTGAGCGGGGAAATAATAAAATAAAATATTTCGCGAGATTGCGGGCAAATAAAATACAAATTTATTAATATTAAATAATCAATTATTATTTATTGTACATAAATGTACCTTCGGGTTGGGGGGTGGATCGGGTAATGATCTCTTTTCGTTTATATTTCACAATTCACAATAATTATAACATAAGTACAGGGGTGGTTTATACACTTAAACTAAACTTATTATTAAGGCTTAAAAGTAGGGTGGCCAGCGTGAACAGCATAATTCATCTGTAGTTGCTTCTGAAAAATTAGAGTATCATAAATTTTCCAGAACGTTCTTCAAATCATCGATATATATGGTGAACAAAAGTGTCTCCAGAATTGATCCCTGAGGTATATCGAAATCGTTTTCTACTTTCATTGATTTTACGTTATTACATACATATATACATACATAATTAGTCATTACAACCTTTCAGCCAGGATTATTGACCTAGTTTCTCACACTACTTAAGTTGTGTGTGTTAATTTTTATAGATAAGTGGTGGGACCTACAGTTTAAAGTCGACCCCGAACGGCAGATTTTAGAGAAACTTTTCATGGCAATTTTATTTACTTTCAGAGTTTTTGCCAGAAATCTGCTGAGAGGAAATCGCCGAAAAATCCTTTTTGTATTTTATTTTGATGTCTGGCCTGGGACTCGAACCCTGGCTTTACGTCTAATAAGCCACCACACTACCTACTAGACCACGGCGACGTTATTTTGTAATTTTTTCTTTTATTATTTAGATATTTGATATTAGATGATTGGAACCATTTCAATTTTTTATTCCATTGATACGCCGAAAGTCTTCACATTTTATTTTATTTTTCACTTTTTCAAAAGGTGTAATTATTGATTCCTTCCAGTTATTCAGAAATGATCTAAATTCCAAAGATTTGTTTACTGTATGGATTATTCTATCGCCTACTATGTCCCAGTTATCCAATATTATATTGTTAATAAGGAAATAACAGCTAGGTGTGGTGTTAACTGCATAAAGGAAAATAGAAGGTTAAATTTAGGACTGGATGAAAATCACGCTACAAATTATAGAGAATGTCCTGTGTACCGGAATAAACTTAATTTAAACAGGAAAAGAATAGGCATTGCGGCCTAGCAATCAAAGCAAATAATGAGGAAAATACATGGAATATGTACAAACATTCAAGGACTTCTAAATAATTTTGTTCAGTTAGAAAAAATTATCGAAATGAATAAACCAGATTTCACAATTCTGTCAGAAACTCATTTGACTGATGCAGTAGATGAATCAGAGTTTCTTATAAGGCAATATAATCATTTCAATATATTATCCAAATCAACAAAAACTGGTGGTGTAACTGTGTATTTCAGGAAGCAATGTAATATACACAAGTTAAGTGAATATATAAAGGAATCAAAATATTGGATAGGTGCGTACAGAGCTAAGATTGAGGAAACAAGTTTTATATTAGCAATAGTATATAGATCGCCAAGTGCCCAAAGGCCTGAATTTTGCAACGATTTTGAGGAAATAATAGAAGAGTTATTGGAAGAGAACTGCAATATGCTAATAGTCGGAGATTTTAATATAGATTGGGAAAAAGACTTTTTATAAATCTAAAATAGAAAGCGTATTGAATGATAACGGTCTGAAACAAATCATTAACGAATATACTAGAGTGACAGAGAATTCCAAAACTCTAATAGACTTTGTTATAACGAATAATGAAGGAATGAAGGCAAGAACTAATATAGACAATAAAATATCAGATCACGAAACCATATATATATTTATCAGAAACGAAACTATTTTGAATGAACAAGTTGAGGAAATAGAAATATTTAAATATAATAAAACTCGTTTTAATAATGAATTAAGTGCAATATTAAGGTGTAATGAAGTTAACGATTTGAACTCGTACGTCAATCATTTTGATAATAGTATAGAGAATACGATCAAAAGATTTACAATTAAAAACAAAATGCATGGAAAATATATGTAATAATAAATGGTTTAGTAATGATCTTAAGAACATGAAAAGGTAAAAGATTTTTAAATACCAATGCGCAATTAATGAAAATACAAATGAGGCATGGAATGCCTATAAAATAATAAGAAATTTATACAAAGTAAGAATTGAATCGAAAAAAATGAGTTTGTAAATAATAAAATAAACTGTGCAAATAACCAAAAAGAAATGTGAGAACAATAAAAGAACTAGTTTTAAGAAACCGTGATAAAATCTGTGATTTTTAAAAACAATGAATATAAGAATAATTTACAAATAGCGGAAAATTTTAATGATTATTTTATAAGCAGTATTAAGGAAATAAATAACTCCATTGATTAAGTGCAATATGAAAATAAAATACCAGTGATAAACAGTAGATTTAAATTTCGTGCAATAAATTTAACAGAGTTAAAAAATATATTTAAGGATATCAACAACAAACCAAACTATAATAAAGTAAATAATAAGTTAATATTGGATAATTGGTACATAGTTTGCAATAAAATTATTAATATAGTAAATAAATCTCTTGAGTGCGGAATAGTTCCTAGCAATTGGAAAGAATCAGTAATAACACCAATTGAAAAAGTTAAAAATACAGTGAATTGTGAAGAATATCGGCCTATAAACAGTCTTAAAGCGTATGAAAAATTATGGAAAAAATTGTTAAAAATCGACTAGAAGAATAAAATTAAATTAATTACATAAAATAATGTCAAGATTACAGTCAGGTTTTAGAAAAAAACACTCATGTGAGACTGCTGTGAATAATGTTATAAATAGATGGAAGCATGTGAAACAAAATAATAAAATTGTGGCAATTTTTCTTGATTTCAAAAGGGTTTTGGAAACTATTGACCGAAGTATTATGATAGAAAAACTTGAAAAATATGGAATAAAAGATAATGAAATAAAATGGTTCCAATCTTATTTAAGTAATAGAAGGCAAATAACAAAGGTTAATGGTGTTAAATCAGAAGAAAACTCAGTTTGGTGTACCTCAAGGGTCAATTCTGGGTGCTCTGTTATTTATTATATTCATAAATGATATTGAATAGGTCATTGAAAATAGTGAAATTGTGCTGTATCCAGACGATACTCTGATTTTCGCGGAAGCCCAAACAGAGAATTTGTGCTATGGAAAACTAAAAATAGATATGCATAAAATAGATAAATGGCTAAAAATGAACAAACTTAAATTAAATGAAAATGGTCATCCGTCGCGTGAGGTCATGTCTGTCTGTTTTGTGTCGTCCGTCTATTTTGCTAAAATTAAAATTAAAAAGAAAACAAAATTAAAATAAAACAAAACAAAACAATAACAATTGTGCGGCCAAGAATTAGAATTACAGTTTTTAAATAAAATAATAACATACTACATACATCTATACCTATTACATACATCCATACCTATTACATACTCTTGACAACAATATTTTAAATATTAATAAGACAACAAAAATAAAATAAAAACAGTTTTTTTTTTTTTAAACAACAACACCATCCCACAAGAAACAAGAAGAAGAATTTAAAATAACTCACAACAATAACATAAAATACTGAAACAAAAAAGAAAATAAAATTAAAATAAAACAGAATCAGAAAAATTACAATTTAGCGGCCAAAGATTACAGTTTTAAAACAACAACATCATCAAACGAAATATATATTTATTAATATTAAGCCATTACATACATTTGGTCATTTGTTAAGAGTTTACGGAATAATACTAATTCGATTCCAACTCTTATAATAAATGACAAAACATTTGCTGATCCGATTGAGAAGGCAAACCTTTTGGCTAGATTGTTTGCAGGTAACTCTCACCTACCGGCGAGCACTCAACCTCTACCCGAACTCGAAAGAGTATCAGTCACTATGCCTAGTATATTCTTTCGAGCCAGGACAGTTAGGAGGGTTCTTGCGAATCTCAACGTGAACAAGTCTTTTGGGCCGGATGGTATACCAGCACTGGTCCTCAAACAGTTTTTCGACGTTGGCCCGTCCATTAGCTAAGCTTTTCTGTTTGTCGTATCGTGCCGGTATTTTTCCTTCATGTTGGAAGCTTACTAATCCGCCAATCCCTAAGAAGGGTGAGGCTAATAACCCTGAAAACTACCGCCCAATAGCTGTTTGCTCTGCTCTTTCAAAGGTGATGGAGAGCATGATTAATCACCACCTTGTGAGGTATTTGGAGTCCAACGGTTTGCTAAATGATCGTCAGTACGGTTTTCGTAAAGGACGCTCTACTGGTGACCTTTTGGCTTTACTTTCTGAAAGGTGGAATGGTTCCATTCACCGCTTTGGTGAGGCCAAGGTTGTTGCTCTGGATATCTCAAAGGCGTTTGATAGGGTCTGGCATGAGGCTCTGATATCGAAGTTAATTGCTTTTGGTGTCGGTAGTCACTTCTCTCGATTTATATCGAGCTTTTTCAAAGATCGCACTATTAGAGTTGTTATAGATGGCGTCTTTTCCGACGAGTTCAGTATAAATTCAGGGGTACCGCAGGGCTCCGTTTTTTCTCCTACTCTTTTTCTTGTTTTTCTTAATGACCTTCTATCTATTACTTCGAATCCTATTTACTCTTTTGCAGATGACAGCAACATTTGTCATTCATATTTATTTGATCGGAGGCCGAGCCTTTTGGAGATTGGGGCAAGGTGGTCGAACATGAATGACACACTCACAGGTGACCTGATAGCAATCTCTGAGTGGGGCCGCTCGAACAGGGTCGATTTCAATGCGCGCAAGACCCAATGTTGTTTTTTGACGCACCGGCGTGATGCTGGCTCTGGTGTTCTGTCATCTGTATTTATGGGTAATGTAAATATTGAGGAGGCGGATGCTCTTGATGTTCTGGGCATGAGAATTAGTTGTGATGCTCGTTGGAGCGATCACATTTTTCGAGTGTCGAAGGAAGCATTCAAGTGCCTTGGTTTTTTGAAACGGTGCAGGAAATACTTCACTCCATCCGACCTTCTTACTATTTACAGGACCTTTATCCGACCCCGGATGGAGTACAACTCTCATGTATGGGCCGGTGCTCCAAAGTCTATTTTGAAGCTTCTCGACCGTGTACAGGAGAGGGCGAAGGTGCTTATTAATGACAGTAGGGTATCCAACTCTATTGATTCGTTGGAGCATCGTCGCAATGTGGCGTGTGTTTCACTGTTCTATCGGTACTATAATGGGAGGTGTTCTCGAGAGATAAGGGGCTTGGTTCCCGATAACCACATATTTTTACGTGGTACTCGAGCTTCTCACAGAGCACATCCTTTTCTGGTTGATTGTTCAGTGAACCGCACAATGCATTACAGGGAGAATTCATTTTTATCCCGCACTGCTCGCTTGTGAAATGATCTTCCTGCGAGAGTTTTTCCCGTCAATTACGGTATTGGTGAATTTAAATCGAATGTCCATAAACACTACTCCCTCTTTCCTCCTTCCTATAACCTATTTTCCTAAACCTGCACAATGCACTGCATGAATAGGGGCCATCCCCTGAGTGTTGGTTTAAAAAAAAAAAAAAAAAATGTGTTATTACTGCAATAAACATTTATAATACTACGATAAAACCACATTTTGAATTCGGATCAACTATAATGTATATATGTTGCACGGATAGTCAAATAAACATATTACAAAAACTAGAAGATAAAGCAATGCGGTCTATATTAAAATTCAATCGTTTTACATCAATCAAATGCATGCTAGATACATTAAGATGGATGAATATAAGCCATAGAATGGAATATAACACATTAAATTTTATAAGAAAAATTGAGATGGGAGATGCGCCTGACTACTTAAGAGAGCAACTAAGATATGTTGAAGATGTTCAACCGTACAATCTACGAAATAATCATAATTTTAGATCGAAGCAGTCAAATAATGTGAATACGCAACGATTTTTATTTTACAAAGGATTTAGAAACTATAAAATGCCGCCAAATTATATAAAAATTGAAACAAACAATAATATTTATATAATATATAATATTTGATTGATTTAATGAAATTTTACCTTAATAAGAAAAGATGATGAAATGTAATGAAAAAGTATTTAAAATACTACTAAAATAAATAAATAAAAAAAGTCTGCTGAGTAGAAATCCCCGAAAAATACTTTTTGTATTTTATTTCGATGTCTGACATGGGACATAACCCTTACTTCCTGCAATATTTACGATATCGTCTGAGATTGGAGGGTCCCGGCGGAGTACTCCTTTTCTCATCATAGGTTTATTGGATATTCCATTGGTAGAGGGAATAATAGCGTAAGGGTGATTAAGAATCCTAGGAACACGATAGTAGAATAGATAGTATTTCAGAACTTGGAGCTACAGTGCTAAAGTCACAAAGGTCATAGTAGGGGCTCTTGACAAAGCATGTCCGACAAGGGTTCTGAATATGGTCAGAAAGGAGTCACGGCGACTTTTCAATGTGGCGAGAAAATTCGGAATATTGGACGAACTATAGCGTCTCTTGAAAATTACAGGAGGGTTCTAAAACGGGCCAAGAGGAAACTGTGGAGCAATTTCTGTGGCAACATGAAAACAATCAACGAAACTTCTATGATAAGGAGACTTTTCTCGACAACATACATGTGTGCTGCAAAGGGAGAATGGGTCATGGACCAACTCTGAGAAGGAAATTTTCCCTTCAACCGATTCAAGGTTCGGATACGCGGACAACTTTTTCGGAGAGCTGATCACAGTGGAACTACTGTTCGATCATGTCTGCGAACGCAATAAAATTGGCGATAGACAGATTTAAACCGTTTAAATCTCCGGGACTGGACGGAATATATCCGGACCTCTTGCAGCGTCTGAAAATGGGGTGATGTTTGTCGCTAGTATTTGGATGGGACATACACCGTCGGAATGGTGTAGATGTTGAGTAGTCTTCATGCCGAAGGTTGGAAGAAACTCTCATACTTCACCCAAGAACGTGAGACCTATGAGCCTGTCCTCCTTCTTATAGAAGACCATAGAGACTCGTGGATGTGAATCTGGGTCAGACCCTGGATGGAAATCTCCTTTCTAGGGGCAGCACGCATACAGTAAGTAAAGGTCTGTTGAGACTGCCCTCCATAGCATGATGTGCAGGATAGAGGAATTCCTGGCACAAAAAGAATACTTTTTGGCTGCTTTACTGGACATCGAAGGAGCCTTCAATAATGTGGATTTTTATTTTACAAAGGACTTAGAAACTATAATATGCTGCCAAATTATGTAAAAAATTAAACAAACAATAATATTTTTAGAAAAAAGGTAGTTGATTCTATTAAAAATGTTAATGAAATTTGAGCTTAATAAGAAAATATGATGAAATGTAATTTAATGAAATGTAATGAAAAAATATTTAAAAATACTAATAATATAAATAAATTTGCCTAATAATGATTGAAAGGAAGCACTTAAATAGTACTAACAAATTTCGCAAATCATTTGAATCCCTGATTCTAAACGAGTTAAACGTTTATTTTGTGAGCGATCATATTGTCATAAATTAAAAACAAAAAAATGCCACCTAAAAAATCTTCGCTTTCTAAACGCACCAAAAATGCAGTTACAATCACAAACGGCTAACGAAACTCCCGAAGAACGTGATGTTCGTCTGAGTGAAAGGTCTAAAGCGTCCACACCTAGAGCTGCTAATACTCCAGTTCAACGTGATGAACATTTAGAAAGGGAAAGAATACTATCGCAATGAGATTGACCAGATCAAGAAGATGTACGTGTAGAAAGAGTGAGACTACGATCATCAACATCTAGAGCCGCTGAGACACCTGATCAACGTGATGCACGTCTTAAACGAAAACGATACCAATCATCAAGGTCAAGAACTGATGAGACAATGGATCAACGCGATGTACGCCTGGAAAGAGAAAGACTACGAGCATCAACATCTAGAACTGCGAAGACACTAGACCAAAGTGATGCACGTGTAGTAGGATAGAGGATACGATCATCAACATCTAGAACTGCTGAGATACCTGATCAACGTGATGCACATCTTAGAAGAAAACGATCCCAACGGTCAAGATCAAGAACCGGATCAACGCGATGTACGCCTAGAAGGGGAGAGACTACGAGCAACAACATCTAGAGCTGCCGAAGGTACTGTAAAATTTCAAGAAAATAGGTTCAGCCGTCTATAGACCTTAAACAAACAAACCCACAAATAATTAAACTCACATTAATTTTTATATATATAGATGTCGATAGGAGTAGCGAAGCACACCGGATTTTAGCTAGTTATCTATAAATTTATTTCTTTATTCTCGATATATTTATATTAATTTCTTATTATTTTATAGGTTTCCCATGCCTCAATAGTGTCTTCAGTAATCGGTCTTTATATTTAAAAATTGTTTCCATTTTCATAATTCTATTTTTATTATATACACAGTCTAAATTATTTATTTCTTTATTTTCTAATATTATACTTAGTTCATTTTTGAATCTGTTATATTATATTTAAATATTTCTGTTTCCGATATTTTGTTTATTAGCAAAACTTTCATTATGTATAAATATGTCAATAGTTTCATGATCGGCTGTCTTATTGTTTATGTTAATTTGAGCTGAAATATCATTATTTGTTATGACATAATCTATTAATGTTTTTGAATTATTTGTTATTCTAGTACAATCATTCATTATTTGTTTAGGCCATTGTGATTTATTATACTTTCCAATTTATTTTTATAAAAATCTTTCATCCAGTCAATATTAAAAACTCCTACTATTAAGATATTACAACTTTCTTCATATATTTCTTCCAATACTTCCTGAAAATCATTGCAAAATTCATCTTTGGAACAACTTGACGACCTGTATACAACTGTTATTAAAAATTATGTTTTTTTGTAATTTGCTTTAAAGGCAATTATGCAGTATTTTGTTTCTCTTACATATTCTTTAATTTTCTTGATGTTCCAACATATTTTAAAATATATAATTACACCTCCGGTTCTATTTATTTTGATAATGTTCTATAAAGATTATATTGTTCCGTTTCAATTTCGGATTCATCCACTTTATATGTCAAGTGTGTTTCAGATAACATTATAAAGACTGGTTTATTTTCCTCGATTACCATTTCCGTGTATATTGGTATATATTCCATGCCATTGCGTTGGTTGTTACGACACTATGCCTATCCTCTTCTTTTTAAACTAAGTTTATTCTGATATACCGGGCAATCTCTATTATTAGTGTTATGATTTTAGTGTTTATGATTACTATTATTTTCTATAATACAATTATATTATTAATATTTTCCTTATTGCATTCAGTACTTTTGTGTTTTCCATGGCACTTATAACAAATATCTTAATTTTTACACTCAGATGCTTTATGATTATACCCATGGCACTTGAGTCACTAGAACATTTTTCAATCGAAAACTCTGCATCTGTCCCATCCAACATTTATTTTGTGATTTTTCATAACTTGAGAAAATGATTCATTATCGATTTTTAATTTAGCATTATAAATAAATTTCAATCATTTTAATTATATTCATCTCACTTTTTCCAAGTACTTCATTTTATCGTTTAATTTCTTTCCATAAGTTATTTTTCGGGTATTTTGAAATTCATGTCCGTTACTAATATGTGCATTTCAACTTGTTTTGGAACCGCTATTTCATTATCCTCACTTATCTGATTTATTCTCTTGCTTTGAATAACTATTGCTCCGTTTTTTCATACTCAACATTCCTTATTTTAAAATTTATCGAATTTACTTTTTATTTAATTCTTCCTTTGTTTTTCCTTTGGTTTAATAATCAAAAGGAAATTTTTTTCGAGACATCTGGCATCTCTATTTTTGTGCAACTGTTTGAGCATAAGTCATTTTCGTTTTGACGTTTGTATCGTTTATCACCTTCTTTATTTCATTACACATTTTTATATTACTTTTCTCTATTATATTATACATATCATTGTTTTTATTTTCGCTTATGCTTCATATAAATTATTTACCACTACGTTGTTTTCACATATTTTTTGAACTCTTTTATTAAATCTATCATTTCATCTCATTTCAATTGCCTATAGTAATGCTTCAACGAGCTTTTAAATTCATTTTTGTATTAAAAAAAAACATAGGTATTTAAAGTTGCGGTTCTGAAGACACAGAACCTTTGTTTAACTGGAACCTGCTGATATTAAATTAAAAAATAATGAATCACATCCAATCCACAATGTTCGGTACCTATTACACCGCAAATCGAAATTGAAGAAACTCGTAAAAGATTCGGACCACCCAAATTTGTTTTTTTTTTAATTTTCTGCTGTATGTACATTCACAAGACACAAATGTAATAAGCGTAAAGAAGACATAAAAATCAATAATTGTGGAGGTAATTACATCGCATGAAGAGGAGATCTAGTGTACTCTTTCGATAACAGACTGTAAATACCACTATCAATAAAAAAACGAAAAATCGATGCCAACACATGATCCTTAAAGTGACAACTCTAGTTTTAATTTTAAGAGATTCACCAGACAATGACTAACATGATCAGTTTCATGTTGAGAATGCAGTCCACGTTAGTGTCAATCGTCGGCAAATGATGAACTGTCTGAAAATCTAATATTGCAAGGCAAATAGGAAACGCGAACATAAAAATGAGATATAATAATTTCTCTCACAAAATGAAATTGATATTTTACTAATGCCTGAGACTTATTTGACGCCAAGAAGCCTATTTAAATACCAGATTACCCTTTGTATTTTTAAATAGTAATTTCAAACAATTGCGTTGAAAACTTTTACAAAACTACGTAATATCTTCGATTTACTCATCTCCTAGATTTTCAATTACAGATAATAGTTACAAAAGTTTTTCTAACTCTCTAGGAGAGAATATGAATTCTTCTATTTCCAATTTTAATAAGCTCTCTAATAAGCTTGAATTTTGCACCTTCTACCAATTAAATGTAATATATTTTTCTTGGCAGATAAGGAAAGTATATTGTTTAAAAAAATAAAAACTCGAAGGTAACGGCAAAATAAAAACTCGAAGGTATACAGATAATACAGATGCCTTCAACTTGGTGGCAACACTGAAAAGTAATAGAAGTGCTTTATAAAGTGATCTTAAAAATTTTAAAAAAATAAATAAAAATTGGTTGTAAAAAATAGATAGGACTATTTAAAACCATTATAAAAATAAAAAGCAATTCACAGAAATTGAAGTGCATTGATAACAATAACTTTAAAAGTAAATAAAATAAATTTTATTAAAAAATTAGAAAACAAAAACAAAATAATAAGAAATAAACAAAAATGGCTGACTGCAGTAAATGCAGAACAGCAATAAGGGGAGAAAGTGGCATCAGGTGCAACGGAGTGTGTGATAAAGTGTATCATCTCACCAAAAAATGCGCGGGAATAGATCAATACTCGGCAAAGATGATGGATGAGCACAACTTTATTAGGTTTATATGCGACGACTGCATGCAATATATTCATAATATTGATTTGGTTTTAAGAGAAGTGCAAGATGAGGTGCATAAAAATAAACAGAATTTGGTTGATTATAAGCACGAGTTTAAAGCTTCACTCAAGGAAAACGAAAATGAAATTAAACAATTACTTGAGGCTATAGAAAAGCGGTACGAGGAGAGAATAAATAAAATTGTAAAATATCAGAAATCGTGTGAAAAAAATGTAGAAGAAATCAAAAAATTATCTATTAGTTTAAAAGAATTTGAATGCAACAACAAACAGTTGTGCCAAACAATAGAAGAGAAAAATGAAAATATGTGCAAAGAAATAAAGAAAGCGGTAAATGAAAAATGTAAACAAAGTGCAAAAACAACATATGCGGATGCAGTGAAAAATAAAGGGTTGCCAAATATAAATAGACAACTACCACTAATTGTTAAACCTAAAGAAAAACAATCGGTTGAAAAAACTAAAGAAGAATTAAATAAAATAAATCCAGATAACAAATGTGGAAAGTAGAAGTAGTGGAACAATTGTAATTCAAAGTGAGAACTATGAAGATAGGGAGAAAATTAAAAGTGCAATCCAGGAAAAAATATCCAAACAATATGAAGTGAAAATTCCAAATTCGACGGGACTGAATATCAAAATTGTTGGCATGTCTTTTGACTATAGTGAAAATGATTTAATTGAGAAATTAAGGAAACAGAATCCTAAATTAGCTGATGCCAATATTAAGTTTATAGGAAAATATGAAACGAAAAGAGGGAATAAAACTTTGTTCAATGTGAGAATGAGAGTTGATAATGAAGCTTACGGAAAAATTATGGAGGAAAGGAAAGTGAATGTTGGTTGGGAAAGATGTAGAGTATATGACGGAACAGAATTAGTTCAATGTATGAAATGCAGAGGGTACAATCATATAGCCAAGGAATGTAAAAATCAGGAAATGTGTTTGAAATGCCATGGTCAACATAAAACAGTCAATTGCCAAAGTCAAGAGAAGATAGTGAAATGTATTAACTGTTCAAAAGTGAACAGCAGACTCAATATGGGTTTAGATGAGAACCACTTCACAAACGACAGGGAATGTCCCGTTTATCAAAATAAATTGAGAAACAAAATGAGAAGGATAGGCTTGGCGATTTAACAACTAAAGGGAATAAGTGCCCTCTATACAAATGTACAAGGTCTTGTTAATAATTATAATCAAATTGAAATTATCGCAGCGGCGGAAAAACCTGACTTTTTAATTTTGTCTGAAACACATTTGACCAAAGATATAGATGAACAGGAAATTAGTTTACAAGGATATGATAACATCAAGTCACTGTCAACATCCTCAAGAACAGGCGGAGTTGTAGTATACTGTGAAAAGAAATGGAATGTAGAGAAGTGTATAGAGAGGACTGATGATTTGAAGTATTGGATATTATTCTGTAAAGCTGTACATAATGATAATAATCATAATATATTAATTGGTGCAATATATAGATCGCCAAGTTACAGCGAAGCTGAGTTCTGTGATATATTTGACGAGATAATTGAAGAAATATGTGATACTGACTGTGATATTTTAATTACAGGAGACTTTAATATAGATTGGAATAAGAACTCTTTATACAGGAATAGAATTAGGAATACTCTCAATGACAACGGCCTTAAACAAATAGTTAACGAAAGCACACGTGTAACAAGAAATTCGAGCACATTAATTGACTATGTAATAACTAATAATTATAAGATAAAATGTACCAACAGTAAGGATAACAAAATTTCTGACCATGAGGTTATTAATATAGACTTTGGGGGACCGAATGAAAACCCTATAAATACAACAAAAGCCATCAAGATATTTAAATACGATAGGAATATATTTAATAATGTGTTAGCTGAGAATATGATATATGAGGATAATAAAGATCTTAATGAAAACGTTAAACTATTTGATGCATGTATGGAAAATACAATACAAAGATTTACGTTTGAAAGGCAAGTGCACATAAATAGCAAAGTGAATAACTGGTTTAACGAAGAACTGCGAACAATGAAAAGGGAAAAGATAATAAAATATTTACATGCCAAATCTGAAAACTCAACTCAAGCTTGATAAGAAATCAATACAAGGTACAAATTGAGAATAATAAGAATAATTACATAAAGGATAAAATTGGCAACGCAAGTAACCAAAAGCAGATGTGGACACACATCAAAAACCTAGTACTTAATAAGAAGCAAAACTCAGCCAAATCTGTGATATTTGACCAAATTGAGTATAACGATATATGTGATATAGTGAATAAGTTCAATGCATTCTTTATCGATAGCATTAGTAGTATAAGGATATCAATAGGCAGCGTGCAATATCTTAACCGAATAGAATATAGAGTAAATGATATTTTTAAATTCCGAAAGTTGGATATTATTGAACTAGAGAGCATCGTGAAGTGTATGAATAACAAATCTGACCATGAACGTGTATCAAATAAAATTATACTTGACAACTGGAATGTAACAGGAAATATTATGTTAAAATTAATAAACACTTCTTTAGAGACAGGTATTTTTCCTAATAATTGGAAAAAATCAACCGTAACTCCAATTGAGAAAGTGCCCGGAACGAGAAAATGCGAGGAGTTTAGACCAATAAACTCTTTGAAAACGTGTGAAAAGATAATTGAGAAAGTAGTAAAAGGTCAGCTTGATAAATACATAGAAAATCGTGACATACTATCTAAATACCAGTCAGGATTCCGTAGGAAACATTCGTGTGAAACCACGGTAAACTATGTCATAAGTGAATGGAGAACGGTAGGAAAAGATCAGAGGATTATGGCAATATTTCTTGACTTCAAACGAGCTTTTGAGACGATTGATAGGGAAATAATGCTGGATAAACTATTGATGTATGGAATAAATGAGAATAAAACAAAATTAATGGAAATAAACTTACATTCGGACGAAATATTTAAAATAAATGACACAGTAATTGAAAAAGTCGAATATATAAAATACCTTGGTTTCATAATAGATAGAAAATTAAATTTCAATGAACAAATAGATTACTTATGCAGGAAAGTTGGTAAAAAAATTAGTTTTTTAAGGAGAATAAGAGGTAAAATATCAAAGCCTACAGCGATAAATATATACAGCACGATAATAAAACCGCACTTTGAATATGGTTCCACTATTTTATTCACATGCAGTGGCACAAATCAATTAGCCAGGATGCAGAAACTACAAAATAGAGCGATGAGAATAATACTGAAATGCGATCGTTACACACATATAACTACAATGTTAAATAATCTAAAATGGATGAGCATAGCACAACGACTCCAATTTAACACATTACGGTTTATTAGAAAATTAAAACAAGGAGACGCCCCGAAATACCTATGTGATCAAATACAATATGTTGGAGATAGCCAACCATATCAACTAAGAAATGCTTGTGACTTTAGGATCCAAAGAGTGAGGTCAACACAAATGCAGAAAACGCTATTCTACAAGGGTCTACAGTTGTTTAACTCATTGCCAAACAACATTAAGAATGAAACAAATGAAAATGTCTTCAGACGAAAATGTATTAATTTTGTGCTATTTAATTTGTAAAATACATTTATTGTAAATTTTTAATGAAATGTAAAGTATTTTTAATACTAATAATAATAATAAAAAAAAAAAAAAAAAAAAAAAAAAAAAAAAAAAAAAAAACTTAAAATGGAACTTAAAGAATGCAGAAAATAACGTACAACAAATTCTTAAATTATAAAAAACAACACGAGACTCAAATTATTCATTGTGGCGTACGTGCAGGGTTGTATGAGACCTGTTATATTTAAATCACCTTAAGGGGTTCCTCTGGAGGTTGAGCTTGTAAAAGTAAATGAAAACAGTAAATTGCTTGTATATCACCTACGAACTGTTTGCTCTCCAAATGTTAGCAATAATAAATTGAATTGCCCTCATAAGAAATACATTCGTTGCATAGGGCCGTAGTATTCTGTGACCAGTTATACACTTCAGACATGCTTTGAGTATTCACTGATAGCTTTGCTGATGGCACTGGTTTCCTTATCACGTATAAGGAACCCCACGAAGCGTCTTAGTATTTAGTTAGAGAAATAGTTACATTTCTGGAAAATCAAGGCGAATGAACATAAATGTGTTTGTGTCACTCTCACCTTACGAAGAGCACTGCCGTCCGTATAGATAACCAAGCCTCAACAATCGCACATTTACAACCTTGGCATTCATCTAGACAGACACCTACACCGACACTTCTCCGAATTTCTCATTGAAGGAAAATTAACACAAATGAAACTGAAACTTTTCGTAATACATTCATTGATGGGTA
This sequence comes from Sarcophaga peregrina, assembly GCA_014635995.1. Lineage (NCBI taxonomy): Eukaryota > Metazoa > Arthropoda > Insecta > Diptera > Sarcophagidae > Sarcophaga > Sarcophaga peregrina. Next base: position 85,128,013 of record CM025789.1, on the reverse strand, counting down.
TAAACTCCGGATTGAGATTGGACTATAAGGTTTTACTACACTATTTAATTCTAAAACCAAAATGGCGTTATAATATTCAATTATGGGAATCTATTTCAGCTTCACACATCGATAAACTTCAAAGACTTCAAAAAAGATTTTAAGAATGATTGCAGCAGCTACAAGATACTTCAAAATCTTTAATATTCACATGGATGGAAGTATAAAATTCATTTACAAGGCAAAGCAATGTATTATTGCAACACTGCTTTGTCAAATAATGAGATGACAATTTAATAAATTTTTAAACGCGAAAACTTTTGATCCTTGCACATCCTAAAATTTTTTTATCAATTCGTTTTTTAACATGACTATTTAGAAAAAATGCGGTCTTTTGAAAACCGCTTTCGATTTGGCTGATAATAGAAATTCAAGCAGTACTTTGATCAAAAATATTTTAAACAAAAGAAACCGGTGTCGTATAGTATTATTAACTAGTCAAGATTCAAAGATAAAAATTCCTAAAACTATAAATTTTTGTAAAATTATCGCAAGCATACAAGACGTGTCGTGTTTCTATTCTCAATTTCCAATGACTTATTACCAAATAGTCTAATTTCATAAATTTTGATATTTTTATATGTTCCCATTATATTTACAAAACATCTTGTTGTTTCATCTTTGGTAAATGGAAAAGCTCCCAAATTGACTTTCTTTTCTTTTTCTTCGCTATGAAGTTTGGGTAATGCCTTAAACGTACTTTTAGGAGTAGCTTTTTCCTTTCATGATTCTATTATCTTTCGCTATGTACAAAAAATTAAATGTAAAATCACATTTATACTTACAATATAAAAAAATTTTAATTTAGCACAAATCTGCCCTTTCTATTATTAAATACGTTATAAGTTATTATTAAATACGAATTTATTTTGTGAAATACCGAAGCAAATAAAGAATAAAAAAGGATATTATTTTATTAAAACATAAATAAAAGGAAATAAACGTTATAATTATTATAATGAAATATAAGTACTAATTGTACACTAATATTCCATTAGTTTAACATTTAACAATGTTAATGTTATTCCGGAATCTGATATTCTACTTAGATTTCGAGTTTATTTCATTGCAATTTAGAAGGAAAGTTGGAAGAGTTTTTTAATTAACACGTCATCAAAATTTGTAATCAGTAATTACATTAGTTTTCCAGTGATTAGAACGCACAATCATCATTTTATATCATTAAGCAAAAACTTTACCATTTCTCTTATAGGGAAGTCTAAACGAGCTAGTGCTTTGGTAGCTGCAGTGGAGAAAGCAACTGAAAATTTTATTCAGAAAGGCGAACAAATTGCTTATGAAAATCCCGATATTACCCAAGAGATGTTAGCTGCTGTTGATGAAGTGCGTAAAACTGGCGATGCTATGAGCATTGCGGCGAGAGAGTTTTCTGAAGATCCTTGTAGTTCTCTAAAACGAGGAAATATGGTAAGAGCAGCCCGAAATCTGTTATCAGCTGTTACGCGTCTTTTAATATTAGCTGACATGGTTGATGTACATTTGTTGCTAAAGTCACTTCATGTGGTTGAAGATGATTTAAATCGTTTGAAAAACGCTTCGAGCCAAGATGAACTTATGAATAATATGAGGGTGAATAGTTATTTTTTAATATTAAGCAGTATAATTTTTATTTTAATAATTGAGAAATTTTTTATTTAAGCAATTTGGACGTAACGCGAATGAACTAATAAGGCAAGCAGCAAAAAGGCAACAAGAACTTAAAGATCCACAACTTCGGGATGATTTAGCCGCTGCAAGAGCTATGCTAAAGAAACATTCTACTATGTTACTTACTGCATCAAAAGTTTATGTTCGCCATCCTGAATTAGACTTGGCTAAAGTTAATCGAGATTTCATTTTAAAACAAGTCTGTGATGCTGTAAATACTATAAGCGATGTTGCACAAGGAAAGTCTTGCCAACCAACGGATATATATAATGGTGCGGGAGAATTGGCTGCAGCACTAGACGATTTCGATGTATTTATAATTTATTTATGAATTTTTATTTTCAAATGATTATATATCTTTTTACAATAGGAGGGAGTAGTAATGGATCCAACGACTTATAGTGAAAAACGCTCGCGTCAATTATTAGAAGAACGATTGGAAAGCATAATTAGTGCAGCTGCCTTAATGGCAGATGCAGACTGCACGCGCGATGAACGCAGAGAACGCATAGTTGCAGAATGCAATGCGGTACGCCAAGCTCTACAAGATCTGTTGTCGGAATATATGTCGAATGTAAGATTATAAACTCTAAATTGAGTTCTAATAATTAAGATATAAGTTTGTTAAATAGATGGGTCAAAAAGACAATAGTCCTGGACTTGATAGAGCCATAGATCAGATGTGCAGGAAAACTCGAGATTTACGGCGTCAACTACGTAAAGCGGTTGTTGACCATGTCTCGGATTCGTTTTTGGAAACCACAACGCCACTTATAGATCTTATTGAAGCAGCAAAAACGGGTAACGAAAATAAAGTGCGGGAAAAAGCAGATGTTTTTACTAAACATGCGGAAAAATTAGTAGAAGTTGCTAATCTCGTCTGCAGTATGTCTAGCAATGAAGATGGTGTAAAAATGGTTCGCTATGCTGCTGCACAAATAGAAAGTTTGTGTCCTCAAGTTATTAATGCAGCTTCGATTTTAACCGTACGACCTAACTCTAAAGTAGCGCAAGAAAATATGACAGCATATCGTCAAGCTTGGGAGGTGCAGGTTCGCATTTTAACAGAAGCCGTAGATGACATTACGACTATTGACGACTTTTTAGCCGTATCAGAAAATCATATTCTAGAAGACGTCAACAAATGTGTAATGGCATTACAAGTCGGTGATTCAGAAGATTTGAAAACAACAGCAGGAGCCATACAAGGAAGATCGGTTCGAGTTTGTAATGTTGTTGAAGCAGAAATGGACAATTACGAACCATGCATATATACAAAACGAGTACTAGAAGCTGTTAAAGTTCTAAGGGATCAAGGTGATTTTAATTCCCATTTTTAAATGTAAATAATATTTTTTTTTTAACTTGTAGTTATGTCGAAGTTTGATCAACGAGTCGACTCTGCAGTTGAAGCTCTTTCAACAAATACTAATAAAGATGTCGACGAAAACGATTTTATTGATGCATCGCGTTTGGTATACGATGGAGTTCGCGAAATAAGACGTGCAGTGCTTATGAATAGGGTAAGTTAAAGATAATTAATTAAATGATAATTTTACATTGACGTATTCGCATGAAAGTTTTGTTAACTTTTGTGATGTTGATCTGATAAAATATACTACAATCGTGTCTGGATACAGCGAACTAATTTTTGCAAGACCTGTTCAAAGTATCCAGGTTTTTCACTATATAAGTGATGACATTTTATAACTTAATTTGTTTTTCAAAATTCATGTATGTGAATATTAGCACAACGGATCATTACTTCTTAATTGGACATAACAACCCGATTTCGGCCTGCAGCAACACATCCTTCCAGGCGCCTCTGCTTCTTGCGCTCCAACGCCAGTTGGTCACAAAAATCGATGACAGGGCTTCCTCGATCTGATCCGTCCAACACACAAGGTCGTCCTCTTCGCCGACTTCCGCAGATACCCGTATCAAATACCCGTCTCGCCGGAGCATTCTCCTCCATACTACGACATGCCCGAGCCAGCGCAGTCGCTGAATATTAAAACGCTGCACAACGTCTATGTCGTTATCTCACTGTTGAATCGGATGCAGAATCATCGCCAACTTGCACTGGACCGTAGATTTTACGTAGGACTTTTTCCTCGAATACTCTCAAGGCTTCTGCATCAGTGCTTAATAGGACCCATGCCTCTGCGCCATAAAGAAGCACGGGTAGGATGAGCGTCTTTTAGAGTATTAGTTTTGTGGTACGAGAGAGTTCTCTGTTACTCAGTTACCCACTGAGACCATAGTAGCACTCGTTAGTAAGAGTGTTTTTGCCTTTGATCTTCAGATTGACATAATTTTTGGTGGTAATGGCAGAGTAAAATTAAATAAATTCCTTGACTATATCAAAAGTATAGTTATTGGCCGTAACCTGAGAATCAATACGCCGCGAGTCTCTACTTGTCGACGTAGTTGAAGAGGTCACATGATAAGGGGTCGCCTTGCCTCTCACGGTATCAAAAGGTTCGGAGAGGTCTATTCCTACATTGACGGACCTGCAGGAAGTGCTCGACATCATTCTGCAAAGCCTTATTAGTTTCGCAGGTATACCGAGCTCAGACTTTGCTGCAAAAACTCGATCTCTTATAGGGCTATCGAAGGCAACCTAATAGTCGACAAAAATATGGTGTATGTCGACATATTTTTAGTGGGTGTTTTTAAGGATTTGGCGTAGTGTGAAGCTCTGGTCGATGGTGGACTTGCCAGGTCTGAATCCGCACTGATAAGTTCCAAACAGTGTTTTCATGAGTGGCTTCAGTCGTTCACGCAATATGCCTATAAGAACTTTGTATGCGTTAGGGAGAAGGCTTATATCACAGGATAGAGAGCAATGAGGTTCCAATACTTGGGCGCACTTTCCTCTAGTCATATTATGGCCATCCGCATCTGCTGCCTTATTGCTTTTAAGACGCATAATCGCGACTTTGACCTCTTCATGGCTAAGCAGGAATGTCCACGTCGGCATCATCGATCGAGTTCGGAACAACATCTCTAAAGGCGGCATTGGCGTCGTCGTCGCCTTGTAGCAGAGTAGAGAAGTGTTACCTAGTTTCCATTCTCATCTTTGCAGTTAGACGCTTAACCTTTTGATAGAATTTTCGAGCATCATTACTACATACATATATGCATCTTGACTTCCTCAGGCTCACGCCTTTCCTGCTCCCTCTTTTTGCCGTTCTTTGTTGTTCTCGACAATGGCTCGCGTAGCGGCTGACTGCAACGTTTTCTTGTATGCGGCATTTTTGCTGCAGCTGCATCCCGTTACTGGTCATCGTACCATTCATTTCATTGGGGTGGGCGATCGAAACCAAGGCTTGTTTCCGCAATAGTGCGCAAGGAGTGAGTGATGTTGGCCCACAGTCCAGCAATGTCTCTGAGGTTAGTTGGGGAACGACGGAGCTTATCTGAGAGTTGAGCGGAAAACGCCTCAACTGTCCTTTGTGATCGCGGCTTCTTAACGTCCATATTTCGCAATGTACTAGAGTGCGCAATCGAAACTTGGCTACGGCAAGGTAATGGACCGAATCGATGTATGTGTGAACATCTAGTACACAGAATAGGTATCTTCCGTCAATCATAATATGATCGATTTGGTTGGATGTTGATCGATCGGGGGATATCCAAGTGCCCTTGTAAGGTCAAGATGCTGAGACTTGGTGCTACATACTACCATGTTACGCGTGTGGCGAATTCGATCAGCCTCATACCATTGGAGGTAGTCTTCGCGAGGAGGGTGAACTGTCCGACAGTGGGGCCGACCTTCGCATAAAAATCGTCGAGGTCGATTTTGTCGTCATGGGCTGGGCACTTGTCATATACGTCCTCCAGTTTAGCGTAGAAGGCATCTTTAACCACATCGTCCTTTTCTTCTGTCGGGGCGTGAATACAAATAAGGCTGGTGTAGAATTTTCCACTAATGCGGATTACGACTATTTTTTCCTTCACAGGCATGAACCCAGAGACAAGGTGACGAATTCTCTTATTAACCACAAATCTGCATCCGAATTCATGCAGCTGTAACACAAATCGCAAGATGTTAACCTTTTGCATCCTTGTCCTATCCAGCGCATTTCTTGTATGGCAGTGATGTCCGTCCTACATCTCACGAGGGCATCTGCCAGCTGGGCCGAAGCGCCTTCCCTCTGAAGGGTGTGGACGTTCCATGTATCTATTCTTAAATCGTTTTCCTTGAAATGTTTGCCGTGGTCGTAAACTTTTAAGGGAATCTTTATAGAGGCTATTGTTGGGGTTTTCATTGGATGGGATTTTTTAGGTGGTGGGTTCCAAGCTCTACACACAACTCGAGTTTTTCGTCGAGGAGATTGGATTTCGTATTAGTTAACATCTAGTGGGTGCCATCCAAGAAGGCCATACAGGAGGGTACGTGCCAAGATAAATATCGTTCTGGTGGTCGCCACGTTGACCACAATCAGAAAATTTACCTTGTTTGCATGCATTTCATGCATCATTATAATAATTTGCAAATATTATAATCATTTTGCAAATGTACATTTTACAATTTAATTAAGATTTTAATGTTTATTGAAAGCATTCGCAAATATATCTTTGCTTTTTCATTAGGTAATGTATTTTGAACCGATTTTATGGTAGACTTGTTGGCTTCAGTCCAAGTGATAGCTTTATCGAAGTTTTTAATGGCTTCAGCAACTTTTATCATTACCAGTATCCTCGGCATTTTTACCTATATTAATTGCTTTACCTCTTGCGATTATATTCCACTTCTCAATATCATATTCACCATAGGTTCCATAAAAGAAATTGGCTATACGTAGCTTTGAGGAAAAGGAGAGGATGTAGGAAAGGGCGAATAAGAAAGCGGAGGAATAACACAGACCACAAACACACAAGAAAGTGCGAATAAAATTTTAGAAATTCGTGAAGATTCAAAATATTGGGTCTTATCGTGTGTAGTGGAATATAAAAAAACTCGTCTGATTGTTACAGCGGTATATAGATCACCAAGCTGTAGTGAAGCTGAATTTTGTATGGCATTTGATGCATGTTTAGACGTGATATGTGATTACAACTGTGATATAGTTATAAGCGGAGATTTTAATATAGATTGGGCGCAACAAAATTTTTATAGAACGAGAATTGAAAACAGTTTGAACGACAATGGTCTTAGGCAAATAGTGAACGATTACACCCGAGTAACGGAAACATCAAAGACACTTATAGATTACGTAATAACAAATAGCTATAATGTATCGGTTAGGAACAGTTTAAGTAATAAAGTAGCGGATCATGAAACATTGGTTATTGTCATTAACATGAAGAGTGAAGAAATCACCTCGCACGAAACCGATAAAAGAGAAAAGACAATATTTAAGTATAATAAAAATAATTTTTATAGTCAATTAAATTGTGCAATAAATCGTAATTCAATAGACAGTGTCAGTGAAAGGGCTTTAATGATTGATAGAGCTTGGAAGAAACTATTAACAAATTTACAAAAATTAAAAAAGTAAATTGGAAAAATATCGTTAATGAGTGGTTTAACAGTGAACTGCGGTCATTAAAACAGGAAAAAATTGGAAAATATAACAAAGCGAAATTGGAGAATACTGATGAATCCTGGTCGGATTATAGATCGATCCGGAATGTATATAAAGCAAGGGTTGAGAAGGAAAAAAATAAATGCATTAATGATAAAATCAATAATGCCAGCAACCAAAAAGGGATGTGGAAGGAAATAAAGAACTTAGTTCTAAAAAGGAAACAATCTGTGATAAAAACTGTGATTTTTAATGGTGTTGAACATAAAGACAATAGAAACATCGCTGGTCTTTTTAACGATTATTTTATAAATAGCATTAAATTAATAAGAGACTCAATCGAAAATGTGCAATATGTTAATAATATACAGACAGTTAATAGAAAATTCAAATTCCGTGCAATAACAAATGTAGAGCTTAAGAATATAGTAATGACACTTAAGGAGAAACCTGATTACTGTAAGATATCGCGTAAAATGTTGGTCGAAAATTGGAGCATAGTCGGAGAAATTTTATTAAAAATTGTGAATTCATCATTGGAAACAGGTGAATTTCCGGATTGTTGGAAGGAAACAATGGTTACACCAATTAAGAAAGTGGCAAATACATTAAAATGTGAAGAATTCCGTCCTATTAACTCTTTAAAGACTGTTGAAAAAGTTTTAGAGAAGGTCGTGAAAGAACAACTGGAAAATTATTTGGATGAAAATTCAATCATTTCAAAGTACCAGTCAGGATATAGAAAGAAATTCTCATGTGAAACAGCTGTGAATTATGTGATTAATCGATGGAAAAAAATTGAGAAGAAGCAAAAAATTATGGCAGTTTTTTTAGATTTTAAAAGAGCATTCGAGACTATAGACAGAAACATAATGGTTGAAAAATTATATATGTATGAAGTACAAGATGTGGAGCTTGAATGGTTTAGATCTTATTTAAGTAACAGAACGCAAATTACGGTTATAAACGGTGTAAGGTCACAACCAATGGAGAATGATTATGGAGTCCCACAGGGATCGATTTTGGGAGCGTTATTATTCAGTATTTATATAAACGATATGCCTGAGGTTTTAACTAAAAGTGAATTTATTCTGTATGCTGATGACACCTTGATATACACAATTGGAGATACAGAACAACAATGTAGAGACAATTTAATAAATGATATAAATAATATTAATATGTGGTTGAAAATGAATAAATTGAAATTAAATGAGAGTAAAACTAAAATAATAGAAATAAATATGAATAGTAATTCCGAAATTAAAATTAATGATAAAATAATAGAGAAAGTTGACCAAATTAAGTACTTAGGTTTCATTATTGATAAAGAGCTTAAATTTAAAGAGCATATACAATACATTTGCAAAAAAATTGGTAAAAAGATAGGTTTTTTAAAAAGGATCCGGAATAAAGTTTCATTATTAACTGCAATTAATATCTACAACACAACTATAAAACCACATTTTGAATTTGGATCTACAATTATTTATACATGCTGTAATTCAACACAACTCGAACGACTACAAAAGTTACAAAATAAAGCAATGAGGGCAATTTTACGATACAACAGATACGCGTCAATCCAATTCATGCTTAATACACTCAAATGGTTGAATATAAAACAACGACTGGAGCTAAACACCATAATTTTTATTAGAAAAATGAAGCAAGGAAAGGCCCCTGAATACCTCTGCGAGCAAATTATGTATGTGGGTCAGGTTCAACCTTATGGATTGAGGAATGCTGACAACTTCAGACTGCAACGAGTCACCTCAACATCAATGCAACAGTCATTATTCTACAAGGGTCTTAGATTATATAACTCTCTGGAAAATTATATAAAGAATGAGCAGAACAACAATGTTTTCAGAAAGGAATGTGTAAATTTTGTAAAAAGAATAACGTAATTTTGTAATTTATTTAAAAGTGATTTTGTAATTTATAGAAAAGTAATATTGTAATTTATTAAAAAGTGATTCTGTAATTTAGTGAAATGAAATTTGTTAAAGTATGAGAAAATACTAATAAAGATTTATATTATTATTATTATTACACTATTGAAGCCCTCGCACTTCTCATGCATGTGAAACTAACAATGTATCTATATACAGCCTTTTTGTCCGTATTTGGCAAAAGATTCAATGTAAATATGGAAAAGATGTTGCCAGATTCCTAATTTTTCGACTTAATTTTTTGGCCGGTTTTTTATAACCAAAAAATTTTTGACACTGTTCTAACACTGAATGCAATTTTTTTATATTACTGACCATGTAGCTTTAATAATGTAGTGTTTCCTTAAGGTTACTCCACAAAACAATGAAAAACTTAATTTCAAAATTGCATATCGATACCAAGTGACATTTTTAAATTTCATGTGGTTGCCTCATAAATAAACAAAAGTCATCTGCTTTACAGGGCATTATCAGCACTCTCGATTTATACAGGGCATAAAGTGCAATACCCTACACCATTGGCAAGTGTGAATTATTTAGAATAAAACATACCACCCTTTTAGAGGGCGAAACATTTTTAAGAAAAAAAAAGAGTTTTCCCTGTTTAACTAATTAAATACTCACAAGCGTTTGAAATCCCCTTCCGTTTGCATTTTACCTTAACTAGAGAAGATAAAAAAGTTTTAACGTTCGTATAAATTCGGTTTCCGAAACACCAACATGTTTCTATAACGATTTCACTTCCTTGTCTAATTATGTGGGAAAAACAAACGCAAAAACCTATGGTCTGCAATGCGTCAATTTCTGAAAAATTCGAAGAGCGCAAAGTCTCTATTCAATGATAAGATGAATCTTTCTGATGGTTGTACGAAGTCTAATTTTATTAGTATTATTTCGGGGTTTATATTCCCTCTCTTATTCTAATTGATAATCTATCTTACTCTAATTCTATCTTTCTATTGGCTATTTACATACATATGAGTGGTATTTAGTGCATGTGAGTGTTTCGTGTATAACATTAGTGCAACACGATACATTGCGCTCAAATGCACTTTACATTGTTTATGTTATTACTATTTACAATGTTATTGTGTTGGTACACTACATAAGGTCTTTCCACCAAATTAGGCATCCATTGGTCAAGATAGGTCTGACCCCCGTTGTGTAGATCCAGTGAGTCATCCTAGGTCATAGGCGCAATTTTCTCCACAAGACTCTGTTTCAAGTATGCTGGGCAATGGAAGCCTTTTTGATTTTGTTAACGATGTTCGATTTCCAAGACAGCTTCCTATCCAGCATAAGTCCTAGAAAGTGTACCTCCTTTTTGAGTTTCAGTTCCGTCTCTTTCAGTTTCAGTGGATTGTACATTCTCTTGAAGAGCATTCAGATGCCCACAATCAGACACTCCTCAGAACTAGTTGCATCCTATCCCTAATAGTGTCAACAAATCTTCTGGAGATCACCAAAACAATGTCGTGCGCATAGACAAATTCCTTATATCTGTTTTGTTCCAGCATCACTAGCAGCTCATTCATCACCAGATTCCACAAAAAAGGAGATAGTACTTCACCTTGTAGAGTTGCCCTCCCTATAGTCTTGGTCGTTTTAAAGCCAACGAGTGCGGTGTAGATCGTTGTCCATAGTGGTCTGTACACCTAACCTTGACAGCGCCCTCGATATAGCGCAAAGTTCCACATTATTGAAGGCTCCTTCGATGTCCAGTAAAGTAGCCAGAATGTATTCTTTTTATGCCAGCAATTCCTCTATCCTGCACATCATGCTATGGAGGGCAGTCTTAACAAACATTTTCTTACTATATGCATGCTGCCCTTGGAAAGGAGATTTCCATCCAGGGTCTGACCCAGATTCACATCCACGAGTCTCTATGGTCTTCAATAAGAAGGAGGACATGCTCATAGGTCCCGCGTTCTTGGGTGAAGTATGAGAGTTTCTTCCAACCTTCGGCATGAAGACTACTCAACATATACACCATTCCGACGGTGTATGTCCCATCCGAATACTGGCGACAAACATCACCCCATTTTCAGACGATGCAAGAGATCCGGATATATTCCGTCCAGTCCCGGAGATTTAAACGATTTAAATCCGTCTATCGCCAATTTTATTGCGTTCGCAGACATGATCGAACAGTAGTTCCACTGTGATCAGCTCTCCGAAACAGTTGTCCGCGTATCCGAACCTTGAATCGGCTGAAGGGAAAATTTCTTTCTCAGAGTTGGTCCATGACCCATTCTCCCTTTGCAGCACACATGTATGTTGTCGAGAAAAGTCTCCTTATCATAGAAGTTTCGTTGATTGTTTTTATGTTGCCACAGAAATTGCTCCACAGGTTCCTCTTGGCCCGTTTTAGAACCCTCCTGTAATTTCCAAGAGACGCTATAGTTCGTCCAATAATCTGCATTTCCCAATTTTCTCTCCCTCCAATCTCAGACGATATCGTAAATATGGCAGGAAGTAAGGGTTATGTCCCATGCCAGACATCGAAACAAAATACAAAAAGTATTTTTCGGGGATTTCTACTCTGCAGACTTTTTTTATTTAATTATTTTAGAAGTATTTAAAATACTTTTTCATTACATTTCATTAAATTACATTTCATCATCTTTTCTTATTAAGCTCAAATTTCATTAACATTTGTAATAAAATCAATCAATTTGCTAAAAATATTATTGTTTGTTTCAATTTTTATATAATTTGGCGGCATTTTATAGTTTCTAAATCCTTTGTAAAATAAAAATCGTTGCGTATTCACATTATTTGACTGCTTCGATCTAAAATTATGATTATTTTGTAGATTGTATGGTTGAACATCTCCAACATATCTTAGTTGCTCTCTTAAGTAGTCAGGCGCATCTCTCATCTCAATTTTTCTTATAAAATTTAATGTGTTATATTCCATTCTTTGGCTTATATTCATCCATCTTAATGTATCTAGCATGCATTTGATTGATGTAAAACGATTGAATTTTAATATAGAAGACCGCATTGTTTTATCTTCTAGTTTTTGTAATATGTTTATTTGACTATCCGTGCAACATATATACATTATAGTTGATCCGAATTCAAAATGTGGTTTTATCGTAGTATTATAAATGTTTATTGCAGTAATAACAGACATTTTGTTTCTTATACGTTTTAAAAACCCTATCTTTTTTCCAATTTTTTGCATATATTTTCTAAATGTTCTTTGAATTTTAAATCTTTGTCTATTAAAAACCCCAGATATCTTATTTTATCTACTTTTTCAATTATTACATTATTAATTTTGAATTCTTTATCACTGTTCATATTTAATTCCATTAGCATGGTTTTGTTTTCATTTAATTTAAGTTTGTTCATTTTTAGCCATTTATCTATTTTATGCAATTTATTTTTAGTTTTTCATAGCACAAATCCTCTGTTTGGGCTTCCGCGAAAATCAGAGTATCGTCTGCATACTGCGCTATTTTCAATGACCTTTTCAATATCGTTTATGTATATAATAAACAACAGAGCACCCAGAATTTACCATTGAGGTACACCAAACTGAGTTTTCTTCTGATTTAACACCATTAACCTTTGTTATTTACTTACTTACTTACTTACTTAATTGGCCATAACAACCCGATTAACGGATTTCGGCCTGCCGCAATACATCCTTCCAGGCGCCTCTGCTTCTTGCGCGCCTACGCCAGTTGGTCACACCAATCGATGACAGGGCTTCCTCGACTTGGTCCTTCCAACGGATACAAGGTCGTCCTCTTCGCCGACTTCCGCAGATCCCCGCATCAAATACCCGTTTCACCGGAGCATCCTCCTCCATTCGAACGACATGGCCGAGCCAGCGCAGCCGCTGGATATTAATACGCTGCACAACATCTATGTCGTTGAGGAGCTCATACAGCTCACTGTTAGATCGGATGCGGAAATCATCGCCAACTCGCACAGGACCGAAGATCTTACGTAGGACTTTCCTCTCGAATACCCTCAAGGCTGCTGCATCAGTTCTTAATAGGGACCATGCCTCTGCGCCATAAAGAAGCACGGGTAAGATGAGCGTCTTGTAGAGTATTAATTTTGTCGCACGAGAGAGGTCTCTGCTGCTCAATTGCCTATTGAGACCATAGTAGCACCTGTTGGCAAGAGTAATCCTGCGTTTGATCTCCAGACTGACATCATTTTTGGTGGTAACGGCGGAGCCAAGATAAATAAATTCCTTGACTGTATCAAAAGTATAGTTATCGGCCGTAATTTGAGAATCAATACGCCGCACGTCTCTACTTGTCGACAACATATACTTTGTTTTGCCCTCATTTACTGCAAGACCCATCTTCTTAGACTCCCGTTCAATAGCGCTAAAGGCAGCAGTAACATCTCGCTTGGTACGCCCTATAATGTCGATGTCGTCAGCGTACGCAAGCAATTGGACACTTTTTTGAAAGATAGTGCCATTGCGATGCACTCCTGCCTTTCGCAGAACACTCTCCATGACAAAGTTGAAGAGGTCGCATGATAAGGGGTCGCCTTGTCTGAAACCTCGCACGGTATCAAAAGGTTCGGAGAGGTCCATTCCTACCTTGACGGAGCTGCAGGAATTGCTCAACGTCATTCTGCATAGCCTTATCAGCTTCGCAGGTATACCGAGCTCAGACATTGCGGCATAAACACGATCCCTTATGGGGCTATCGAAGGCTGCCTTATAGTCGACAAAAAGATGGTGTGTGTCGACTTGTTTTTCGTGGGCCTTTTCCAGGATTTGGCGCAGTGTGAAGATCTGGTCTATGGTGGATTTGCCAGGTCTGAAGCCGCACTGATAAGGTCCAATCAGTGTTTTGACGAGTGGCTTCAGTCGTTCACACAATACGCCTGTAAGAACCTTATATGCGATAGGGAGAAGGCTAATACCCCTGTAGTTGGCGCAGATTGTGGGGTCTCCCTTTTTCAGGACAGGACAGAGGACACTGAGGTTCCAATCGTTGGGCATACTTTCTTCTAGCCATATTTTGTAGATGACCTGGTGCATGCGCCCTACCAACTCATTACATCCGGTCCTAAACAATTCAGCGGGGAGGCCATCAGGACCTACCGCTTTATTGTTTTTAAGACGCGTAATCGCGACTTTGACCTCTTCATAGCTAGGCGGCGGAATCTCCACGCCGTCATCATTGATCGGGTTCGGAACATCATCTCTAGAGGCGGTATTGGTGTCGTCATCGCCTTGTAGCAGAGTAGAGAAGTGTTTCCTCCACAACCTCAGCACCCCCTGCGGATCTGTAACCAGGTTTCCGTTCTCGTCCTTGCAAGAAGACGCTCCGGGTCTATAACCCTCGGTTAGACGCTTAACCTTCTGATAAAATTTTCTAGCGTCATTCCTACGTCTATGCATCTCGACTTCCTCACGCTCACGCCTTTCCTGCTCCCTTTTCTTGCGTCTGAAAAGGCGTCTCTCTTCCCTTCTCTTCTCTCTGTAGTTCTCGACAATGGCTCGCGTAGCAGCAGACTGCAACGTCTTCTTGTATGCGGCGTTTTTCGCTGCAGTTGCCTCGCGACACTCCTCATCGTACCATTGATTTCGTTGGGGTGGGCGCTCGAAACCAAGGACTGTTTCCGCAGTAGTGCGCAAGGAGTGGGAGATGTTGGCCCACAGCCCTCCAATGTCGTTGAGATTAGGTGGGGATCGACGGAGCTTATCCGAGAGTTGAGCGGAGAACGCCTCAACTGTCCCTTGTGATCGCAGGTTCCTGACATCCAGCTTCCGCAGTGTACTAGAGCGCGCCATCCTCGAGGCGCTAATGCGCAATCGAAACTTGGCTGCGACAAGGTAGTGGTCCGAGTCAATGTTCGGACCTCTAAATGTGCGCACATCTTATACACTGGATATATGCCTTCCGTCAATCACAATATGATCGATCTGGTTGGAAGTTGATCGATCGGGGGACATCCAAGTGGCCTTGTGGATGTCGAGATGTTGAAACCTGGTGCTACATACTACCATGTTACGCGCCGCGGCGAAATCGATCAGCCTTATACCATTGGACGTAGTGTCCGCGTGGAGGCTGAACTGTCCGACAGTGGGGCCAACGATACCTTCCCGCCCGACCTTTGCATTAAAATCCCCGAGGACAATTTTTGCGTCAAGGGCCGGGCACTTATCATATACGTCCTCGAGTTTAGCGTAGAAGGCATCCTTAACCACATCGTACTTATCTTCCGTCGGGGCGTGAGCACAAATCAGGCTGATGTTGTAGAATTTTGCCCTGATGCGGATTGTGGCTATTCTTTCGTTCACAGGTGTGAACCCAGAGACAAGGTGGCGAAGTCTCTTATTAACCACAAATCCGCATCCAAATTCGTGCTTATCAACATGGCAGCTGTAGTACACATCGCAAGATGCTAACCTTTTGCATCCTTGCCCTATCCATCGCATTTCCTGTATGGCAGTGATGTCAGTCCTACATTTCTTGAGGGCATCCGCCAGCTGGGCGGAAGCGCCCACCCTGTGAAGGGTGCGGACGTTCCAAGTGGCTATTCTTAAATCGTTGTCCTTTGAACGTTTGCCGTGGTCGTAAACTTTAAAGGGGATCTTTTTGGAATTATGTATATTAGTTTTCATTGGAGTAAAGTTTTTACGTGGTGGGTTCCAAGCCCTACGCACAACCCAAATTTAACGTCCAGGGGATTGGACTTCGCTGCACGCATTAGTTAACATCTAGCGGGTACTAGAATGCCATCCAGGAGGGGCCGCGAGGAGGCTGTGTGTCAACTTGAATACAGCAAGACAAGGATCGTCCTGGTAGTCGCCATGTTGGCCACAGTCAGAAACTTTACCTTGTTTGCATGCATCCCATCCCTCCCAACCTTTGTTATTTGCCTTCTATTATTTAAATAAGATTGGAACCATTTTATTTCATTATCTTTTATTCCATATTTTTCAAGTTTTTCTATCATAATACCTCGGTCAATAGTTTCGAAAGCCCTTTTGAAATCAAGAAAAATTGCCACAATTTTATTATTTTGTTTCACATACTTCCATATATTTATAACATTATTCACAGCAGTCTCAAATGAGTGTTTTTTTTCTAAAACCTGACTGAAATCTTGACATTATATAATTAATTTAATTTTATTCTTCTAGTCGATTTTTAACAATTTTTTCCATAATTTTTCATATGTTTTAAGACTGTTTATAGGCCGATATTTTTCACAATTCACTGTATTTTTAACTTTTTCAATTGGTGTTATTACTGATTCATTCCAATTGCTAGGAACTATTCCGCTCTCTATAGATTTATTTACTATATTAATAATTTTATTGCCAACTATGTCCCAATTATCCAATATTAACTTATTATTCACTTTATTATAGTCTGGTTTGTTGTTGACATCCTTACATATATTTTTTAATTCTGTTAATTTATTGCACGAAATTTGAATCTACTGTTTATTACAGGTATTTTATTTTCATATTGCACATAATCAATGGAGTTATCTATTTCCTTAATACTGCTTGAAAAATAATAGTTATAACAAAGTCTATTAGAGTTTTGGAATTCTTTGTTACTCTAGTATATTCATTAATTATTTGTTTCAGACCGTTATCATTCAATACGCTTTCTATTTTAGATTTATAAAAAGTCTTTTTCCCAATATATATTAAAATCTCCGACTATTAGCATATAACAGTTTTCTTCCAATAACTCTTCTATAATTTCCTCAAAATCGTTTTGATTCTTTTACATATTCACTTAATTTGTGTATATACATTGCCTTTTGAAATACACAGTTACACCACTAGTTTTTGTTGATTTGGATAATATATTGAAATGATTATATTGCCTTATAAGAAACTCTGATTCATCTACTGCATCAGTCAAATGAGTTTCCGAAAGAATTATAAAATCTGGTTTATTCATTTCGACAATTTTTTCTAACTGAACAAAATTATTTAGAAGTCCTTGAATGTTTCTATATATTCCATGTATTTTCCTCATTATTTGCTTTGATTGTTAGGCCGCAATGCCTATTCTTTTCCTTTTTTAATTAAGTTTGTTTCGCTACATAGGGCATTCTCTATAATTTGTAGCGTGATTTCATCCAGTCCTAAATTTATCCTTCTATTTTCCTTTATGCAGTTAACACGCTTAGCTATTATTTCCTTATTACATTCACTACGTGCGCGATTTGTGGCAAAAACTCTGAGAGTAAATAAAATTGCCATGAAAAGTTTCTTAAAAATCTGTCGTGAATAAATTATGTATAAAATTAACGCATACAACAAAAGTGGTGTGAGAAGCTAGGTCAATAAGCCGGACTGAAGGGTTGTAATGACCAATTATGTATGATCTATCAACTTCATTACAATAACTTAAAATCACAAAGATCAAACTCTTAGTAAACAATACGAGTATGTGCTGTTGTAAAAATTCTTTTCTCTCTATTAATTGTTTTAAATAAATAAAAGAGTCTACTAAAATAAAATGGAATTTTTAGAAAAAAAAAAGTGCTAAGTTATTCTTTGAGTTACAAATATTATTGACTGCTAACGAACAAACTGCAAATAATCAAGAAATTTTATGTTTTAATTTTTTTGTATTTTTTAAAAACAAACGAAATATTGCGGTGTAAATGGGAACAAAATACTGCTTCTGATCAGATTGTTCACCTTGTATTATATTCCTTAACTTGCATAATAATCAAGAGAAATTTTAACACTTTTCGATTTAAGAATCTGTCAGTCATTCAAAATTTATGGCCATAAAGATTATCGTGCCATGCGCATACTTTATGTTATTTCTTACTTTTTCAGTACGGTACATTAACTTCAGTACCATCAGTTGTAAGTGTATCCGATCAAAATAAATAAAATTTCTAATTTTTTCAAGTTTAGTTATCCTTAATTGCAAAATTTAATTAAAAAATATAAAACAAGTGATAACATTCTGAAAGTGCATTATCTTGTGAAGGAATTGACACTTCGTTTGATCAATTCGAACAAAAACTACCGTAATAATTATTTAAGTAGTATAAAAGTCTGTTGTACCTGGTCCTAGGATAATGGGGCCGCCTAGAAACAACGCTCTCCGGGTATTTGGTATAGTATTGGCGATCCTTGCTAATCGTTGATTCCTATCTTTCTCGCACTAGATGGCGGCGCTGCCTGACCTACATATGATGACATCATCTTTTCGTCTAGAAGAAGTGATGCTGCTTCTTATATGCTTCGAATTGGGACGGGCTACCTACTCTTCTCGTCACTATGATGTGATTGTTTAAAAATGACAGACATCGTTTAAGAATATGGTCATACCGAGTTCGGTTATCATAATATAAAGTTTAAATTAATTTCTATACACTATCCCAATATGTGCGACACTTTCCTCTGTTTGTTGTTTTTATTATATTCCACAATTTTTCGACCAGATTTGCATCTGAAGTTTGTGCGAGCCAGTATAAAATTTTGAAATCTTCACCCCATTTCCTAAGGCAGTTTGTATTGTATTTAGGGTTAGTATCCTGGTGGAACACGCATCCAGTGAATATTTCCTAAATTTTATTTTTTCGTTCCCCCAATGTTATGAATTTTAAGACTAAAATACAAATTTTAACGAGCACTGGCGGCGAGGGCTGTCACCTGGATTTATAAAAATTGAAAAATATTTGTTAAAATATCAATTGATTTTGGAGAATGTTGATAAATGGCGAGTTATCGAAGTGTTTAAAACTTGTTTTTCGTTGCGATAGGCATTAAATAATAAATAAATTACAGGTGTTGCATTTGCGATTGCAGTTACGCTTTTCATTAAATGCTTATGGAAAAAGATTGTGTGACCAAGAAGCCAGAAAAATATTCCTATTTTGATCTTGTCGGCATTTGTTGGATAGGAAAACGAAGGAGAATTGGAGAAAAGAGAATGAATGTTTGTTATTTTTGATATTGATGTTCTAACTTATAATGTGTAGACCCATCCCGTCTAGCGGAGTGTTAGCATGCTGCAATGATTGTTTTTTTCGATTCGTCTAGTTTCTCGCACCACCTTGTTAAGAGTGTTAATTTTTAAACATGAATGACGGGACCAACAGTTTAAAGTCGACCCCGAACGAAAGATTTTTGAAAAACTCCTTCATGGCCATTTTATTTACTCTCAGAGTTTTTGCCAGAAATCTGCTGAGAGACAGTCCCCGAATAAATCATTTTTCGTATTTAATTTTGCTGAAGATATCTGACCTGGGGGTTTGAATTGTGGCCTCACATCCAATATGCCAACACTCTTCCTACTAGACCACGGCGACAACTAAATAAACAAACAGTGCCTCAATACTCGCATATAAAATATCTCGGTATTCAATTATATAAACGCATTTTCTATGAATTTCATATACATAAAAGCAAAATTGGCATTAATTATATTGAAAGTCTATAGTATAGTATTGTTACGAAAGTGGAAATGGTGTTGTTAAAATAATAAATAAAAGCTCCAAAAACAACACAATATACTGCATCATGCATAAAATGATAAACAAAAGCTCCAAAAACAAAACAGCGCACTGTTCACGTGATCAATGAATGAGTAGAAAAACATACCAACAAAAATAGAGCGCTTGTTTACAAGATCGATGAATAAACAAGGATAAGGGATAAAAGACGTAAATAACCAACAACAAAGAAGTAAACAAGAAACAACAATGTGCAGTATAAAATAGGATACACAAATAAATCAACAACAACTAATCTACCTGCTCGAATGTAAACAAGAAACAACAAAAATAAGAATAGGTTTAAATTTTTGATTGTTCCCGAAGGACGTCATCGTCCTTCAAGGCCATTCATCACACTGATGATCCAGTAATATAAAAGGCAAGTTAAAGCGAGCAGGGCTGAGTTTGAATTTAATCGTGTAAGACGACGTCACGTTGGTTGAGAATTAAAATCTATCGAGCTTTAATTCGGTCAGACTAGTGTGCAGACAAGTTGCGTTTGAGAAAACAGTTGTTAGTGTTGTACTTACAAAAAGGTTGTGAGCAAGAAGAATAACTAACAAGTGTTGTTGCTTACAAAAGTTGTGAGCAGAGTAGTATAACGAACAAACACATATTGTGAAGTATCATTGTATACGTGGAACAAGTTCGAACAGTGGCACAAAAATTGTGCAGATAATTAAGAATTTATTAAAATCAAACACATATTTATTTTTACTTTATTTGCTATCTACGAACTCATATTTTTAACGTTTTTAAAAGGTAAAAACATAACAGTATTTTATTTGGTGGGTAAAGGAGAAAAGTTGGAAGGACAATGCTTTTTCTCTAAATATATGGCGCTGAGAAAGTTTTATGATTGTAAAATATATACCCCTGTCAATCAATTGCTGTATTATTTGGATATCGGTGATTAAAATTTAATTGTACTTTTTGAAGAAATACAGTTTGTAAAAAAAATCTTTCCACAGACCAAAAAAATTGAAAATTTGATCTTCATTCAAGAATTCCAACAACAAAATCTTTACACATTCTATAACTGTACTTCTTTACGACCATAAGACACCAATAGTTTTCTAATAGTAACACACATTAAAATAATAAGAACAAGAAAAGAACTTTACTCGATATAAAAAGTGTCAAAAAAATCTTTGCATATTGAATGAAGATAATAAAAAAATTATAAAAATATGCCGTTATTTCCCAAAAATGTTGAGCATTTTGGGTTTTTTACAAATGAGATGGAATGTGAAAGGGGTAAATAACGTTTTAGTAATAAAGGGATCGTTTTTTATGTAACAAGTTCCGCATATTTGAATACAAACAATGCCAGGAAAACAAGTTTCAAAAAATATTATACAATTTGGCTATTTCAACTACTACAAAGGCAAATCTGCCAAGGAAATCGCCGATCCCTAAACATCAGGACTGTATACAATTTTATATCCCGTGCTGAAAAAGGAGGAGGACTAGATTTAAAGGGATCTACAGACAGGCCAAAAAAGATGACGCAGCGAGTTGAGAGATAAAATTTAAGAACCATGTATGATAGCCCGCAATCCAGTGCGAGATGATTAGCTCTTGAAGTGCAAAAAGACTTTGGGTTACGTGTTTTTCAAGAAACTATTGGAAATGTTCTTAAAAAACTCAAATATTCTTCAAGAATGACTAGGAAAAAACCTCTGCTGTCAGCACAAAATGTCGAAAAGAAATTAAGATTTGCCACCGAATACATTTCACTTCCTCCGGAGTACTGGGACGATGTTATTTTCTCAAATGAGACGAAAATATTGCATTGTTATCATGACGGATCGCAAAGAGTTTGGCGTAAGCCTCTGAAGGCACTAGTAAATAAAAATCTTATTCCTACAGTAAAGTTGGGAAAACTGTCTGTAATGGTATTCGGCTATATATCCAGCAAGGGAGTTGATGTAACCAGGATTTTGGATGAAATAATGACTAAAGAAGCACATCTTGATATTTTAAAAAATGAACTGACCGCCAGCTTTAAGAAATTTGGGTTTATTGACCCGGTTAATCCGAATAAATTTAATTGCAAGTACTATCAAGATAATAATCCTTAAAATAAATCTTATTTATGTAACCCCAGGTTACTTTACAACTGTACCAAAGTTATTGATACACCTACCCAAAGTCCTGATATTAAACCTATCGAAAATTTGTGGGTTCATTTAAAGGAAAAGGTCGGAAATAAATCTCCCACAAATAAAAACGCATTGATAAAGTTCATCAAAGAAGTTTTTATGTATTATCAAGTGTGCAAACACTTTTTTGACAGCAGTAGAATTGAATTGTTTTTGTTTTTTAATATTCTACATTAGAATATTGTCATTGTTATAAAAGTTTTGTTTTTATTATATTAACAAAACATATGTTTATAAAATCCTGTTTGAAAAAATTTAAAAATTTGATTATTTATATTAGAAATCAATGAATTTTTCAAAGTTTTCTTAATTTTTCTCTATGTGGAAAAATTTTTTGACAAACTATTTCTTGATGAAGTTTCGTTAATATAATTAGTATTGAAAGTGTCACTTTTTGTTATTGGTTGATCGGTTTATAGTAAACTCAGTGAATTTTTTTATTGTTGTTTTGTAAGTTTGTTGGTATAAGTTGTGTTGTCTGCTGAGCTGCATTTTGGTATTGATGCTATCTATTATAGTTGTTGGCATATTTCTTTGATTTTCTCTTATATGTGCTTAATTAGTTGTTCCGTTGTTCACCTATACTACACGGCATAAGAAAGCAATGATCTAGTTTGCATTTATACAATGCTATATCAATTGTTGAAAGTCGATTTTTCAGCTCATTCATTCAGAAGACAAGGCTGGTTGAAGGTGGCTTGATATAGAACAAAGAAATTATCTGCAGCACAAGGGTTGCGACTAAGTTCAAGAAGGTAAACGTCACTTAATTGTGAAATCAAGTTAATTTCTGTACTGATTATGTTTATGTTAGTAAGAATATCAGACAGCAAATTTTTAGCATTTGTTGATGTAATGATTACATTTTATGGGTTAAACTTTATCTTGGATTTGTATTTCAGAAAAATAGTTTTTTTTCTTTTTTTTTTTTGAGCCGTTTTCAAATATAACAAAGATGATATCTATTTTTGAAAAATTAATTTCAGGGCTCTGATCCCGCCCGTATTATTTTTAAGGCCATTAATACAACTTGCCTTTAAGGTTGAATTTAGAAAGAGGTAACTTTATCTTAAGCGAACTTAAGCCCTTAAAAGCATAAATTCAATTAAAAATTATCCATATGTTATTTTATTTACTAGATGAAGGAAAACATAATAAATTAACATAACAAATTAACATAATTAATTAATTTTTTATACGTTTTTCAAATCAAATATTAATTGGATGCTTTTGACATTTGAGGTATAAATATGTTGTTGCAATTTTGAATATAGTTAAGTATGTACTTATGCAATTTTTTTTTTTTTGTTATCGCATAACATAAAATTTGTTATCGCATTATATTTTTTAAAACCCAAGGGGTAAGATTCCTATAATTATTATTCACATTCATTACGGTATTCCTTAAACTCTCGGGACCAATACAATCATAACTCACGTCATTTGTTGAAGTTCCACTGTTAGCGCATCGCATTGCTCTTTTATTACATGATAGACAGTGATACCAGTTTAAGGTGTCTGTAAATTTGGTTAACTTTAATAAGTCCTTCTGGCGTAAACCCTTTTATGCTGGAGTTCTTATACGCTATCAAAGCTTTTATCAGGATCTACTCTAACAAATGATAAAATACACCAGTTTTCGACACGATATCGACCGAAGAAGCAATGTTTGGTATAATTTTCTGATTTTATCAAATTTATTTGAATCATAGTTTGAGCTATAGAATCAAATTTTATATTATTGGTCCAGTATATGTCCGAAAATTTAAAAATATTAGAGTCTCTTGAGAAACATATTTGTTTGACTTCCTCGATTCAAGTATTTTGGATAGATAATCAGTTAGCGGTTGTCACCACTGTATCAGAAAGGTCTATGAGCTACAAAATAAGATTCCTAAAAAATATTTGGTTTCTATTTGCTTTCCAGTCAAGATAACATTTTTGGCTTTTTCTTCACCTTCTAGTTCTATCTGATTCTATCTTTGGTTATAAAAGTATTTGATATCATCCTAATCACTACTTGTCACGTCCCATGAAATGTCACCATTTTCCACTTTTTCCAAAAATATCATTATTGATGATTTGGTGAAATTAATATATTACGTTTAACAATCAATAAATTTCAACGGAAAACTAAAGAGTAAAAGAATAAAAAATAATAGCAGACCTGATTTCTCGCAGTCTGTAATGCTTGAAGTATCAAAATTTATACCATGAAAAGTAACGAATTTTCTTAAACAGACACTGTCAAAAACTGGGGGCTTATTTCGGCAGTCGTGATCGAAATGGCTTTCGAGTTGATAGAAATTTCGAAAGCGGACTTATCTTTAATTCTGTTACTCGATAGTTAACGAATCAATATTATTTTTCCAGTGTTGTGAAATGGTTTCCAACACTGAACACTTTTGTAAACAAAAACATATGTTTTGTAAAGTCGTGAGCAATTCAGAAGACGAAAAACTAATTTTTGCAAATTAAAAAGGTATTGTAGTTTTGAATCAATTTATGTTTTCTGCCCTTTCTTTTAATTTTTTTTATTTTTTTTATTTTTCATTTATTAATTACAAAATACAATTGTTGTAACTAATTAAAAGGAGGGAATACTAGCTACATAGGCCATCGATTCCGAAAAAATGAAATTATACAGACTTATGTAGTAGACTATTTTCTAACATGTATTTAAAAATTAAATTTATATTGTTATCACAGACATGAGTTAAAAAGCTGGAAGGTCTTTTAGATACAAAAATATTAATCCGAGAAGTGTCAAACGCTGGACACTTATCTAAAATGTGCGTTACGGTTATATATCTATTGCATGTTGTGCATAGCGGGGCAAATGTTTTATTTAGAAGATGTTGGTGAGAGTATTTGTAGTGGCCTAATCTCAGACGAACAAAAGTTGTAGTAACATTTTTCTTGCAGGTTTTCGGGTAACTTGTTTTCCTACCAAGAAGGTTGACATTTTTGTAGGAGTGGAGATAATTCGACCAATTAGAAGATTATTTAAAAATGATGAAATATTTTCCCATGTGGAATATTTAAAAAGAAGTCGGTTTTTAGCATCAGCTGCATCTGCAAGTTCGTTTCCAAGGATGCGATGGGATCCATAAAATATTGATTCTGTTAGAACTTTTTATTAAATAGTTTCTGATCTCGTTAATTAACTGTTAGAATTAGTATTCCAAATAGCTTGAATAGAAGAGAGACTGCCAGTGCATATAATAAATTTTGATTTTTGGTATACAGCATATTTAACAGCCTTCAATATAGCTAAAGCTTCAGCAGTAAAATTAGAACAGTAATTGTTAAGGTGTCCGGTTTCAATAAGGTCGCCGTTTTGATGAATAGCTGCGAAAGTAGTAGAGGCAGATGATTTAGAGCCATCCGTGAATAAGAAGTTCCAATTGTTTTTACAGAAATAGTCGACTAGGCTACTAAATGTTTGAATATAAACCGTTAGCTTTCGTAAGATTAATCATAGATCTTATAAAAGAAGATTCTTCCAACAGCCAAGGTGGTTTCGACTGTTGTTTAAAGTAAATAGGGTTAATTGGTAAATCCAGGTTTTGTGATAATTTACAACAATAATTGATTTTATTCTGTTGCGTCTCTTATATTTGCAAGCTTTTAGTACCTCTCGATATAAAACTTTATTTTTACTGATAAGAAGCTTTGGAACAAGTTTGTAGGTTAAAAAAACAGTGCGGTCCTCAATGGACTGTAAACCGGTTTCAGTTAATACATATACTGATAATTGGGCTTGTAGGGAAAGCTTCAATGGTCCGACGAGCGGCAGCATGATATGGAGCCTTAATTAATTTTAAATTTGATGGAGCACACCAACAATAAATTGGAAGACCATAACCTATTTTAACTAGAAGGGTGGAACGTGTTATATTAACCATTGTGGAGATATGAATGTTGCAATTCTCGGAGGTCAGGTACTTTATTATAATCAATCTGGTGTTGTGGCTTTTCCTGAGTTCTAAGCAATGTTCTTTAAAACTGAAACTCTTATCGAAGATGATACCAAGAATGGAATAGATAGAATGTTCTATCTGTCTTTAAGGGGAAATAATTTTTTCTGATCTGGTTAAACGCAATTATAAAAAGCACCACAGATAAGGGAGAACCTTGAAGTATTCCATTGTATAGGCCAAAACAATTTGACTGTTGTCCATCCACTCTAACTCTGAATTTACGATTAGTAAGAAAATTCTTGATAATTGAAAAAGAATTTTTGCCAATGGTTCATTCTCCTAGTTGTTGAAGGATTACATGGATGCCAACACGATCAAAAGCCTTTTAAAAATCGGTTGAATGAATAGAATGTTAACATGGTTTTTTCTTGATAAAGATCTTGAAATAAACTTCTGGAGGTATATAAGAACATAGTCCGTACCTTGCTTTTTCATGAAAGCTACTTGATTAATGGATATGAGATTGTCAGCTTTTAAAAACCACATTAGTCTTCTAGATATTATTTTTTACAATGTTTTACTAATACAAGGTAACAGGGATATGCGTCGGTAGCCAGTGTAAGCCGTATGATCGTTTTTTGGCTTAGGGATCGGAATTACGGTTGCTACTTTGCAAGCTTGTGGATAAACGTTGGATGAAAAGATGTTGTTGTAAATAGTGAGGAACTAAATTTTTGAGCATTTCGGTAAGTTTTTTAACATCGGATACGATATGCGATCATCACCAAGAGATTTGCATTTGGCTAGATGTAATGCGTCTTCAAGTTCAATCAAATTAAAAGGAAGTTCGATTTTGTTAGCATTTGAGTTGGAAAAGTTTGGATTGTAAGTAAGATTACAAATATCTGATTTATGCTTATGAAAATTTGGTGAAAAATTGCAGTTTTCGTATAGACTAGTGTTTAGCAAAACAATTGGCGATATCAGCTGGAGAATAAAGCATATTTGATCCCGATTTAAGATATTTGATAGACTGTGTACTTAAACCATCGGTATGAAGCTTTATATCATTCCAAATACGTTTAAGCGAAGAGGAAGGATTGATGTTGGATGTAAATTTTTGCATGCAGGCAGCTTTACTGAGTTTTACGGCCCTTTTAAATATAGCATTATACTTTTTATTGAGTATTCGGTTATTATTATGTTCCTTTTAAAAATATGGAATTGATTTTGTTTGACATTTCTTAATAATTCTAACACCCAATTCCTACACGCAACACCATATGCTGGACCTTTGTTATTAGTTTGGGGGATGCTGACATTAGCTGCCACTTTGATAGCTTTAGGGCGAGTTTTTGAATGCAAGTTTAAACTCGAGATTAAGTTAAACTCCAGTTAACCTTCGTTTTCAGTTTTTGAATTTACTTAATCTTAAGTTTAACCTTACGGTTAATCAGTTAATCTTAAGTTTAAACCACCAACGTTGCTGGTTTAAACTTAAGATTAACTATTAGAAGTAGTTGACAAATTTTATTTAAAGAAATAGTTTTTAAGTGAGAGAAAACCGAATAAGACACATTTTTAAGTGATTATGAATTATATAAAACACAAATTGGCAATAGACAGTCTTAATTTATTTATTATTTTCCAAAAATTATATTTTTCATCAAGATCAATAGTATTCAGCTTTTGTTTGTTTGTTTTCATCTATACAAAAGCAAATTGTTGTGAAACACTATGCAATTTTTGCATATAATTGTGGCAGCCCTACAAAGATTAAACTATCATTCAAAAACTGAAAATGAAGTTAACGAAAGATAAACTTTAACTGGAGATTAACTTAATCCCGAGTTAAAACTTGTATTCAAAAACTCGCTCTTAGTGATTAAAGCCGCTTGATGATTAACATTATTCAGTTATTGATTTTCAGTATGTTTTCTTTACAATAACTTTGATATAAAAACCAGTTCGCAGATTCAATTTTATATTTTAGTTTCCTAGCATAAGAAGGAATATTAAAGTTTCTTGCTATTTTAATAATGATAGGATAGTGATCACTTCTATGTAAATCGTCAAGGGTATCCCAAGAACAGAAGGTGGCGAACATAAAGAAATGTCGACATGTGTAAATGAGTTGTGAGTGGATACATGCGTCGGTTTGCCATTATTAAGAATTATGAGATCTTCACTTAAAATTAAATTTTCCAACATTTTACCACGTGAGTTAGTGATTCTTGAACCCCAGAGTGTACTCCAAGAGTTAAGATCACCAGTAATAAGCAGGGGGGGATTGATTTTGTTTCTTTTAGTTCTCTTTGTTCAATATAAGAATTGTTGATTGCTGTCTTAGGCAAAACGAGGTTTTTGGTTTGTTTTGTGATGTGTGTTTCTTTATTTTTTAAAGTAGTTGTTGATGTGCTAGCTAAAGATTTGGTCATAGAGCGAGTTTTTATTGTAAGTGAAGTTTTTATTTTTATTTGTTGATGTGTTTAGTTTGATTGTTTTTAGCAGGAGTAAATGAGTTATCAATTGTATTTTTTGTTGTTTTAGTAATTTTATATTTTTGGGGAATTGTTTGTTTAGTTGAATTGTTTTCTTCAATATTGACTATTGCGGAGCTGTTGCTAGGGGAACGTTTTTCATTAGACTTTTTGTTGATTTTGTTGTTAGGACATCAGAATATGTTTCAATTTGTGGTTCAATTAATTTTAGCGACTGATATTTCTCCTTAGGGACTTTCAAAGTACATTTTTCTTTTGTTTTTATTTTTAAAATTTCTTTTTGTTATTTGTATATATTACATTCCTTAGAGGAAGACGGGCGTTAGTCAGAACAGTTTATGCAAAAAGTTCGCGTACAATTATCAGGGGTGTGAGGGAGTAGACCACAGTTTTCACACAATGATTTGTTTTTACACAATTTTTTCGTGTGCCCGAGTAATTGACATGTTTTGCAGCGCATAGGATTAGAAAAATATTGGCGAACTTGACTTTATGCCAGGAGATATCTAGTTTTTCTGGTGTTGAATAACTGTCAAAAGTTAGTTGCAGAACACCACTTGGTTTAAAGACACCTTCTACGTTTTTCTTTTGGTATTTGTAAACATCAGTAACATCTTGGGAACTTAGTTATGATACTATCTCTGATTTTGGAACGTCGTTTAAATAGGCCGCATAAACAATACCTTTAGAGGAATTTAGATTGGAGTGATATTTGCAGGATATATTGCAGATACCAGGTAGAATTTTGTATTTAATTAATTTATTAGCATTAGTTTTGTTCCCTATTAGAAGCAGCAGATTGTCATCCCTTAGTTCTCATACAGTCAGAATATTCGTACAAATTAATTTTAATTAGATCGATAAACAGAGAAACAAGAAAATTTCTGTAATGTTTTATTTCCAGATGTTGCCGATACTACAACGTATTTCGTATCGGGTTTTTGGGTGTTTGGAAATTCGGGGAAAGTTTCAAAAATATTCTGGAGTGTACGTTTCTTTTTTGCGCGGGAGGAATCCGCTAATAAAGAAAATCGGTTGTCCCCTAAATTGGGCGGACCGGACATATCAACTGCGCGATATCAAATAAATAAAAATTAATACTGATCACTGTATATTAGAAAAAAAAAAAATAAACAATAACGTAGAACTGAATCGCAACGAAATGAAAGAAAGTCACCCGGTCAATGCAGACGTTAGTTGATGACTCTTTTAATTTAAACATTTTTTGTTTTATTACAATGGTTTTCGCTATAAACTTCTTCATTATCAAATAGTGTAGAGGCAGAAATAAACGAATCGTTACAAGATGTATTACTTTGTGATGTAGTTGCAAAATATCACTACAATCTTC
This sequence comes from Sarcophaga peregrina, assembly GCA_014635995.1. Classification (NCBI taxonomy): domain Eukaryota; kingdom Metazoa; phylum Arthropoda; class Insecta; order Diptera; family Sarcophagidae; genus Sarcophaga; species Sarcophaga peregrina. The sequence goes on along the minus strand of CM025789.1, from coordinate 85,098,401 downwards.
TGCTTCTGGCCAATCTTCCCCTTCTTTTTATTTGCATAGCTGATCCAAAAGGTTTAATGTTCTTCAGACCTTCAACAGCAACTCCTATGCCAGCAGCATAGTTTGGCATCTTTATTGGTGGCCTAGATGCATTAAGTTTGGTAGTAAGTTGGTTAGCCTTTGCTTTTCCTTGTGCAATATTCGGCAATATACTTTTTCCCAAATTCGTATATTTAGCCATAAAGTTTCCCATAATCTATTATTGGGAACCATTTACTTTTGTTAATTTTAACCTAAAATACTAAAATTTTTACTATTTTCTTTAGTTTTTAAAAAATTCTTACTTACATTTTCTTTTCTCTAATTTTTGTTAACAAAAAAGCTTTACTCGATAGGTTTTTTGGTTACGATTAAAAACACGCGATTACGATTAAACAGTTGCACGCTATCGACTGCTGTCATTAGAAATGTCGATACACATTAATCGACATCGACTGACAGAATCCCAAAACTAAAAAAATCGAAGGTACGAGTAAGTATTCGATTGTATACGACTGCCAGAATTAGCCCCCAGGTCTTTTATAATAAAAATAAGCGCGATTATTTTTCTCTTAAATGTGCAAAAAAAAAATTATCAAAGCGCTTTTAAAGTCCCAACACTATATACTTTAAATATAACAATACTGTTTTAAATTCAGAAAGGGGAATACTGCTATATAAAAAAATATATGTAGTACTAGCAGATTGTACCCGGCGTTGCACCGACAGAAGCCCGGTCTATTTCCCAAATTTCAAGCAAGTCGGTCCAGGCGTGATTGGCTAACAAATAAACAAAAAAACAGACTTACAGAAAGATTTATAATATATATTTGAATTACATAAAAAAATTTTTTTACAATTTATCTCCTTTCCGACATGGTCATTGAAATAGGGGTGAATTCTATAAAGTTCTTAAATTAAATTTTTTGAAAAAATATAAAAAGAAAATTAAGTTATAAATAAACTTATGATAAATTCGGCGTAAAAATAATATTAAAAACTATTAAGTGGGCCGCGGACAACAGTCAGTGTAAAAGAACGAAGACTTGTGTAGTAGCTTCGTAAGTAAGGAAAAACTTATAAATTCATTATTACTCGGGGCAATAAAAGAAACATCCAAAAGTTTTTTTGTACATTTTTTGCTTAAAGCATTTTGCAAAAAAACCTTCACTATTTTATCAATGATTCGGAATTTCTCATGGTTTGAATAGCTTTTTTTAATAAATAATAAAAAAAAAGTAATTAAAATAAAACTCTCTGAACTAAGACTGGAACGGCCCAAACGAGAATTGAATAAAATAATGCTGCCAACAGCGGGCAGGAAGAATGAACTTCCAAGGCGGCTCAGGGAAGAACTTCAGCATCACGGCATTGATATCGATTCTTCCTGCAACCTCCAGCGGTATTGATATAAATTCGTTGCTAATCATTTGATGGAAAAAAATGCAAATAGAAAACCAAAAATTATTTGCTGATGTACACGAAACTATTAAAGCCGAAAATCAAAAACTTCTGGCTGAGTTTCGAAAAGACAGTGATCAAAGGCTGGAAAAATACAAGCAGCAATTATGGCAAAAATACAGAATTGAGGGCAAAATTTGTTTGTTAAAAAGAAACTAAGAGCTGCAGGCAATACGTGAGTCATTTAGCAAAAGAATTACTAGTGTCGAGAAAAAGTTGTCAGATTTGGAAAAGACCGTTGATGGATAACTTAGTTATATTGAAGGAAAAGATCAACAACCTCCAGAGCCTACAACCTGAACCAGTGCGAATCGTATCGAAAGGTAGCTTGCTTTGGTGGTACCTCACCCCTAACTGAATTTAAATTACAATTCGAGACAGTAGCCAAAACAAATCCTCGCAACAAAGAATTGACGATACAATTGACACGATAGCCAGAACTGTGGTTCTCCACATTAGCGGGTGGAGATTGCAAACAAGGACAAAGAGAAAACTGCATTCAGTGCGAACGTCGATTTTGGGCAGTGAAAAATTGATCCATTTGGGCTCTGTATTGCTCTGGCCACATTCGAGCGGCTTATGGAACGTGTACTAGAGAGATTGCATTGGAGGACTTGCCTGGTGTGTCATAATAGTGACGGACAGTACTTTCAACGAAAACCTCAAGAACCTGGCGGAAGGTCTGCAACGAAAATTAATAACTGGACTAAAATTAAGCATAAAAAGTATGCATTTTTCCAAAAATAAGTGAAATATTTGGGGCATCTTGTTACAGCAGGCGGCATATCCACGTATGAACATTTATTTATTAATTTTTTTTTGGGCTATGGACATATTACAGACGCTTTATGCCTAACTTTGCTAGTGTGGCTGCAAGCTTGCAGGAGCTCACCAAGAAATAGAAGGTGTATCAATGGGGGAGTCATAAAAAGGCCTTCCACACTAAAAGGCGTACTGTCTGCTGCACCAGTTTTGGCGTATCCAGTCCCAGGAGAAATATTCATTCTAGACAATGAATCTAGCGAATATGGTACAGGTGGTGTACTTTCTCAAATCAAAGGTACAGAGAAATACGTAGGCTAATGTAATCGCACACTGTCAAAACCTGAACGGAACTGTTGTGAGACTACTAGCAGTATTGGAATGCATGTATGACTGCAATTTTCAGCTAAGCCCTGAACATTCCGATATCATGTTGGATCAAGCACCTGCAGACTTATAACTTCAGCATTAAACACCGAAAAGGCATAAAACATGGAGAATCTATCATTGACATCCGGCTACCGCAGATATGCACCAATGAAGAGTGGTCTGAAGCACAAAGAAGTGACCCAATATTGGCGAAGATTATAGCTGTTAAAGAAAAGAACAAAGACCTTCCCGAAATGCAATATCAGCTGAAGGTCCTATTATAAAAGCATATTGGGCACAATGGGACAGTTTAAAATCAATAAACGGGTGCTTATATTGACATTGAGAAAGCGCTGATGGCAAGATTTAATCCAACCTAATAGTAATGCCTTCATCCGAAATGAAGGAAATCTTAATGGAGTTAACGAAGAACACCTTGGGATGGCAAAAAAGCTGGAAGGAATAAAACAACGTTATTGGTCAGCAAGCAGCGACGGATTGGATAGCAAACTGTACCTATTTGTATTGCAGCTAAAGGTCCAGTAAGAAGAAGCCGAGCCCAGCTACAACAATATAACACGGACTCACCTTTCGAGCGACTACCGAAGCACGTAGCATTCCCTTCTCCAGTCAGCAATGACGGAAAACGATATGTTATCATCGTGAAGGATTACTTCAGCAAATGACCGGAAGTGGACGCCGTACTAAATCAAGAAGTGAACACAAAAGCAAATGCTTTTGTGAATAGCTGTGTATACCGCTTCGGAGTTTCAATAGAGCTATATTTCGATAAAGGCAGAAATTTCGAGTCAGCCGTATTCAGAGAAATGTGTGAGATATACGGTATTAAGAAGTCTCGAACGACGGAATGGTAGAACAATTTAATCGAACCCTGGAGGCATACTTGCGAAAAGTAGTGAACGAGCAAGAGAAGTATTGGGACGAACACTTTCCGAGGTTTCTACTGGTGTAATGATCTGCAGTCCATGATTCAGCATCTCGATCACCTGCCTTTGTTATTTTTGCGACTGAAATAAAACCTGATGACTTAGAGTTTGGTTTAAACTCGTCACTGAAAGGGAAACCACATACACTGGAAAACAGAAGAATCTAAATGAACTTTATGAATATGTGCGCACCCTTAAAAAATGGTCAGCGATAAGATGAAAGCCAGGTATGATCGTGCAGCAAATATGGAGCGCTTCCGACTGGGGTAACTGGTTCTACTCTACAACCCAAAATGGAAGAAAGGATTATATCCCAAGCTGCTGCTGCTCTCAGAAAGAACCATACGACCTTCGAAATTGTGTCCAAGAAACCTGACTCAATGGTGAAAAACAATACAGAATGGTTGTCGATTTTAAGCGCCTGAATTCTGTAACTATTTCAGATACTTATCCAATGCCTGACATTACAACGTCTCTCACCGGCTTGATCTCACATCAGGCTTCCACCACATAGCTATGAATCCAAATGGCTTTTTCAGCAGCAAATGGTAAATTTAAGTATTTGAGGCTGCCCTTCGGTTTAAAGAATGCTGCGGCTATATTTCAGAGAATGATAGACGATTTCCTTCGCGAATCCATAGGAAAAATTTCTTTTTGTGTTTAATGATACCATTGTGAGCGGAAAAAATGCCGAAGATCATTTAGAGAATGTGGACACAATATTCTCTAGGCTTTGTAAGCTTACTTTAAAAGTTAATCTCGATAAGTGCATATTATAAAAACTGAAGAAGTATTCCTCGGATTACTTCATACTGCAGGAGATTTATACGCGACTATGCAAAAATTGTGAAACCACTCACAAACTTAACTAGGGGGAGAAGGTCTAAAAGCATTCGAGAAATTGAAATTGAAATTATAATTATTGACGACAGCGGAGATTTTATCTTTCCCAGATTTTAAAAACCCTTTTGATTTGACAACATATACCTCTAATACAGCTTGAATAGAACAATATAGGACAAGTGATAATATTCTTAAAGTCTGTTGTCTTGTGAAGAAATTGAGTCATCATATGATGAAATCGGACATAAATTACCGTAGTTATTATTTAAAAAGTCTAACGGTCGAGTTTAATTTTTTATGTATGTCATCTCATCAAATAAACTTTTAGTTCAAAAATTTTCAGAAAAAATTTTCGACCTCCGGGTACTGTACTTCTCTTAACTGACAAGTACACGTCCTTTAACCTAATCTAACCTAAAACAAAAAATACAACAACAAATAATTGCAAGCGTAAATATAAACAGAAATACAACAACAAACAAAAATAAATGTAAACAACATGTTTACATTCATATAAATTTCGAGAAGGCGCAGTTATTTGCGTTCCCAGCATTCATCAGATTGTTTAACCCTGATGCGATATAAATACAAGACAAAGCAGGCAACGGAGTCGGAGTCGAAGTGACTAGTAACTAGTTTAAGCAAAAGAGTGCAGAGGAATAACAAACAAAGCAAATGATGTTATTTACGTCAAGTTGTGCACAGTCATATACACAGAATAGTGCTAACAATAAATAATTAAAACTAAACACAAATTAATTTTTATTATTATTTGAAATCTTACGAGCTCAAATTTCAAACGTTTTAAAAAGTTAAAAACGTAACAATGTATTTATAATAATGAGAAACAAATTATCTACCTATATGTATGTACATTGAACAACATTTCAAAGAGAATGGTGCAAACACACTGTTAATTTCTATACATTGTAAAAACATTAAGCAGTTCTTTACAAAGTAAAAGAGCGCAGCAAATAAGTACAGCAAAAGCACAAGAGAAACCATAAGGGCTGAAACGCTATAAGCAATAGTGATCGTTTTGAAATTAATCACTGTGTTTGACTGCGATAAATGCCTTCACTGTAACATTACATCTAATGAGTTTGTTTGTTTCTTCGACTTTGCTTTTGCTTTGGGTACAATTGCTTAAAAACTTTAAGCATAGCAGAAATTTAGGTGCCTTTGCTAATTTCAAGCAAGCAATACAAACCCTGGAACAGAACAAAGAGAACATAGAGCAGATGGCGGATAAAGTAGCAAAAGATAATTTCATTTCTAAACGAATTTATTTTGTTTCATCGCTCACATATAATACTTCGCCATATTTTTCGGATCAAAGTTAATGCTCTTTATCAAGTTGTAATCTCTCCTCCGTTTTCCCATTAGTAAAAATTTTGCAACAAGTTTTTTCCAGAAGATTTGCTTGCAGAAGTCAACGACGAATTGTTTTTGAACTAATTTCAATAAAAATCCCAGCAGAAATGGCATGAGAGAATTTGAAGAGGTAATTTTTTGCCAACACGAGTATCCGTCTATTAGTTTCTGAGCTGATATTCTTAGATCTGCATCGAATTTCCTTCGTTTGTTTTTTGGTTAAAGCATTTTTCACAAAGTGTAAAGAGCTTCCTAAGGTCTTCGCTATTTCTCGCAATGATTTGCCGTAATTTCTCATGGTTTTAACAACTTTTTCCTCTTCTTTAGTTCAATGATAGATTAGGTTAGGTTAGAGGACGTGTACTTGTCAGAAAAGACAAGTACAGTACCCGGAGGTCGAAAATTACCCATTGTGCAACGTTCTTAGAGAGGGCAGTTAATAGGATGAAAGGAGGGCATTTAGGTTTATAATATTTTTTGATTTTTATGTAATTTTATACCAAAATTATTCTTACCATTTCACATAAACACAATAAAAAAATCACTCAAAAATTTAATTTACTATGTAAAAAATTATTTATAAGTCAAGTGTATCTATTATTATGATCAACAATTTTTCCCTTTTAATATTTAAATAAATAAATGTACCTGTCAAATTTTTTGTTTTAAAGATGCTTTCGTTGCGTTTTCGAGTACATTTTTATAGCTAACGTTTCTTTAATATTTTTGAATAAAGTGCATCTATTATTTTGAGCAGGTGTGTAAATCTTATTGTAAATTGTATTTTAACCACATTGATTATGATTTATGTGAATTTGGCAAGCTTTTATTTATAGAATTTGTCTAATATATGTCCTTAAATTTAAGCTTTAAAGAAAAGCTTTTATGTATTGTTCTTATAGATCAAAAAATCCGTATTCTGCCTCTCAAAGACAAAACAAGATTACAAGCTTTAGATTCATTCCATTTGTTATTTAAATTTTTATTAATTTATTTTATAAAAAAGGACGATGATGAGCTTGATGCGGATGATGTGGAATTTGAAGATCCGTATAACCTTGACACTCGAAGCAAATGTAAGCTTTTAAAATATAATTTTAAAATATCATCTCTACCACGGTATCATCAAGACAACAAAAGAAGAAGAAACTTTCATGTGTTTATTATGTTTTTAAATTCTTTTGTGTTAATTTTCACTATTATTGTTTTACTATTATTTATATATATTATTATTGTTTAAATACAAATATTTCCATTTCAGAGTTCAGAGGATTTGGATACAGATACTGAGTTCGAACCAGTTGAAGACATGACATTAGAAACACGTAGCCGATGTAATAATCATTTTTACTTTGTTGTTTAGTTGTCAGATATATCCTATTGGAATTAAAATTGGTTTCTTCCTCTTCATGTTGTCATAAGCATATAGTAATTTTCATTAACAGAATTATAACATACTGAACAACTAAATAACTTATAATTAATGTTGTTATTAATTGGAAACTTTGTAATATATTATAGTCAGAATTAAATAACTTTTTGTTTTATAACAGCAAGCGCGCATACTGGAGAACAAACTGTTGATGAATATCCCGATATTAGTGGAATATGCACAGCAAGGGTGAGTTTCAGAAGTTTTGAATCAAAGTAAGGTATTAATTTGATTTATTTAAATAAAACAGGAAGCCATGCGAAAGATGACTGAAGAAGATAAACAAAAAATAGCTCAACAAGTTGAACTATTTCGCAGAGAAAAACTTACATTTGATTCGGAAGTTGCGAAATGGGATGATACTGGAAACGACATTATATTTTTAGCAAAGCATATGTGTATGATAATGATGGAAATGACAGATTTTACGCGGTAATATGAAATTTATAAATATATACATAGTTTTTATTTTTTAGATAGTGGTAGTCACTTCTCTTTTATTAAGGATATTAATTAATTACAATATACACTTAATTCTGTTTTTACACGGTAGATGCGTTCCGGAAAAAATCGTGTAAAAAAAGACCTGAAGTACATAGATAAGGGGATCGGTTCCATATCCTGCAAAAAAGTAAAAACAAAATAATCCGTAGGAAGAAACTGATACGAGAGTCTTTATGAAAAACTAAATAAAACTTTTATAAGCACTAATGCATATTTTATTTCATAAAATTAAAAGCAATTCAAATTAAAAAAAAATTACGTAGTATAAATTTAAAATTATTATAGTTCAGGAAGTCAAAAATATAAGTTGATAAACAAAAGGTACATTCACCAAATCTTGAAGGTAATTTAAACAAACTAAAAATCATCAATTCATAAATAAAAAATTTGTTGAAAATTTACCAGCTACCAAAAATCACTTTCGCTTTCTACAGAAGTGGCCTTTTAACAATGCATTAAAAAGTATGTCTAAATTTTTGATCCTGTTTGTACTAACTTAAAATAAAGCTAACTCTCTTTTAAATAAGTTGTCTGTTTTTAATTTCAGTGTTCTTGTTTTTTCTTTAGCCTCATTAATGACATTTTTCATTTTTTTTAAACATTGATATACTAGTACAGCGGAAATATCTTCATCACTTTCAGTCGATGTTATTTCAGCACCTTGGAATAGGCGTTTGTACATTTGCTCTGCATAGGATTTTAACATTGTCTTTGTTAGGTTAATATTATTGTGTTGTGAAGTGTTTAAATAATTTGCTAATGACATCAATTTGTCATTATATCTTTCAATACTTTAGTTTTAATTGTGTGAACCATTTTTTCCAAAAGTATAGAATCAACAGATACTAACTGTTCATAAAGTGTATTCATAATAGCATCACCTATTATTAAATTGATTTCACGTCTGCCTAATGCTTCCACTGCATCTTTTATGGGGTGTAAAACGTTTGTCAATGTTTCCAAGTGTTATTCACCCCAAATCGTGAATATTATGGGAATAAATTATTTGGGAGTAAACTTTTATTCCCATTCCAAAAAATCGGTATTGCGAATATATTGGGAGTAAAAGTTTTTATTGTGAATTAGTGAAGACAAAAATTTCAACAATTTATGAAAGAAAAATATAAATATTTAAAATGAATAGCGTTTATCTTCGTTTTTTGGTGCTGGAAGAGGAGAAACAATCTATGGAAAAGTAGTAGAGAAGGGCTATTAGAAATGAATCGAATCCACAATCGCTCTCTGAGCTGAAGTAAGAATTATACATATTAAAATATTATATCCCTTACAGATATCAGGAATATTACTGGGCGAAAAATACCTACTGAATATGTCGATGGTAAACCTACCCCACAGGAAGGTAGCTACCAAAAGTTAGTAGGTAGGCTAATTAATGTCGGTTTAGCGCAGTCTACATTCGGCGAAGTGGTTTTAGAAGTATTAACAACATTTGAAAGAGTTTTATGTCCTCAGTAGATTGTGTGGCCGTCTTCTGAGAAAATGCAAAAGATTGTAAAATGGTTTTAAACAAAATACAAAATTCCAGGTGTTGTGGATTGTATAGACGGCATACAAGTACGACGATTCGCATCGGAAAGGTTACAACAGTCTTAATGTTGCGATTGTAAGCATATGATTTATACATGTTTAATAAATTCGTTTTTATATTTTATAATTCATTGCTACCATCGCTTCCAACATACAATTAATCTGCTCCTTATTTACATTTCCTTAAATGAAACAAAAAATCAACAGCAAAACAATTTATAAGTTCCATGTTCCCTTCTTGTTCCCATTGGCAGGTGTTGGTAATTAATTCTACAAAGTAATTCTTGGGAATAAACATTGGCGATACCAAATTTTTTTATGTTTGTGAATTCACTCCCAAAAACACTTCCCTATCGCAAATAACTATTCCCATAAAAAAATTCCCAAAATTCGTCATTTCCTATTGTGAATCGTTCCCAAAAAAATTTTTTGGGAGTGAATTCACAAACATAAAAAAATTTGGCATCTTACTTACTTAATTGGCCATAACAACCCGATTAACGGATTTCGGCCTGCCGCAACACATCCTTCCAGGCGCCTCTGCTTCTTGCGCGCCTACGCCAATTGGTCACACCAATCGATGACAGGGCTTCTTCGATTTGGTCCTTCCAACGGATAAAAGGTCGTCCTCTTCGCCGACTTCCGCAGATCCCCGCATCAAACACTCGTCTCGCCGGAGCATCCTCCTCCATTCGAACGACATGGCCGAGCCAGCGCAGCCGCTGGATATTAATACGCTGTACAACGTCCATGTCGTTGAGGAGCTCATACAGCTCACTGTTAAATCGGATGCGAAAATCATCGCCAACTCGCACTGGACCGAAGATCTTACGTAGGACTTTTCTGTCGAATACTCTCAAGGCAGCTGCATCAGTTCTTAATAGGGTCCATGCTTCTGCGCCATAGAGAAGCACGGGTAGGATGAGCGTCTTGTAGAGTATTAGTTTTGTCTTGCGAGAGAGGTCTCTGCTACTCAATTGCCTATTGAGACCATAATAGCACCTGTTGGCAAGAGTAATCCTGCGCTTGATCTGCAGATTGACATCATTTTCGGTGGTAACGGCGGAGCCAAGGTAAATGAATTCCTTGACTGTATCAAAAGTATAGTTATCGGCCGTAATATGTGAATCAATACGCCGCACGGCTCTACTTGTCGATAACATATACTTCGTTTTGCCCTCATTTACTGCCAAACCCATCTTCTTAGACTCCCGTTCAATAGCACTAAAGGCAGCAGTGACATCTCGTTTGGTACGCCCTATGATGTCGATGTCGTCAGCGTACGCAAGCAACTGGACACTTTTTTGAAAAATAGTGCCATTACGATGCACTCCCGCCTTTCGCAGAACACTCTCCATGACGAAGTTGAAGAGGTCGCATGATAAGGGATCGCCTTGTCTGAAACCTCGCACGGTATCAAAAGGTTCGGAGAGTTCCATTCCTACCTTGACGGAGCTGCAGGAATTGCTCAACGTCATTCTGCATAGCCTTATCAGCTTCGCAGGTATACCGAGCTCAGACATTGCGGCAAAAACACGATCCCTTATGGGGCTATCGAAAGCAGCCTTATAATCGACAAAAAGATGGTGCTGTGTCGACTTGATTTTCGTGGGTCTTTTCCAGGATTTGGCGTAGTGTGAAGATCTGGTCGATGGTGGACTTGCCAGGTCTGAAGCCGCACTGATAAGGTCCAATCAGTGTTTTGACGAGTGGCTTCAGCCGTTCACACAATACGCCTGTAAGAACCTTATATGCGATAGGGAGAAGGCTTATACCCCTAGGGTTTCCCTTTTTCAGGACGGGACAGAGGACACTGAGGTTCCAATCGTTGGGCATACTTTCCTCTAGCCATATTTTGTAGATGAGCTGGTGCATGCGCCCTACCAACTCATTACATCCGGTCTTAAACAATTCAGCGGGGAGGCCATCAGGACCTGCCGCTTTGTTGTTTTTAAGTCGCATAATCGCGACTTTAACCTCTTCATGGCTAGGCGGCGGAATTTCCATGCCGTCATCATCGATCGGGTCCGGAACATCATCTCTAGAGGCGGTATTGATGTCGTCATCGCCTTGCAGCAGAGTAGAGAAGTGTTTCCTCCACAACCTCAGCACCCCTTGCGGATCTGTAACCAGGTTTCCAATGTTTATTCCCAAGAATTATTTTGTAGAATTAATTCCCAACACCTGCCAATGGGAACAAGAAGGGAACATGGAAGTTATAAATTGTTTTGATGTTGATTTTTTGTTTTATTTAAGGAACGCAAATGTAAATAAAGAGCAGATTAATTGTATGGTGGAAGCGATGGTAGCAATGAATATAAAATATAAAAAGGAATTTATTAAACATTTATAAATCATATGCTTACAATCGCAACATTAAGACTGTTGTATCCTTTCCGATTGTATATACTTCATCAGTTGCTTCTTTGACGATGCGAATCGTCGTACTTGTTTGCCGTCTATACAACCCACAACACCTGGTATTTTGTTTAAAACCATTTTAGAATATCTTTCATTTCCTCACAAGACGGCAATCTACTGAGGACATAAAACTCTTTCAAATGTTGTTAATTCTTCTACAAACACTTCGGTGAATGAAGACTGCGCCAAACCGACATTAATTTGCCTACCTACTAACTTTTGGTAGCTACCTTCCTGTGGGGCAGGTTTTCCATCGACACATTCAGTAGGTATTTGTTCGCCCTGTAATATTCCTGAAATCTGTAAACGATATACTATTTTAGTATGTATAATTCTTACTTCAGCTCAGAGAACGATTGTCGATTCGATTCATTTCTAATAGCCGTTCTCTACTACTTTTCCATAGATTATTTCTCCTCTTCCAGCACTAACAAACGAAGATAAACGCTATTAATTTTTAAATATTTACATTTTTCGTTCATAAATTGTTGAGAGGTAATTCACAATAAAAAATTTTTGTCTTCACTAATTCACAATAAAAACTTTTACTCCTAATATATTCGCAATACCGATTTTTTGGGATGGGAATAAAAGTTTACTCCCAAATAATTTATTCCCATAATATTCACGATAGGGGTGAATAGGAAATGACGAATTTTGGGAATTTTTTTTTTTGGGAATAGTTATTTGCGATAGGGGTGATTATTTCAAAAAGTGTACAAGAATACCTTAATTTAAAATTTCCCGGGAATTCCGGACAAAAATTTTCCGTTCGGGAATTCCCGAACCCCAATCTCTAGATGTCATAAGTGATTGCTTACGTAAAATTGGTACAGAATAGCTATCTACTCCAACAAGATTAGCATTTTCAGTTTCTGATTGGACAACACTGGGTTTAATAACAAAATCGGTTATTAGCCGTTGTGCTTTAGTTTTGGACATCTGTTTGTATAACTCATAGTAACGCGCCATACAAGATTTCAGATCACTCTTGAAATTTTAATCAACTTTTTTCAACCGTGCTATATCAAATATCACCGCGTAAGAACAGAATTAATTTTATTAAAAGATCGTGTAAAACCAGAGTTGGGTGTACTTATGATTATTAGTTTATTGCAGTTTCCGTTTAAATTAATCTATTTAGAAAATACTATTTTTATCTAAACTACCAGAGTTAAACAATTTCTTAACTTTGTAGCTTAACTACTTTTTAACAGCTTGATATATCTTTTTAATAATAGGCAAAGTTATTTTTTTTTCCTTTTTTTTTTTTTTTTGTCCGTACGTTGTTGAGAATGTCAAATTTTTAGATAAACTAAGATCCATCAGCAATTTTAAAAACATTTAAAATCTAAACTTATTTGATAGGTAAACATATTTATATGAAAAATGTGGCATAATTGTTGGACTTTTTAAATAATAGCTTCAATAATTTTTGACCGATCTTTTCTTTCTCATATTTTTTTAATAAAATTTGCAATTTAGAATGGTCAAACATGATAAACAAAATAAGGTAAAAATTCATATTTTCCAAATTTACCCGACCAAAACTCATAACATATAAGTTTTAACAATTGGGTCCTCTTTCTACAAAACTTTGATTTTTCAAAATCAGTTCACAGGTCTCATTTTTGGGCTTTTGAGGCAGTGAGAGAGTTTTCAATGATATCAATGTCAAGAATTTTTCATGTTTTATACTTTAATAAAGGTTGGCGTTTTATATCTGTTTCGGGGGGTGCAGGGTAAAATATAAAATAAAATATTAGGCGAGAAAACGGGGAAATAAAATACAAAATTATTAGTATTAATCTTCAATATTATTTATTCTGTGTACATAAACGTACCTTCGGGTTGGGGGGTCGATCGGGTAATGATCTCTTTTCAATTAGATTCTTAACAATTCACAATCGTATAAGAGTAATTACAGTAATTACACTTTACAAAACTTAAATCTAAACTTAAAAGTAGGGTGGCCAGCGTGAACAATATCCACAGCAGCAGCGTTTTCGCTGTCAATTAATTTAATTTTACTCATATAGCGAATTTTTGATGGCAAGAATGAATGAAAAGCTTATCAGTGCAGATTAAAAATTTTTAGTTAGGCTTTGGCGTATATTGATTGGTAGTGGAAATGGCAAATGTGTCAACCGAAAAGTTAGAGCAATATTCATCATTACAACAGGCGTGGATGAGGCATTGATGCCATCTTAGGCGATCGCGGCAAAGATAGTCGCTAAATTTTTTAGTGTACGAAATAAAACTAACGTCAATTTATAATATTAAAATTCAAGTTTTTATTTAATTATTCGGAATTGGTTGCGCTGTATGACTAGACGCTCCTATGCACACAATTCAATTGAAAACGTTTTATTCATAAACTGACAGGGGGGTGTGGCTCTTGTCAAAACAAATGATCTGTATGGGCTACCAGATCGTTAGCATACATTGTACGCTACATCACCCTTCTCCTTACATTTGCCACCGTGTAAGTTTTCGGATGTCTTTCGAGTACTGCGTAAGGACCATTATATAGGACTTTTAACGGAGCTCTTACTGTATCGTTCGTAAGTAACACATGGTTGCAAAAACGTAAATCCTTTGGTACATAGTATACCACATTATTACCATGCTGCGTAGTTGAATTCGGGCGTAAGTTTCTGAAATGTCGTTGCAATTCTGTTAGGAATTCATTTTCGATGATATTCGATGATTCGCCTAGTTTATTATGAACTCACCTGGCAACCTGATAGCCTGTCCGTAAACCATCTCAGCAACTGATACTCCCAGATATTCTTTTATGGCCGTTCTTAGACCCAACATTATTATGGGCAGCACCTCTGTCCAATTCGTGCTTGCCCCGTGGCATTTAAATGATGCTTTCAAGACGCGGTGCCAGCGTTCTATAAGGGCATATGCCTGTGGGTGATATGGAAGTTGTCCGTAAATGCTTAATACCCAACATCTTTTAGAGGTGGCGAAAAATACTGCTTTCAAACTGTCGTCCCTGATCGGTCGTTATATATTTTGGAACTCCAAAACAGCTTATCCAACCACTTAGCACCGTTTCCGCTGTGATGTCTGCAACTGGAATAGCCTCTATCCATTGTGAATATCTATCTATGCATGTAAGGCAGTACGTATAGTTGTTTGAAACAGGTAAGGGGCCGACGAAATCAATACTTACATGTTCGAACCTCTTGTCAGGAACTGCAAAGTTCCCCAGATTACTTCTCGTGCGTCTTGTAACTTTGCTTCGTTGGTGCTGTAAGCAATTCTTTACCAATGTTCTTACGTCCGTGTTCATTTTGCTCCAAACAAAATGTTTCGAGATTAACTTGATTGAAGCTCCGACGCCCGGGTGTGAAAGGTTATGCAATGCATCAAAAACAATAGAGCGCATTGCAACCGGGATATAGGGGCGCGCTCTGCCCGTCGAGCTATCACACAATTTCGCGATCTATACCCGGTACTTTGACGTTTTCTAAAGTAAGTGAAGTCGTTCCTGACTGCATAAGGTTCTGTAACTTAGGGCATTTTGTCTGTTCTTCCTTAAGCAATTGCAAATCAATGGATAATGGGAGTCTGATGGTTATATCTTTGCTGAATTGACTTATAAAATTCAGTTGCATTGTTTGCCGAGGTGACAAGTGTTCCCTACCTCTACCAAATGCATGTAGTAGCGGTTTGTGATCTGTAAATACAATAAACTCAGCGCCTTCTGAAAAGAATCGAAAGTACCTGATTGCATCATAATTGACCATCAGTTTGCGGTCGTAGGTTAGGTTAGGTTAGAGGACGTGCACTTGTCGGTTAAGACAAGTACGGTACCCGGAGGTCGAAATTAACCCATTGTACATTGTCCTTAGAGGAGGAAGGAAATAGAGGATATAAGGATGTAGGTAAAGGGAGTGAGAATGGGAAACTGAGGAATTACACAGAAAGAAACAGACACAAAAAACAAAAGAGAGTGAGAGCGCGACTATACTTATGAAGCACTAGCCCTCAACCAGCCCAAACTGCTAATGAATCTTTGGAGAGCCTTGATGACGGCTCCCGACACAGAACTCAAGCTCTCGAGGAAGGCCCTCCCAAGGGTGCTCAACCTTCCAAAGGCTGGGAAGTTGCAGAGGAGATGTTCGATAGTCTCTAACTCCTTCTCATTGTAACATACAATGCAATAGTCCGGCTGTTTCAGATCCCCGTCAGCGGCCTAATCTCACAGTGCCCGGTGATAAAACCGACAACCAACCTTAAGTTGGCCTTAACCAAGCCCAGCAGCCAATCTGTTCTCTTACTGTCCAGAGCAGGCCATAGACGTCTAGAAACAGAACAACCCGATCCGTTCCCGCAACACCTCTGCTCTTCCCTCCTGACCCATCCATCGATGAGGCCATAGAGGTGGCAGACTGGGGGGTTAGGACCAACTGTCAAATCGCCACCAAAAAGCGAACCTAACCTATCGAGGGCATCCGTCGTCTCATTGCCCAGTATTCCGCAGTGACCCGGAACCCAGCATAGACGGATACGGTCTGGTCTAAAACTCCTCAACGACTCTTTGTACTCGCGAACGAGCCGTGATTTGCACCAGACCGACGCAATGGCCCTAAGGGCAGCCTGACTGAGATTTCGAATCCGAAGATGGGTCACCAGCTATGGCCTGAAAAACGCTGCAGTCATTGTTCAACCTGAAGTGGAGTTCAAGACCGAGTTCGCTACAAAAAATCCCAGCACCTGTACATCCACCTAACTTAGACCTATCTGTGAAGATGGGTATACCACTCTGCCCCTGGAGTACCCCACCATTCCATTGTGCCCTATCCGGTATGAGTATTCTCAAACCAGGTAGGAACATAGCCTCAGGCACAATATAATCAGTGGCTTTTACCAAAAGTCCGAACCTTCCGTCAGGAAAGACGGTATTCAGAACTCTGGGGTGACCTACCGAGTGCTGTTTTCAGCAACCCGATTCCCTCAGATGCTTGACATATAAGTCAAGCGGAGTCAGACAGAGTATAGTATCAAGAGCAGCCTGAGGGCAACTCTTCCTCACTCCAGTGATACTCAAAGAGGCAATCCGCTGAACCTTATCCAAGATTTTTCGTGAAAGCTCTTATCTAAGGCACACCACCAGACAACACAGCCGTAAGTAATAACCGGTCTAACAATCGCCAGATATATCCAGCGAATGGCCCTAGGCGGAAGACCCCAGTTCTTACCTATGGAGTTCCTACACTGGTAGAAAGCATTTAGTCTCTTCTTCATTCTTTCCTCGGTGTTTCGTTTCCAGTTCAGCTTGCTGTCCAGGACAACACCCAAGTACTTGACCTCAGAAGACAACGGCAGCTCCCTACTAGCTAATCTTGGCAGCCTGAAGGTTCCAATCTTGTACCTACGTGAGAACAAAACGAGGTCTGTTTTATTTTGATTTATGCCCAGACCACATTTTGTCGCCTAAGAGGATAAAATTCCAAGAGCGGACTCCATCAGTTCCCCCAGCAAAAATTTACCACCCACAAGAATAGCCACATCGTCGGCATATGCCACAACCCTAAAGCCCCTACTTTCAAGGAACCTCAGACCAACATTAGCAAACAAGAGCCACAAAAGTGGAGATAGGACACCCCCTGTGGTGTACCCCTGGTCGGACGCTTGACGACAGAACATCCACCCAGATTTGGTCGGATTAGTCTGTTACCCAACAAGTGGGTGATAAACCGCACCAGAAAATCTGGGGCATTTATATCCCTTAGTGAATTCTCAATATAAGAAGCGGTAACGTTATTGAAGGCTCCCTCTATATCAAGGAAAGCCGACAGTGTGTACTCACCCCTAGCCAAATTCGCCTCAACAAAACACTTCACTTCGCGGTCGTATCTACTGTATCTTTTCTGGGTTGCGGTGATTTTTTTTGAAAAAAATCCCAATGGTTGCCAATTGTTTCCTATCATCTGTTGTACTACCGCTCCCATTGGCTTGTCGGATGCGTCGGCCATAAGCGCTATTGTAGCTCCCTTTCGTCGAAACGCCAATAATGTTGCCTTGACAAGTTCTGCCTTTATCTTTTCAAATTTTATTCTAATTTCGTGCGATCCCATTTTTTGCATGGTACCATCATTTTTGTAGTGATATTTCAATTTCAGCGGCGTGGGGTAAAAATTACCTATAGAAATTCACTGCGACCAAGAAGCTACGTTAGTTCTGCACTTCTATTGGTCTTTTGCGGCTAACGATGGCGTCCACCTTTTGTGGGTGAGGCTTTATGTCGTCACTGGTGATTAGATGCCTCAAGAACTCTACCTCGGTCTGTCCTAATTGACAGTTCTTTTTCTAGGTTTATTAATGTCATGTTTTTGCAAATGTTACTAGCGTATGAAATTAGTAGGTCTTGTCCAATGTCTCTTTGTGATTAAACTGCTCCTAGTGCGTAATTTGAAGCATCTGTGGTTAGTATGAAAGGTCTGTTAAAATCTGGATATTGTAATATTGGTGGATTAGTTAATTTTTCTTTTAGTATGTCAAAAGCATTTTGACATTCATTGGTCCATTCGAATTTAACTGATTTCTTTAATAAAGAATTTAATTGTTTTGCAAATTTTTGCGAAATTTGGGATGAATTTTCTATAATAGTTACAAAATGCAACAAATCTTCTGACTTCATCTGTATTTTTGGGTAGACGATAATTTTCGACTATTTCATATTTAGATGGATCTGTTCTTACACCATCTTTAGTAATAAGATCACCCAAATAAACTTCTGGTCTCAAAAAATTACATTTTTGTGGATTTAGTTTCAGATTATATCTCTGAAGTCTATCAAGAACCTTGTCAAGGTTTTGGTTGTGATAATTTAAGCTGCAACCATATTCTATTATGTCGTCTACGAACAGAAAAGCTTCAGAATCCAATCCTGATAATGCTATTGTGAGCATTCTTTAAAAACTATTGCATGATATTTTCAAACCGAATGGGAGTCGTTTAAATTGAAAATTACCATGTGGAGTCGAAAATGCTCTAAGTGGTCTCGAATCCTTTTCAAGCTCAATTTGGTGAAATGAACTCGTTATATCGAGTGTCGAAAACCATTTTAGTCTTCCAAGTTTGTCTAAAACATCTTCCAATCTAGTTAAAGGAAACTTGTCATTGACAATTTTGTCATTCAGCTTATTGAAATCCACTACAAGTCTCCATTTCTTTTTGTCTTCAGTATTCTTTTTCGGTACCAAAAGGAGTGGAGCATTATAAGGATGGTTCTATTATATCCTCATTAAGCATTTTCTGAACTTGTTCGTTTATAACATTTGTAAGTGAATTTGGAAGTCTATAGTTTTTAATGTGTACTGGAGTATTATCAGAAGTTATAATGTTTTGTTCATAAAAATTATTTACCGTTAATTTTTCATCATCCAGATGAAATACATTTTGATATTTTTTGAAAATGTTTATTAATTCTGTTTTTGCATGTTCATCACTATTGTTTATGTTAAGTGTATTTATTAATTTATTAAAACGTTCTTCATTGTTTACAGTATTGTAATTTAATATATTATAATTTTTAAGTGGGTCAGTCTGAAGTTGAATGCCACATTTTTAACTAAACCTCTCTTCCTGTAAATTTCGAAAATTTGTCGTAAGTGGCCTAAGTGCTCCTCCGCTGATGCCGATGCAATTAAAACATCGTCCAAATACAGGAACACGAAATCGAGGTCTTTCAGTGTATCCTCCATAAATCGTTGGAATGTCTGGGCAGCGTTACATAGGCCAAATGTCATATATCTGAATTCAAATAATCCAAATGGTATTATTACAGCTGTCTTCTCAATGTCGCCCGGATTGACGGGATTGTGGTAATACGCCTTTTTACAATCTATGACGGAAAAAACGGTTTTACTGTCCAACTCGTTCGCAAAATCCTGAATATGCCGTAGTGGATAGTTGTCATGAATTGTTTTCGATTTCAACAGTCTGAAGTCACCACGTGGACGCTACGATCCGTACCGTTTCTTCACTAGATGCAAAGAACTCGTCCATTGGCTCTTAGACCGCATGCAAATCCCACGATCCAATAAGTAATCGAATTCCTTCCTAGCGATTTCTAATTTTTCAGGCGATAGCCTAGTCGTCTAACTTTCTGGGCCACTGGAGGACCCTTTGTCTGAATAAAAACTTCAGATGGTGTTTTCGACAATGACCGGATGTCGTCTGTAAGGTCGATGAATTCCGCCAGAATTTTATGAAAGATGTCATTCGTTTTCCGTATTGTAACATTGGATGGTAGATGCGTTGCCAATTGACAGGTCTGGCGATATTAAAATGTTCCAAAAAATAATCACCAATTATGATGTTTGTGACATCAGCAATAATAAAAAGCCATCTGTACTGGGGATGCGAACCTATATCTAATGTTAAAAGTCTCTTACTATATGTATTAATCTCGGTGTTATTGGCCGCGAGTAATTTTGTCATAGATTGCTTTAAATATGTGTTGCTTGACCTTGGAATTACAGGAACCTCCGCGCCGTTATCTATTAAAACACGTAAATGTGAATTCTTATCCTTAATGTAAAGGCGGCGTGTGTTCGTGCAGAGCCCCTCTTGTTCCGCCGCAAAAAATGAGGGGTTTACTAGTTCTCCGAATATATAAGGCGGAATGGAGGTCGACATTTACTGGCATTTTCCTTGAATGTGCGGTGGTACCAATAAATTTCATTGGATGGTGAGGTTGATGATGGAGAATTTCTACGTCTTGTTGAACGTCGTTGCTGTTGAGAGTCATAATTACCCCTTTTTGTCAGGTCCTTGATGATACTGCATAAATCATTTCATTCACAATGTTAACCTTTGGTTGGTTCTGCACGTCCATTATACTGTCAGCCTTCTCAGCCAACTTATATAAATCATCTTCTGTTGGTGCTAAAATCTGCTGAATTTGTGCCGCCATTTGCAACTAGACCGAAATCATCGAATAAGTCGACAAGTCATCCAATAAACGCCTAAAACGACTGTCATCTGATTCGGTAAACTCGGTTATGAATCGTGTTTTGAGCGCTTAGTATTTTTCTGTGGCCGGTGGATTCGATATTATATCAGATCCAAATGTCAACACCGAGGAGTCAATCTCCGCCACTATTGTATAATATGTCATCTGTTGTGATACCCGCACGTGCGAATTGGTCTTCCACCTGTAAAAACCAGAACTTCGGGTCGGGTTAACATCCAATTTGCACAATTGTGTTGCTGCGTCGATTCCATTTTCATTATTCATTTTCAACGTCGCGGTCACCAATTTAGTGTACGAAATAAAACTAACGTCAATTTATAATATTAAAATTCATGTTTTTATTTAATTATTCGGACTTGGTTGCGCTGTATGACTAGACGCTCCTATGCACACAATTCAATTGAACACGTTTTATTCTAAAACTGACAGGGTTGTGTTGTGACTCCTGTCAAAATAAATTATCTGTATGGGTTACCAAGTCGCTAGCATTTTACGCTACATTTGGATTCACCGATATAGAGAAGTTCAAAGCCATTTGAATACACACGAGTTCGGTTAATTGCAAGTGAAAAAATGTAATTTCTTTGCAATTAAACGGATTTTCCAACTAATTGAACTTCGTGAAAGTGCAAAACCATTTCATTTAAACAAAACTACCTTTTTTAAATATTATGGCAATCAAAATAAAACAATTTAATAAAAGTATGTTTTACTTTTTTATTCTACCTTATTTTATAAATTTAAATAATCGTGCACATTTAAAAAATTAAAGATAGTCGTTATTATATCAAAGAAAACATTGACAAAAATAAATTAAATAAAGATAAATTTATTTTTAAATGATGCAGGGCGTAATGTCAGAAGACCATTTGGTTTCATTGCTCCAGAAAATATTCCATTTTTTGATACCTTCTTGTCCACATCATGTCTCGTGATTTTGTGCAAAGAGTTTTGTCTTCAGCAAATTTTTTTTCTAAGCAATAGAACTTTGCGAGCCTATTCTTCCCCGAAGTTCAGTGTCACATAGACGACGCCAAACAGTTCTTGTCGATATTTGATTATCTATTTCAGAGGCGATCGCGATGTAACCGTCCGTAATAGTGCTAGTTTTTCTCACTGCACCACGTTTTTCTACGACTTTTTGAGCTTGAAAGCATTAAAAACAAAATTTTTAGATCGCCAAAGCGCATCAGCTATAAATTTACACAGTTTTTTCTGTTCTCGAAACTTTTCAATGAGCCTTCTCTAATCCAGTGTACAAGTTACCTCAATATTAAATTTATTTTTGATAATAAAACCTTAAAATGTTAATTTTATGACAAAATTTTTAAAAATTTCCACGTATTCCTATTTCAATGTATTTAATTTCTTAGTATTTTAGAAAACCATTCATAAAAATAGCAAACACATTGAAAGTTAGCAGAACATAACAAAAAAACATAATTTTATTACAAAATTTTGCGATTGGCAAAAAAAAGATATGAAATTCGCGTCAGTTAAAGGTCGTCCCTATTTTAATGGCCATATGTGTATACTTGTCGCCAGGGTTCGATCCCCATTTTTTTTTAAATAATTTTAAATTTTTATAATTTTCAAAATTATTTTTATCGTTTCACATAAACACAAAGAAATCTCACTTAAAAATTTAATTTACTATAAAAAAAAATAAGTCGAGTTATCTATTATTCTGATCACAAATTTTATGGGTTTACCGGAATTTCCCTTTTTATATTTAAACAAATATATTTACTTGCCATATACATACCTCGTTTTATTGATGTAGCCAGATGAAACTACAATAAAAAAGTACTGGATGCGTTTTGGAGTGAAATTTAAGAGCTAACTTCACTTTAATCTTTTAGAATAAATCTATCGATCTATTATTTTGAGCTAGTGGCTAGTATATTGGCTTATTAGACCTGAGGCTACTAAACCGCAAGTCAGACATCAAAACGAAATATGTTAATTTTATACATAAGTGGCTCGACCTACAGTTTAAAGTCGTCTCCGAAAGACAGATTTTTTTTTTTTTTTTGAGAAACTTTTCATGGCAATTTTATTTACTCTCAGAGTTTTTGCCAGAAGTAATACTTTTTGTATTTTGTTTTGATGTCTGGCCTGGGGCTCGACCCTGGCTTTACGTCTAATAAGCCAACACACTACCTACTAGACTACGGCGACTACAATTGAACCCTTTAAAATTTTATAAACTAACTCTACACTTAGTTGTGGTTGTGCAAGTGAAATATATACTTATTATTAAAAAATTTCATTTTCTATTTCAGTGGTCGTGGTCACTTAAAAACTACTATGGACGTTATCAATGCAGCAAAGAAAATTTCAGAAGCTGGAACAAAACTTGATAAGTTAACTCGTGAAATCGCTGAACAATGCCCGGAGAGTTCAACCAAAAAAGACTTATTGGCATACTTACAACGTATTGCTTTATATTGTCATCAAATACAAATTACTTCTAAAGTAAAAGCTGATGTTCAAAATATTAGTGGAGAATTGATTGTCTCTGGGGTAGGTATATACATAAATAATTTTCTATTAAAATAAAATATTACTTTTTGTTTTGAACTTGTACTTTAGTTGGACAGTGCAACATCCTTGATTCAAGCCGCAAAGAACCTGATGAATGCGGTAGTATTGACTGTTAAATATTCATATGTTGCATCTACCAAATACACACGTCAAGGAACAGTTACGGTGAGTGGTTTAACATCATTTCTATCAAAGGACTATTTATAGGATAAAAAATGATTTCAAATTAATTATGGTAATAATTGCTTAACTTTTCTTTGGTACTTACATACATACATAATTGACCATTACATCAAGATTACGACTCCAGATTCTCACACCACTTATCTTGAGTTCTAATTTTTTTACACGAGTGGCGGAACATACGGTTTAAAGTCGACTGCGAACGACAGATTTTTAAGAAACTTTTCATGATAATTTTATTCGCTCTCAGAGTTTTTGCTAGAAATCTGCTGCGTCGAAGCCACCTAAGAAATATTTTGTTATATTTTCGTTTTGATGTCTGACCTGGAGTTTGAACAGAGGCCAGCACACTACCTACTAGACCACGGCAACTTGTTACATTTCATCCTAATATATATTATAAATCTTTCTGTAAGTCTGTTTTTTTGTTTGTTAGCCAATCACGCCTGGACAGATTTTCTTAAAATTTGGGATATAGTTCGAGCTTATGTCGGTACGGGTTATAGGCATAAATCTTTTCAACATTTTGACCAAAAAAAAATGGTAATAGGTAATTTTTTACAATTTAGCTTGGCTAATTTTCCTAAATACATAGCTATTGGTTAAGTTTTGCAAATAGCTATTGGAGGTATTCCTTTTCTAAAGTTGAACCAAAAGGGGTTCAAAAGGGGAAATATTGAAATATTGGATATAGAATGAGCTTTTGTCGGTGAAGGTTATAGGCTATATATCTTTTCAAAATTTTTGCTAAAAGGGGGGAAAAAATTGGACGAAGGGAGAAAAAATGGTAACAGGAAATTTTTACGACTTAGCTTGGTTAAGTTTTCCAAATAGCTGTTGAAGGTATTCCGTTTCTAAAGTTGGACCAAAATGGGTCCAAAAAGGAGGAAAGGGGTAAAAAATTACCCGCGCAACGCCGGGTACAATCTGCTAGTATATTTATAAATTTGCTTATGTATTTGCTTTAAATTTAAATGTACATATTAAAATGTATATTAAATATTTTTCACCTTAGTTCCGGTCTTATGAATATAAAAAATTGCGTTTTTCAAATGAATTACTTTTCATACAAACTTTTCCTTATATACAGGGTCCGCCAAACAACTTTTTTTTTTTTTGAAAATGATTAAAAAAAACTACTGAATAATTTCTCAAATTTTTTTTTTTTTATTTGAAAGTACAATCATTTCGGTTAATAATGGAAAATAAAATGAAATGAAATAATGAACAAAAAGTAGATCTAGTAAATCTAAAAATTACGAATGTTGAAAATAGAAAAAATGGAACTGTGGTAATACAGAGTGAAAATGCTGAAGAGAGAGAGAAAATAAGAAAAGCAATACAAAATGAACTTGAGGATGGATATGAAATAATGGTGCCCAAACCCACTGTGCTTAAACTAAAAATAACAGACATAACATTTAAATATGAAGACAGTGAAATTATTGAGAAATTGAAAAGTCAGAATCCAATGATTAATATAGGTGAAATCAAAATTGTGGGAAAATATGAATATAAGAGGAACAATAAAATTATATGTAATGTTATGCTGACGGTAGATAACGAGACTTACACAAAAATGATTACAGCGCGAAAAGTAAACTTAGGATGGGAAAGGTGCAGAGTTTTTGACGGGAACGGATGTGCTACAGTGCCTTAAATGTAAAGGATATAATCACAAGGCCATAGACTGCAGAAACGAGGAAGTATGTTTAAAATGTCATGGAAGCCATAAAACAAAAGTGTGTATTAAAGAGAGAATTGTCAAATGCATTAACTGTAGCAGAATAAATTTAAAACTAAATATGTCACTGGATGAAAACCATCTTACGAACGATAAGGAATGTCAGGTTTATCTTAACAAATTAAACATGAAGAAAAAGAGACTAGGATTGATTGAATAACAACTAAAGAATATTAATGCTCTATATACAAATGTTCAAGGATTGCTGAATAACTTTAATATGATTGAGATAATTGCTGCCACAAGGAAATTTGACTTTATAATATTAACAGAGACTCATCTAACCGAAAATATTGAGGAAAGCGAAATAATCTTACAGGAATATGATCACGTTATCTCATTATCTAACTCAACGAGAACAGGTGGTGTAATTATATACTTTAAAAAGGACTGGAAGGTGAATAAAATTTTAGAAATTCGTGAAGATTCAAAATATTGGGTCTTATCGTGTGTAGTGGAATATAAAAAAACTCGTCTGATTGTTACAGCGGTATATAGATCACCTGGCTATAGTGAAGCTGAATTTTGTATGGCATTTGATGAATGTTTAGACGTGATATGTGATTACAACTGTGATATAGTTATAAGCGGAGATTTTAATATAGATTGGGCGCAGCAAAATTTTTATAGAACGAGAATTGAAAACAGTTTGAACGACAATGGTCTTAAGCAAATAGTGAACGATTACACACGAGTAACGGAAACATCAAAGACACTTATAGATTACGTAATAACAAATAGCTATAATGTATGGGTCAGGAACAGTTTAAGTAATAAAGTAGCGGATCATGAAACATTGGTTATTGTCATTAACATGAAGAGTGAAGAAAACACCTAGAGCGAAACCGATAAAAGCGAAAAGACAATATTTAAGTATAATAAAAATAATTTTTATAGTCAATTAAATTGTACAATAAATCGTAATTCAATAGACAGTGTCAGTGAAAGGGCTTTAATGATTGATAAAAGCTTGGAAGAAACTATTAACAAATTTACAAAAATTAAAAAAGTAAATGTGAAAAATATCGTTAATGAGTGGTTTAATCGTGAACTGCGGTCATTAAAACAAGAAAAAATTAGAAAATATAACAAAGCGAAATTGGAAAATACTGATGAAGCCTGGTCGGATTATAGATCGATCCGAAATGTATATAAAACAAGGGTTGAGAATGAAAAAAATAAATACATTAATGATAAAATCAATAATGCCAGCAACCAAAAAGGGATGTGGAAGGAAATAAAGAACTTAGTTCTAAAAAGGAAACAATCTGTGATAATAACTGTGATTTTTAATGGTGTTGAACATAAAGACAATAGGAACATCGCTGGTCTTTTTAACGATTATTTTATAAATAGCATTAAGTTAATAAGAGACTGAATTGAAAATGTGCAATATGTTAATAATTTACAGACAGTTAATAGAAAATTCATATTCCGTGCAATAACAAATGTAGAGCTTAAGAATATAGTAATGACACTTAAAGAGAAACCTGATTACTGTAAGATATCGCGAAAAATGTTGGTCGAAAATTGGAGCATAGTCGGAGAAATTTTATTAAAAATTGTGAATTCATCATTGGAAACCGGTGAGTTTCCGGATTGTTGGAAGGAAACAATGGTTACACCAATTAAAAAAGTGGCAAATACATTAAAATGTGAGGAATTCCGTCCTATAAACTCTTTAAAGACTGTTGAAAAACTTTTAGAGAAGGTCGTGAAAGAACAACTGGAAAATTATTTGGATGAAGATTCAATCATTTCAAAGTACCAGTCAGGATATAGAAAGAAATTCTCCTGTGAAACAGCAGTAAATTATGTGATTAATCGATGGAAAAAAAATTGAGAAGAAGCAATAAATTATGGCAGTTTTTTTAGATTTTAAAAGAGCATTCGAGACTGTAGACAGAAACATAATGGTTGAAAAATTATATATGTATGGAGTACAAGATGTGGAGCTTGAATGGTTTAGATCTTATTTAAGTAACAGAACACAAATTACGGTTATAAACGGTGTAAGGTCACAACCAATGGAGAATGATTATGGAGTCCCACAGGGATCGATTTTGGGAGCGTTATTATTCAGTATTTATATAAACGATATGCCTGAGGTTTTGACTAAAAGTGAATTTATTCTGTATGCTGATGACACCTTGATATACACAATTGGAGATACAGAACAACAATGTAGAGACAATTTAATGAATGATATAAATAATATTAATATTTGGTTGAAAATGAATAAATTGAAATTAAATGAGAGTAAAACTAAAATAATAGAAATAAATATGAATAGTAATTCCGAAATTAAAATTAATGATAAAATAATAGAGAAAGTTGACCAAATTAAGTACTTAGGTTTCATTATTGATAAAGAGCTGAAATTTAAAGAGCATATACAATACATTTGCAAAAAAATTGGTAAAAAGATAGGTTTTTTAGAAAGGATCCGGAATAAAGTTTCATTATTAACTGCAATTAATATCTACAACACAACTATAAAACCACATTTTGAATTTGGATCTACAATTATTTATATATGCTGTAATTCAACACAACTCGAACGACTACAAAAGTTACAAAATAAAGCAATGAGGGCAATTTTACGATACAACAGATACGCGTCAATCCAATTCATGCTTAATACACTCAAATGGTTGAATATAAAACAACGACTGGAGCTAAACACCATAATTTTTATAAGAAAAATTAAGCAAGGAAAGGCCCCTGAATACCTATGCGAGCAAATTATGTATGTGGGTCAGGTTCAACCTTATGGATTGAGGAATGCTGACAACTTCAGATTGCAACTGAGTCACCTCAACATCAATGCAACAGTCATTATTCTACAAGGGTCTTAGATTATATAACTCTCTGGAAAATTATATAAAGAATGAGCAGAATAACAATTTTTTCAGAAACGAATGTGTAAATTTTGTAAAAAGAATAACGTAATTTTGTAATTTATTGAAAATTAATTTTGTAATTTATTGAAAAGTAATATTGTAATTTATTAAAAAGTGATTTTGTAATTTAGTGAAATGAAATTTTGTTCACAGCAGGCCATAGACGTCTAGAAATAGAACAACCCGATCCGTTCCCCCAACGCCTCTGCTCTTCCTCCCTAACCCATCCGTCGATGAGGCCATAAAAGTAGCAGACTGGGGGGTCAGGACCAACTATCAAATCGCCCCCTGAAAGCAATCCTAACCTAGCGAGGGCATCCACCTTCTCATTGCCCAGTATTCCGCTATGAACCGGAAACAAGCATACGACGGATACGGTCTGGTCCAAAACTCCTCAACGACTCTTTGCACCCGCTAACGAGCCGTGATTTGCACCAGACCGACGCAATACCCCTAATGGCAGCCTGAGTGTCAACGAATATCATGTAAGATTCCGAAGATGGTCCTCCGACTATGGCCTCAATAGCCTTCAGTATTGCGAAAATCTGCGCCGGAAAAACGTATACCACTCCGCCCCTGGAGTACCCCACCATTTCATTGTGCCCTATCTGGTATGAGTATTCTCAAACCAGGTAGGAACCTAGCCTCAGGCACTATATAATCAGTGACTTTTTCCGAAAGTCCATACCTTCCGTCAGGAAAGACGGTTTCAGAACTCTGGGGTGACCTATCAAGCGCTGTTTCCAGCAACCCGATTCCCTCAGACGTATCGCACTACCTGCCGCACACCGCTTGACATATAAGTCAAGCGGAGTCAGACAGAGCATATTATCAAGAGCAGCCTGAGGGCAACTCATCCTTACTCCAGTGATACTTAAAGAGGCAATCCGTATCCAAGTTTTGCCGCTGAAAACTCTTATCTAAGGCCCTTCACCAGACAACACAACCATAAGTAATGACCGGTCTAACAATCGCCAGATATATCCAGCGAAAGGGCCCTGGCGAAAGACCCCAGTTCTTACCTATTGTGTTCCTACACTGTATTTAGTCCCTTCTTCATTCTTTCCTGGGTGTTTCGTTTACAGTTCAGCTTGCTGTCCAGGACAACACCCAAGTACTTGACCTCAGAAGACAACGGCAGCTCCCTACCAGCTAATCTTGGTAATCTGAAGGTTTCAATTTTATACCTACGCGAGAACAAAACGTCTTATTTGGATTTATCCCGAGAATTACTGGTATGAACTATATAGGTATGTTAAATTAAAATGCAATTTTTTTTTCTAGCACATCGAATTTTTGTTTTTTGATGACGTGTTTTAGATTTTTTTAAAGATTTTCATGAAATTACAAAAGTTTAAGGATTTAAAATAAAAATTTTACTTGAAAAATTAACAATATTAGTTAAAGATAATGCCAAACACGCTATGTAAATAAAAATTACTCATGGTATTTTATTCTGCATCGCCCAACACTCCTCTTCAATATATTTTTATTGTGAAATCTATTTGGTTTATCTCTCTTCAACATCCAGCAGTACTCTGAAATCATTCCACCTTTCTTACCTATCCACCATCTGCTCTCCATAACCATAATATCTTGGAGGAAATGTTCAACTTGTTCTTCACTTACGGCACCAAGATTCTCAGGAAAGAGGTCAATATGAGAATGCAGATAATTCAACTTTATACTCATATTACAACCCAGTTTATAAAAGTTGTTGTGCATATCATTCACTGTATTTTCATAATCGCGGCTTTTTCTATTTCATAAAAAATGTTTCATGAAATGTTAAATGACTTCCAAGCGTTCATTTAGGTTTTATTCATGATTTTTCCAAATTTTTCATCTTGTATTAACTTCCTTATCTCAGGCCCCCACAAAATTGCATTTTTTAAATCGTAAAATGTATTTAATCGCGACAAATAGGTAGATTAATATGTAAATGTCATTAGTCCTATTAGGGTGCTCCGTTGTTATAGAAATTTGAAATTAACACTAGTAATACGGAGAAAATATAATACTAGGAAAAATTAGAAACGTAATTTTCTCACAAGATTTATGCGATGGAATTTTTTACCGTTTTTTTCAGAGCTTAGTACCTAATATGCATCCAAATTTCTAATTAGTTTTTTAAGGGGAAAACCATCGCAGGCCTGTGTTATTGGTATATCGAGATCTTCATATATATATTAGCGGTCTTATGCAAAAAAACTTACAACATGCTTACTAACCATTGTTAAGCAAAATTCGATAAAAGTATATCCAAAAACGATAATTAGCTTAAAACACCTGTAGTAAACCATTGTTAAATCTATGAAATTTAACAATGGTTCGACCCTACTTTAAACCTATATTAAAGACATTTGTCATAATTTTATTACAATTTTTCACATTTCGTGAAAAATATTCAAATTTTTTAAAATAAATTAAAAAAAAATTAAAAACACAAAAAAAATTCCCTGGTGTCATTGGTGCTATTGATCGCACACATAGCAAAATAATTATAGCTTGCAGTTTTTTTCCATATTTTTTTGTACTCAAATTTTTCTTTTTTCCAAAAATATAAATTTTGTTTACAAAATAGTTTAGTGATGTCTAAATAATCAAAACAAATTTAAAGAAACCGGTACTCGAATACTTTCTTTAATCAAAATATAATATTTTAATTACATTGGTTGTTTTATTTTATTTGTACATTGTTATTATTAAAAAAAAAACAAATACAACCCCATTTTTATGTTAAAAACAATTATTTTGTATAAAAACATAAAAAAAACAATATTAGACACGAATACCAAATGAAATAATAATCGTTCATAAACAACATTAAGGAAAAATTGAGAGAATAAAATAATGGTATTGCCAGCACCAAATAAGAAAAAAATGGATATTAGTTAAAATACTGTTTTTGCATATACTTTTTTAATAATGGATTATTAAGCTTAAAATCGTTATTAACTAATGTTCATTTGAAGGTCATAATAAGGTTTTTTTTTGCATAAGACTGTAGAGCTTCTGTTACAACAAAGTTGGCAATTTAAAATTTTCTATTCATGAAACATGCAAGAGCTTGACTTGCATGACATGTGCTTTCAACAAGACGGTGCTCACATACCACACAGCACGCGTAACAATGGGCTTATTTCTCGCCTCTCGGCGAGTTCGGTGAACATTTTTTTTCACGTTCGGGACCGGTCCATTGGCCGGTTAGATCGTGCGATTTAACGCCCTTAGACTATTTTTTATGGGGCTATGTTAAAGCTCATGTCTATACAGACAAGCCCGCTTCAATTGACGCATTGGAAGACAAGATTGAAGCATTTATGCATGAGATACCGGCCGAAATGTTGGAAAGAGTACCCCAAAATTGGACTAAGCGGATGGACCATTTGAGGCGCAGTCGTGGTCAACATTTGCATGAAATAATCTTCAAACATTAAATTATATCGACTCAACAAACGATTTCATGCATTTTTCTGAATTTTATGTGTTTTTTTTTAATTTTCCTATAGCTCTTAAAAAATCACCCTTTATATGTAGATATCAGAGACAGTGCACAAATCACTCGAACATAAAACAAAAAGTTGAGAAATGCGTTGAAATAGTGAGAATTATTTTTTAAAATTCCTTTTAAAATATAATTTCAAATATATATTGTAGTATACATAAATACATATACATGTGTCCCTCGTATAATGCGGTGGTTACGTTCCAGAAAAATTCGCATTATAGAAGACTTAGCTTTCATATTAATTTTATCATAATTTAACGCTCCAATAAACTTTTTCCAAAATAAAATCCGTACTAAATTAAATATGGATGTACGTTTGCAACTCAAGAACAGTATTAATATTTTATTTTCAAAAAATTAAAAAATATAATAAAAACAATCGGAAAACATAAATATTCACTATATTGAGTCACTTACTTCGAACATCATATTTAGCCATACATGGGCATACTGCATTAAATAAATATTGCATTAAAAATTTAAAATTTACTGCTTACTGAAAATTTACTGCTTGCAGTAAGCCGTAAAATTTTACTCGTTACTGAAAAAATTTAAAGTAAGCAGTAAAATTTTACTGATTACTGAAAAAAATTGCAGTAACCAGTAAAATTTTAATCATTACTGCAATTTTTTCAGTAACGAGTAAAATTTTACTGGTTACTGCAATATTTAAGAAACGAGTAAAAATCCACTAGCAAATGGAAACAATTTTGAAAATACTTCCAGCAATTTAAGTGAAAATTTTCGTAAACTAAAGCGATTGTTAAGAGCGATACTTATTACAAATTGGCTTCTGATTTTTTTGTTAATATTTTATTCAATATTTATTTAATGCAGTATGCCCACGTATGACTTTTTTCAGTAACGAGTAAAATTTTACTGCTTACTGCAATTTTTTTCAGTAACGAGTAAAATTTTACTGCTTACTGCAATTTTTTTCAGTAACGAGTAAAATTTTACTGCTTTCTGCTATACATACTGCATTAAAAATATAATGCAGTGTGCCCATGTATGTATTTAGCAATATGCCAAAATCGGCTTTTTGCGAAAAATAACTTTTTTATTGTTGAGAATGATTCTTTTGGGCTTCAGTAGCAACTTTTGTTCTGGGACTTTTTCATATTTCTGTTATTTACAAAATTACCGTTATTTTTTTGTTATTGAAGAAAAACAAAATTTTGACCGATAAATTTCCAAAATTCAAACAAATAATGTTTGGCAACTTTTACAAAACCCTTTGACGAGTATATTTGCTAAATATATGCACTCATAAGATTTGCAAATACAGAGTGTTTCGATACATTTTTCAATAAAAAACGAATTTTTCGCCATCTAGCGGCAATAATTTGTAATACCTATATTCACCAAGTCGCCGTGGTCTAGTGGGTAGTGTGTTGGCTTATTAGACGAAAGGCCCGGGTTCGAATCCAAGGTCAGACATCAAAACGAAAAAAATATTTCTTCGGCGACTTCCTCTCAGCAGATTTCTGGAAAAGACTCTGAGAGTAAAAATTGCCATGAAAAAGCTTCTCAAAAATCTGTCGTTCGGAGGCGACTTTAAACTGTAGATCCCGCCAATCATGTATAAAATTAACGCACACAACATAAGTGGTGTGAGAAGCTAGGTCATAATCCTGACTGAAGGGTTGTAATGGCCAATTATGTATGTATATGTATATTCACCAATTAGGCAGATAATTTGCATACCTTTCGATCTAAAAACAAATTTTGAAAATCGGTTGGAAAATGATTAATTGAGAAAGAAAAGAGCTATAAAATAATAAAATGGTTTAAAATTTATAAAAAAATATATACTTACATATGTAACTTAAATTCATCATTAAAGTTATTTAATTGCTTACATTGAAATCGCCGTGGTCTAGTAGGTAGTGTGCTGGCTTATTATACGTAAAGCCAGGGTTCGAGTCCCAGGCCAGACATCAAAAGAAAATACAAAAAATATTTTTTTTTGCAGATTTCTTCTCATCGTAAATAAAATTGCCATGAAAAGTTTCTCAAAAATCTGTCGTTCAGAGTCGACTTTAAACTGTACGTCCCGCCACTATGTATAAAATTAACACACACAACATAAGTGGTGTGAGAAACTAGGTAATAATCGTGACTGAAGGGTTGTAATGACGAATTATGTATATATGTATGTGTATGTAATGGCCTACATTTTTAGTTTCGCGAATAAGATTGTATTTATTTTAATTTCATTGAACAGGCTACTTTTTATTTATACTTTTCGAAACATCAAGTTATTTTTGTTATTTACATTTTTAGAGGTCTAAGTAGGAGTGTAAAATCTTTAGTTTTTCTATGAGTTGGGTTTATTTTTAAAGGTTTTGCAAGAACTTTATGAAAAAGGATATATGGCAGGACCCATAATCCTCGCTTTGATTTTATTAAAAAGTTACACACATATTGTAGTATTATATGTATCTTAACTGGAACTTTTCATAGGTTAGTTCATTTTAGTAACATAAATTTCAGTATTTTACAATATGCACTCTATTTTTAAAATTAATTAATAAAATTTGCCGAAAATAGGTTTTAGTGTTTTTAAACAGCACAAATTGAACTGAATCACCCCTATCGCAAATAACTATTCCCAAAAAAAAATTCCCAACATTCGTCATTTCCTATTGTGAATCGTTCCCAAAAAATTTTTGGGAGTGAATTCACAAACATAAAAAAATTTGGTATCACCAATGTTTATTCCCAAGAATTATTTTGTAGAATTAATTCCCAACACCTGCCAATGGGAACAAGAAGGGAACATGGAACTTATAAATTGTTTTGATGTTGATTTTTTGTTTCATTTAAGGAAATGTAAATAAGGAGCAGATTAATTGTATGTTGGAAGCGACACACTACACCTGGAATTTTGTATTTTGTTTAAAGCCATTTTACAATCTCTTGCATTTTCTCAGAAGACGTCCACACAATCTACTGAGGACATAAAACTCTTTCAAATGTTGTTAATACTTCTAAAACCACTTCGCTGAATGAAGTAGGTATTTGTTCGCCCAGTAATATTCCTGAAATCTGTATAGGATATAATATTTTAGTATGTATAATTCTTACTTCAGCTCAGAGAGCGATTGTGGATTCGATTCATTTCTAATAGCCCTTCTCTACTACTTTTCCATAGACTGTTTCTCCTCTTCCAGCACCAAAAAACGAAGATAAACGCTATTAATTTTTAAATATTTTTATTTTTCTTTCATAAATTGTTGAGAGGTAATTCACAATAAAAAATTTTTGTCTTCACTAATTCACAATAAAAACTTTTACTTCCAATATATTCGCACTACTGATTTTTTGGGATGGGAATAAAACTTTACTACCAAATAACTTATTCCCATAATATTCACGATAGGGGTGAATATTTTGGCTTGAAAGTCAGCATAGTTGTTGACAGCTATAATGTGTAAAATTCTGTGAAGTTGCTTAAAGATTACATTCCTTCAGAAGTTAAATGTGAATGAAGGTGAAGAAAGGGCCTTTTTTTAAGTTTTTCGCATTTTTTTAACATTTTCCACATTTTTTTGTAAACGAAAAGTGCGATCGTCAAGCAATTTCGCAAAATTTAAAATTTTGAAGTCTTTAACAACTGTGTTGAATGGCCAGACATTATATTCAGTCCAATTTCTGCCGCGTTAAATGTTAGCAGTAGTATTTTCTTACTTTCAAGTTTTGTTGTTGTAATTTTTTTTCTCTCAGTGTATTATTACAACAATACCAGAAAATGGAAGATTAATAGCCAAACTAAGCATTAAAATAAAAAAAAATATTAATTTTGTAGCTGTTAACATAAATAATGCGTTAAATTAATGAAAAGTTAAAAAGTCCAAGCTTGAAATGCAAACCTATATTTCCGTTTTAGGGCAGTGAGAGACAATCTAATTAGCAATTACGGTAGCTGACTCTACCTCCGAAGCATTAAAAATAACTCGGCATTCATAGCTTGAAAATGAAAAAGTACATTTTTTTTTGGCATATTGCTGCTAATCATATTACGTCGAAACAGTGAGCGTAGTATAACTTCGTCAGAAGAAATTTCATCGAACAAATTTTCGTCATTTGATAAAACATTTTGTTGGACGTTCTTCCAGTGATTGTTTGCTTTGTTTGTAATGAAACTATAATTTTTTTAATCGCCCTATATCGAAACCGCATTTTAGAAGTACCGCGTTATACGAGGGATACCTGTATATCTTTTATCTAATGATATATAAAATTAATAAAGAAAAAAAATTATGTCAGTAATGTTATAAACTTCATGTGACTGGAGGAGTTAATCGATTTGGCAACTGAAGAAAGTTAAATTAGTAATTTAAATTTTATATTATCTTTTATCTAATGATATATAAAATTAATAAAGAAAAAAAATTATGTCAGTAATGTTATAAACTTCATGTGACTGGAGGAGTTAATCGATTTGGCAACTGAAGAAAGTTAAATTAGTAATTTAAATTTTATTATAGAAAAAGTTAGTCATGAGTGCTTACACCGCTGTTATAATATATTATTTGTGATTAATTTACCAGCAGTATAATAACATCTTCAACAAATGTATACAAATACTCCTGATTTCAATTTGTTCTCAAGTTTTTAAATTAATTATGGTTAACAGAAGGAATGAATTTAAGCAGATCCATCTTGTCTCTCTTTTTCCCTTGTCACAGTTCTGCCTGTAGTATATAATAAAGGCTGATCTACATTTTTCATACTTAGCGACAAACAAAGGTAAGGTAAACATGTTTGTCACACTTATAAAATATTTGCCACAAAACACATGTTTGATCAGAATGTTGACAAACAAAAATACGTATACACATTTTTACAAGTACATATTTTTCGTTTTGTGTTGCCGAACTTCTGTGAAAATTTGCGAGAAAATTTTGTTTTTAATCACATTAAAATTAACATAAACAAATGTTTACATTTTTCAAGTGTAGCCAATCGCCATACTTGAAAATCGCTGAAATGATGTGCATAGCATAAAATAGATGATAATTAAAAAAATTGGAAATCGGATATATATGAATTAAAGCATTTTTTTCGGTCTAATTTGAAAATTTTTGTAGAGATTTTTGAGAAAGGTTTTTATGCCACTTTGGTTGAAAGTTTATCCTCCAAAATTATTGAATTACAAAATGAACTATGGTTGTGTAAAAGGAAAATTGGAAGTATGTTGCTGCGTTCAATTACTATTCTTATTTTCAGGAACAAAATTTGTCGCGATAATTTAGAGAAAAAATCAAAATCATTGCATTAAAAATTTTCTATAACAAAAACAGAACTCTTTATTTTTATGTACTGAAGAGTTAGGTCGTTTCAGAGATCTTTTTCTTTAATGAAATTTAAAAAATAACCATTTCAATTGACGATATGCTTTAACATGTATTTAAATTTCAAACTCTGAATGTATCTCTGTATATACAGGTACCTAAATATTTGTATGTATATATAATATGTATAATGAATACATTTACAACGAATAAAAAGGTTTCCATAAAATAAATTATTTATTTTCTTCTTTCTTTCTTTTAATTCATTTATTTCTATGCGATTTTAGTGATGTTTTAGTTTTACTAGTAGGCAATACAGCCTTAAACAGCTGCTATTTGTCACTGTTTGCCCTTGCGAAAAATATGTAAGAGCAACCAAATATTTGCCAAAAAATCATGAAAATGTTTAACAAAGGGTGTTCACATTAAAAACATTTTTGTTTGACGGCAAATAATTTTATTTACCCAAAATTGAAGATTTTTATTTTTGCCGCCTAATTTGATCTTCAAAAACTCTCTTCACAGTATCTAAATTGCAAATGAAGAATAAATATGCAAGCAAATGTACTAACATATATATAAAAAACAGGGATTTCCAAATTTTTTTAACGCTTCAAATTATAAAAAATATTCTGCTCAAATTATAGGGCTCTATATATTTGTTCATCTTTTAGAGTAGTGAATGAAACAAAAAAAAAATTCACATTAAGCGGTGTTCATATAATGAACTGTATGTATGTATGTTTTTTTGATTCATAAGCTAATTCATTCAGAATCATAAAAGTGGAATTAATTCCTTCTCCAGAAAAAGTCAAACAAAAAATTTTATCGGGATGAAACCACTTTTATCTTTGTAAGTGGAATTGCCTTTTTTTTATAAAATTTTCACCACATAACATATATAAAGCATATTTATATTAACAAAAATATTGTTTTTTTTAATAAATTTTTCATTTAAATTTATTTTTTAATGTTTTACGGTCTTATGCAAAAAAACTTACAACATGCTTACTAACCATTGTTAAGCAAAATTCGATAAAAGTATATCCAAAAACGATAATTAGCTTAAAACACCTGTAGTAAACCATTGTTAAATCTATGAAATTTAACAATGGTTCGACCCTACTTTAAACCTATATTAAAGACATTTGTCATAATTTTATTACAATTTTTCACATTTTGTGAAAAACATTCAAATTTTTTAAAATAAATTAAAAAAAATTTAAAAACACAAAAAAATTCCCTGGTGTCATTGGTGCTATTGATGGCACACATAGCAAAATAATTAAAGCTTGCAGTTTTTTCTCCATATTTTTTTGTACTCAAATTTTTCTTTTTTCCAAAAATATAAATTTTGTTTACAAAATAGTTTAGTGATGTCTAAATAATCAAAACAAATTTAAAGAAACCGGTACTCGAATACTTTCTTTAATCAAAATATAATATTTTAATTACATTGGTTGTTTTATTTTATTTGTACATTGTTGTTATTAAAAAAAAAAAACAAATACAACGCCATTTTTAAGTTAAAAACAATTATTTTGTATAAAAACATAAAAAAAACAATATGAGACACGAATACCAAATGAAATAATAATCGTTCATAAACAACATTAAGGAAAAATTGAGAGAATAAATTAAATTAATTAAATTTCTGAAAAAATTGCAGTAATGATTAAAATTTTACTGGTTACTGCAATTTTTTCAGTAACGAGTAAAATTTTACTGGTTACTGCAATTTTTTCAGTAACGAGTAAAATTTTACTGCTTACTGCAATTTTTTTCAGTAACGAGTAAAATTTTACTGCTTACTGCAATTTTTTTCAGTAACGAGTAAAATTTTACTGCTTTCTGCTATACATACTGCATTAAAAATATAATGCAGTGTGCCCATGTATGCCAAAATCGGCTTTTTGCGAAAAATAACTTTTTTATTGTTGAGAATGATTCTTTTGGGCTTCAGTAGCAACTTTTGTTCTGGGACTTTTTCATATTTCTGTTATTTACAAAATTACCGTTATTTTTTTGTTATTGAAGAAAAACAAAATTTTGACCGATAAATTTCCAAAATTCAAACAAATAATGTTTGGCAACTTTGTACAAAACCCTTTGACGAGTATATTTGCTAAATATATGCACTCATAAGATTTGCAAATACAGAGTGTTTCGATACATTTTTCAATAAAAAACGAATTTTTCGCCATCTAGCGGCAATAATTTGTAATACCTATATTCACCAAGTCGCCGTGGTCTAGTGGGTAGTGTGTTGGCTTATTAGACGAAAGGCCCGGGTTCGAATCCAAGGTCAGACATCAAAACGAAAAAAATAGTTCTTCGGCGACTTCCTCTCAGCAGATTTCTGGAAAAGACTCTGAGAGTAAAAATTGCCATGAAAAAGCTTCTCAAAAATCTGTCGTTCGGAGGCGACTTTAAACTGTAGATCCCGCCAATCATGTATAAAATTCATAAACAACATTAAGGAACCAATCATGGAACCAATCATGTTTAAGGTTCATAAACAACATTAAGGAAAAATTGAGAGAATAAATTAATGGTATTGCCAGCATCAAATAAGAAAAAACATTAAAATGGATATTAGTTAAAATACTGTTTTTGCATAGACTTTTTTAATAATTGATTATTAAGCTTAAAATCGTTATTAACGTTTTTTGCATAAGACTGTTAATTTATTAAAATTCGTAAATTTTTATCACTTTTATCTACACAAACACATTTTTTAAGAAAGTGTTGCCATATTATTTTTTTGTGGAAACCACTTTTTCATTCAAGCAAAAATTAAAAATTTTAAACAAATTCACGATGTGGGCAATACTAACGATAAATCAAAACAAATAGTATTCAGGCCAAGGGTTTGTACAAAATATAAGTATTTGAAAATATTCTGAATTATTTGAAAATAAACTTTTTTATAATTTAGGGGCAACCACAGAAATATTTCACAAGAAAAAATCTTTATAGATTTTATGGAGAGCATCCATGATTTAGCCAGGGGGTACCTGAAAGGTGACAGAGTTGTTCCCGAAACATATTGGCCAGAACTAGAGCTGTGCACAAGACATTCGATTAGGTTACCCTTCATCGAATGCAATACTGTAGTGTATTTCTCATTTATTCAATGTATACAACAGCACTCGTTTGCCTGCGAAGTAACGGAACTATGCTTTGTGTTGTAAGAGCATATTTTATTACTGAAGCTACATTTTCCGTATTGCCATACGAATATCAATAGTGTAAAAAAAAGTAGGAATTTAAAAAAAGTTTTTCCCAAGAAATAAAAAGTTTAAATGGCAATACTGGCGAGCAAACAAAGAGCAATACATTCGGACCTTTCTTATTCATTGTTGTGAGTAGGTTACGATTTTTTCCTCATTTATTGAATGTATACAACAGCACTCGTTTGCCTGTGAAGTAACGGAACTATGCTTTGTGTTGTAAGAGCATATTTTATTACTGAAGCTACATTTTCAGTATTGCCATACGAATATCAGTAGTGTAAAAAAAAATAGTAGTTTAAAAAATTTTTCCCAAGAAAACATTTGGACCTTTCTTATTTATTGTTGTGAGTAGGTTACGATTTTACGTGCCCGGGTGATTTAAATATAATAATTTAAAAACAATTCTGCAAAAAAACATAAAACAACAAAAAACATAAACATTATAGT
This sequence comes from Sarcophaga peregrina, assembly GCA_014635995.1. Lineage (NCBI taxonomy): Eukaryota > Metazoa > Arthropoda > Insecta > Diptera > Sarcophagidae > Sarcophaga > Sarcophaga peregrina. Next base: position 85,057,853 of record CM025789.1, on the reverse strand, counting down.
ATATATCCTTTGCATTCGCCATAAACTCAAAAAAAATTTTCCCCAGATATAAAAAGTTTAAAAAAGTTACTGGCAATGCTGGCGTCATTCAAATATTGATGAACAATTTCTTAATCAAATATAAGAAAAGATTAATAATTACAAAAATAGTCTGTTTATATGAATTGTTTTTGGTTTTATTATTTTTATTACTTTTTTATATTTACACTACCATATTTTTGGAAAATGAAAACAAAATTGCGTTAAAAAACAAAAACATCCTTTGCTTTCGCCATAAACTCAAAAAAAATTTCCCCAGAAATAATAAGTTTAAAAAGTTACTGGCAATGCTGGCGTCGACGAAGATGTTCGGTTGCCGAGAGCAAAAAAGAAATGCACGTTGTGACTCTATGAAGAGTGCAAGTTTTTTGTTGCACGCTTCACACAACTCTCTTTTATACTGTTATACAATGGTTTACGAGCGCAGTTGTTTTTTTTTACACCATCTTTGCTTCACACTTATTTATATTTGCAGCTACGGTCAATATTCGGTCTTGAGAAAAATGCAATAGTGTGGAATTTTATATGTCTTGCGCACACCTCTAGTCAGCACTTATCGAAAGACTTAATTCCTCGGGACCACTTATCAAAGATTGCAATGGGTGGAAAACGGCGTGGACAGACTGGAAGGTCTACGTAAAAAAGAAGTTGTGCCACAACAAAAAAGAAAATGTTAAAACTGGGGGCGGTCCTTCCAACAAATATATTCTCACTGAAGTTGAGCAATCAATTGCAAGATTATGTAAACTACATAGAAGCGTTGACGGTATTGCTGGAGCTAAAGCTTTTGGAGAGATGAATGTCGAGGTACTTTTTAGCGAGCTAGAAAAAAATGATGATCAGCTTGTTGTGACTCCATCCAATTTAAAAGGCCTAACATAAATAACAGTAAGGAAAATAGAGATTTAGAGCACGTCTCCGTGACCTTCGAAAACAGACCTAAATAGCCTCTTGAAGGTGGAGAACAACAATCTGAAAAGGATTGCCGAGGTTATGGAGAAACAGGATTTAAACACAAAATTAGAAAAAATCCTTAATGTAATGGAAGAGCAACGAGAAGAATTGAAAATACAAAATCAAAAATTAGATAGATTGTGCAACATTTTAGAAGGCCATTATAAAATAAGACAGATGAAAGATGTTGCAGTGCAAAGAAGAAGAAAAAAATGAATTCAAATTGAAGCTGATCGAAATTGAATCATTGAAGTTGAAAGTTGAGCAACAAAAGACAAAGCAATATTAATTTTTTTTAGCCACCACATGTTGATCTCAAAATATAGTAGAAATTGTTTGTTTCTTTTTTTTATGTAAATATGAATTATGTAGTATTAACAATATTTTAATAAAAAATTAATTTAAACACTGTTATGTTGAATTAAACATTAAACATATTCCTCTGTGACTGATCTTCCTCATCGTCTACGTTGAAGTCATCAGGAAAATTTTCGTCGATTATTGGGCCTCCTTCCCACTCCACATTAAAATACCTACTTATATTATTGAGGGCACAAGAAACATTATAATTTTAACCACTTTTATGGGGTTATATATTAATGGGTAGTAAACGACATTTTAGGATGCCAATTGTTCTTTCTACAATGTTACGGCCGGACGAATGATTTTTATTAAATCTATGATGTACTGTTCCAGCAGCAACATCTTTATATGGAGTCTGTAGAAAGGGTTCCAACCCAATGGCCAGAATCGCCGAACAACCAAGAATTCTTTCCAGCCTGGCTATACTGGTTTAAGAAGTATTCTCTGGCACAACTCATGTTCCATATAAAGGAATCATGTCAAGAACCAGGTTTGGAAGCGTCCACAGCAATCACTTTCATTTTATAATTGCAAATCTAAAAAAAGAAAAAATATGAAAACATGTATATTTTTTTCAACCACAATACTTACAATCATTACATTAAAACTGAATGTTCCTTTTCTGTTTAGAAAGAGTATCCATCTTCAAGTGGCTTTTTCAGTTTCACGTGGGTGCCGTCAATGTATCCTATAATTCCAAGAATTCTATATTTTTAGAAAAAATACGCTTTGGAAATTTTTTCAATTGCAGTCATTTGCAATTTTATCCATTGTGGACGAATAAAATTTTCTATGGCATTAAGAACTCTTCACAGAATTGTGGAAACTGTGCTTCTTCCCAAGAAGATGCCAACATCCTTACCTATAAATCTGTGTAGTTAGTAAAAGGAAAGAAAAAATACTAACTTATTCTTACCAATTACACCTTGAAACGCACCAGTTGCTAAAAACCGGAGTGTGATCAACAATTGTAGTACTAGATGTATGGATGAACTGGGAAGATATTTGCTTATTTTGTCCTTTACCATTATGAATGCCTCCTTGTTCAGTCTGTAAAGGCTAGTAAAATTAAAAGCCACAAAATTTAGTTCATTGAAAAAATATTGTAAATGAAAATACACACATTAGGAAATGACAACGGGTCAGAAACATACCTTAAATTCTGCGACGTAATTTTTCAGTCATTTTTTGGTCACTTTCAGCCTCAATCACCGCAACTATAGAAAGCCCAGTCATTGTTTAAAAATTGGTCTTTTACTTATTAAATTTCATTTAACATTTATTTAATTTTCTCTTCTATTTCGTTTCTTAAATCATATGATTTCTGTTCTGATATGTGTGTAATATTGGCACATCAAGGTAAATAAAAGGATTTCTACAAATTTTCGGAATTCATGAAATCGATCGGAATCTGAAGAAGCTAAAACAAAAACGATAGAAATGTAACTACGGAATTGAAACCATTCCGATCGGAGTTTGTAACATACCTGTTAGTTGCATTTACAAAAAAAGAAAAAAAAACTCAAAAACAAAAAAGACCAGCACGTAAGCATTTAGTGAGTAATTTAGAGTTCGTATGCTAATCATACTTTTTTGTGATCATGTAAATGTCGAGTTATGGAGAGTCGAAATCCACAACATCGTATGTGTTAAGTTTAAATATGTTAAAATAAATATGAATGCGTATAAGTATCAGATTTAGGGTCATTATTACAACTTACCTTTAAAGTTGTCGATAGTTAAAGGTACCTTTAGCAAAAGTGAACGGTAAAGTTACCTTTAACTTATTTTGGTTATTACAACTTACCGATAAAACAAAATTAACTTTTTTAAAAATATGGTAGTGCCACAACGCAGTGCAAAAGGAAAACTTCGTTTTGGTTGTTGTATATGCAAATTTTGTTTAAATTTGAAATTGCCACATCGAAAATAGTATATGGTTTAGTAAGTTCAAACAGAAAGTGACCTTTAAATGTTGAAGGTAGGATGATCTTCCCTTTAGCTCAACGCTCTTATTGGGTACTCGTAATAATGAAAAACAATTTATCTCTCCGTTAAAATCCTCCCTTTTGTTAAAGGTAAGTTATAATAATGGCCCTTAATTTTTTATTAATATTTTCTGAATAAAAAAATTTAACAATTTTTCTATAGGAATCAACGCTTTTTATCATTAATCTGACTTCCCAGAAACATAATTAAAATCTTTTATTTCGTGGCTTATTGTTTAACAGTCTTATGCAAAAAAAACCTTATTATGACCTTCAAGTGAACATTAGTTAACAACGATTTTAAGCTTAATAATCCATTATTAAAAAAGTATATGCAAAAACAGTATTTTAACTAATATCCATTTTAATGTTTTTTCTTATTTGATACTGGCAATACCATTATTTTATTTTCTCAATTTTCCTTAATGTTGTATATGAACGATTATTATTTCATTTGGTATTCGTGTCTAATATTGTTTTTTTTATGTTTTTATACAAAATAATTGTTTTTATTAACATAAAAATGAGGTTGTATTTGTTTTTTTAATAACAACAATGTTCAAATAAAATAAAACAACCAATGCAATTAAAATATTACATTTTGATTAAAGAAAGTATTCGAGTACCGGTTTCTTTAAATTTGTTTGGATTATGTAAACATAATTTATATTTTTCGAAAAAAGAAAAATTTGAGCAAAAAAATATGGAGAAAAAACTGGCAGTTTTTATTATTTTGTGCCATATAATAGCACCAATGCCACCAGGGAAGTTGCGAATTTTTTTTTTTGTGTTTTTAAATATTTTTTTTTAATTTATTTTTAAAAAATTAGAATATTTTTTCCAAAATGTGAAAAATTGTAATAAAATTATGACATGTATTTAATATAGGTTTAAAGTAGGATAGAGCCATTGTTAAATCTATGAAATTTACTACAGGTGTTTTAAGCTAATTATCGTTTTTGGATATACTTTTATCGAATTTAGCTTAACAACGGTTAGTGCATGTAAGCATGTTTTTTTGCAAAAGACTGTAAGCATTTTAGTAATATTTTTAACGCCAGGAAATTAAAGTGGAGGCTTCGATGCTTTATTGACTTCATCATCTTTGCAATCTATTTTTTCCTTAGCAGATTCGTTTTCCCCAAGTAAATGCAATTTATTTGATCTGAATTCATCATTTGCATTAATTTTCTTGTTTTGCTGCATGTTTAATGGTTTTGTTAAGCGTCGTTTGTTTTTATATCTGGCGCTTGGTGTTAAACATCATCAGATTCATCGCTATCATCACTTATACTTGTCATAGCGACAAATTGTTAATAATTTATATTTTTAACTTTTGTTATTATTTTTAGTTTTATTATTCTTTTTACTTCCTTTTTTAATGAATGTAATTGCTTTTAGGGACAAAAATTCCTAGAATTTCTGTTAATCACTTTGTTTTTTAAAAACTTTACTAAACATTTTTTTTTTATTATTTTTATCTTCTGTATTTTATTTTATAACTTAACGTCTTGCAAAACGTTTCCAACATGTCTTCTCTTTGAGAAAGTTAATGAAAAAAAATTTAGAGACATCGCTAAAAAAGTAAAAATTATATTATTCCCGTGTTCAGTAGGACTAAAAACACTCAGATTCTAAAATATTTTTATCCATCGAAATCGTTCGTCTTACAAACTTTGGAGGTATATTTCAAAAGGTGGAAATTATAGATGACTTAGGGCCTGTTCGTAAATGCATTACTGTGCTGCATAATATGATTGTTTTGTGCTTACACTGCTATTCACATGATGCTGATCTTTTTTTTGCTGATTTAATTGTTTGCCTTTACGAACAATCAAACACTGTATAAATGGAAAAATTATTAATAAATTTGATTTTTAACTGGAAAATAAAACAAATGACGAAGTGCACAAAAAAGAAGAAAAAAGAAACTTTTTATTAAAACTCTCATTCTCTCTCTCTCTTTGTGTTTATTTGCGAATAATATGATTTATTCTGACCTCTTTAAAAAATATATCTTGTAGACTTCTACATTCTAATGCAGGGAGACATAGAAAGAAATAAAAAATATATTATATACAAAAAGGTGCTTCTACTCGATAAAAAAATATTGTCCTGATAGTAGTAATTCTACAACAGTATGCGTTGCGCTCATAATAATGATTTGGTAGCCGTGTTAGTGGTATGTTGCAGTTTTACAACAATATGCATTTAAGGGTTAATGTTGCATTTACGAACAGGCCCCTATTAATTTCATTGCTGCCATCTTCAAATTAATTGATACTTGATGACATTTTTTGTTGGTGGTATTTGATATCCTGCTGTATTGAATATGTTTAATCCATTAAGTAGGCTGCTTGAAAGTTTGTAAGGTATTAATGTGACTGTTATATCCTCGACACACTCTAAAGCAAGGACTAGTTGGAGATACAAACATGCCTTTTATAAAGATAATCTAATATGATATAATTTTAACTAAGGAACTACTATGAAAAAGACAATAAAGAAGAACGTACATGTAGACTTGTTGCACATTCACTACTACGAATACCACGCTACTTTCTATAGGAAGTCTGTATCTTGATAAGCTTCCTTAATTTCTTCCAGTCCACTCCTCTGAGACGAGTTAAGTTCGGAATAGTGTCATCCCCAAAAATACTGGGATCTAGAACCTACAAAACCTGGGTAGTAACACATCGTTTTGATGTCTTTACCACATCCTCGGCATTCAACCACTCCAATATGCTTCAGGTGTACTTGTACGGCATAACATTCCGTGAGTACGATCTTCATCTCTACTTAATTTTAAAATATTCATAGTTCCCTTTCGTAATTGTTTGTTTGGTTTCTCTGAACGGGTGCTGTTGTACGGCGTTGGTGATAATGCCGAAGAGTCGAACGGTAAATAGAGTGACGCGAGATATATGTTGCAATCACGCTGTTGTAGGATACAACATAAGAGTTGACAACTCTGGAGAGAAAAGAAAACATAAGTTCCGTTGGACTAACTGGTTCTTGAATTAAAGAGATATGTATATTAAATTTATTTATTTTATCCAGGAGACCGTTAGTTTATCTGGATGAGGTCGATCATTGGTCCCCCAGAAGTCATAATGAAGTTTGCCAGCTTGCAGATCTAAGCTTACAGTTGCTACTAGATTTGTGACTCCCTGCACCGTAACTTTACTTTCTAGGTTATTTATTTTTTTGGTCTAAGGGAACACCCCGTAAGTTTTTGTCCGCGGGAAGTCTTAGACTTACATAGTCTTGATTCAGTCAGTTCATGAAAAACATTGTGGTCGCTACCGGACGTTTCGGATTTCCGATAGTTAGTATGATAGCTAGGATTGAAAGATAATCTTCTCGGGACATCCCCTATCCGTCACCTGGGGATGCACTCGTTAGAAGATCAGCATCTCCTACGGGAAAGTAGTAAGTTGAAAATTGTTTCAGCAGAAATTTTATCGTTTGGCTCGAATAGATGTTTAATGAAAAGTGAAAATCCAAATTGAAAATAAAAAACCAGAAATTAACGCAATAAATGCTGGCGTTAAAACTTTCTTGGGCATAGCTTTTCGCTTTAAGTAAGATCTAACTAATTTAACACACCAGACCCTTTAGGTTACGAAGTCATATAAAGAAAACTTTTTAATGAAATATCAAAAATATGGTCCTTCAATTAAGTATAAGAAACAATATTTTGTTTTACTTCAGTAAACCTGTTATAGTTTATGAATTAATAAAATTGCATAAAAGAAGATTTTAGTTGGTTTTGGTTGATTTTATGTCTTCTGAGTCGGTGCCTAAATTATTGAGATTAGTTTTATAATTAGTTAATAATTGTCGAGCCACACATTTGCAATTTCGTATTGTGATTACAAATATGCAAATAGTTATCAGCCTAAACATTATGACCATACAAATAATATTTGATTATAGTCACTGCATTTAGATTAAGAAATTGTTTCTACTATAGTTTACACAGTTTTGTAAGGAAACCTGTGAACTTATTTACTTGCAATCGAGTATTTCGCTAATGGCCCATTTTTACCCTTTTTATATTCTTATCCTTTCAACAACTGAAAAAATAATTACGGATAACATTTTTCCCATGTTATCTACTAATAATAATTCAACGTTTAATTTATGTGGTGACTAAAGCAAATTTACATGTACGATGATAAGAAATTACATACTAGCACTGAGTTATATTCATCAAAAATGCTCATCATAGTAATTTATTTAAATCAGCTAAACACATGCTATGTTTAGAATCTACATATAAACTCTGACAATTTTTATTTTAACCCATAAAAATGTTGTTATAGTTTTGAATTATAAAACAAAAAGCCTCCAGCTCGAGACCTCATTGAGCAACGAACACCATAGGCAAAAGCAGTCAGTACATTTGGGAATGATAAGGACTAATTCGCACTAGCTCAAGTTATTGTTCCTAAAGGACATCGTTTCTAGACACATTTTCGAACTTTTTAGCTTGATTTATGTAACTGAATCAAAGCAAATAAATAATTAAAAGAATGTAGACATGATATGTAACAGCTTATATTTGTAATAGAAATGAATAGCAAAAAATCTATATACATATTGCAGCCTGATTGCCGTAGGATAGTGAATAGTGTGCTAGTCTATTAATGTAAGAGTTGTTGGTTTAAAATTCATCAGAGACTTTGATCGTTGTCACATTACACCGAACATGTGTTCTTTTCCACTTTGCTCGTCATAATTACGTAATTGTATTGTAATAAGTAAATAGAAATTTGAATTATTTCTTGCTCGTAATAAAACTAATTTTTATTTTATTAATCGTATTAATTATTACAATCATTTAATTCCAGTCCCCAATTGTTGTTTGGAAAATGAAAGCTCCAGAGAAAAAGCCATTGGTTAGACCCGAGAAACCAGAAGAAGTTAGAGCAAAAGTTCGAAAAGGATCGCAGAAGAAAGTTCAAAACCCTATACATGCGCTTTCAGAATTTCAAAGCCCAGCCGATGCAGTTTAAGCAACAAGAGTAAAATTATTACAATTTTAATAAATTATTTTATGCGCTCCGTATATTTATATACACATATATATCTATATATAATATATAAATGCAGTATATAATTATATATATATAAATATATATCATAAAGAATATCAATCAGTAAACTTTCCGATTAACGTATACATATAAGTTAACGTATGCTAAACAAAACAGAAAAATATTTGCAATTCACTAAAATAAAGAAATATTTACAAAAAAAAGGGTTTAATTTCGAAGAGAAAAGTAAAGCAACCGCACTAATAACTGTAACGACCAGTGTTGCCAGAAGGGGGGGAAAGGTATTTTCAATATTAAAGCCTCAGTTAAGCTACCGTAACGTTATGTAACGTGTAAGAGCGTGTTATATGCTTTTATATAAATAAAATAAATTAAAAACAATTTAACAGATAAAAATTCTAATATGTATATAGATGACATGTTTTTGGTTTTAAGCTTTTTAAAAATGTTTTGTTTTTTTAAACGAATTTAATATCAAACTCATATTTCATTTTTTCTCCTTTTATCACTTTTAATATGGCGCCTTTTGTTTTTATTTAATTCAGCTGTTAACCAGTGTTCTCATTACAAAGTTATTAGATTCACTTCAACGATTTTAGATTTAGTTAAAAGTTCTTATTAAGAACTTTATATACCGCTTCTGTAAGGCAAGCTATTTCACTTTCCCATAAATAAACACACTCAATTTAGTGATTGTGTTTATATACATACATAATTGGTCACTACAACTCTTCATTCAGAATTATTGACCTAGTATCTCACACCACTTTTGTTGTGTGCGTTAATTTTATATATGAGTGGGGGGACCTACAGTTTAAAGTCGACTCCGAACGACAGATTTTTGAGAAACTTTTCATTGCAATTTTATTTACTCTCAGAATTTTTGCCAGAAATCTGCTGAGAGGAAATCGCCGAAGAAATACTTCTTGTATTTTGTATACTAGACCACGGCGGCGATTGTGTTTATATTTTGGCTCTAAATAGACAAACAATTGAAATTGTTTATCCTACAGAAACAGATCTGGTATTTCGGAACCCAAATTTGTACGAATGTTGAAACATTTTTATCTTCTCTAGTAAAAGTAAAATAATCAGTTTAAAATGGATAACTACCTCTATTTTTCTAATTTAAAATAAAAATAAACACTACCTACATAATTTAATTATAAACTAGTGTTTACTTTTATTTTAAATTATAAAAGTTAATAATGAAGTGAATTATGATTTAATTTAAAATATCTGAAGTTTTATTTAATAATTTTAGTTAATAATGAAGTGAATTATGATTTAATTTAAAATATCTGAAGTTTTATTTAACCCTTTCGGCAGAAATGCGGGAATTCCCGTCATTTACTATTCTCTGATGAAACTAATGACGGGAATTGCCGCTGAAATTGAAACAGGTATTGTAACTGTACAAATTGAGGAATTCCCGTTATTTGACCTACAGTTAAAAACCATGATTTAACGATAAGGCGGAAATTCCCGCTCTTCATTTTTGTATGGAAAAAATAAGTGATCCTCTTGATAGCAACAGTTAAATTTAAATGCGGCCGAAAGGGTTAAAGAAAATTCCACATGCAGACAAACATAAAAAAATTTAAATTGCGTTTATAATTTCAATTTTCAGTTTTGGTGGTTTTTAATATTGACATGTAGTAAATTTTTTTTTACAGATTCTTACGTTATGTTCCGATTACGTTACGTTTCTATAACCATTCGTATTGCTTTATAAATAACAAAAACAATCAGCTGTTTCTTACTTAAGACAGAATCTTATCAGATAGAATATTAATAAGTAATAATGTTAATTATTATAATTATTATTATTAATTAATATTATTAATATTTTTCGTAGTTTGGTGGACTTAGCGTTTTGCAAACTACAAAATTACAACAACTTTAAACTACATAATAAAATTTTCTGTTGTCGTAAAATATGTATTTTGTGTTTTGCATTAAAATCTTAATTTTGGAAAAAAATGAACTTAGCGTCTTTGCGAATTATAATAATGGAAATTTTTGTGTAAGGAACTTCTAAAAACTGTCTGGTCAGCTATTTAGAGACGGAGTATTATCTATATATATAAAAATGAATGTGCGTTTATTTATATGTATGTATGTTTGAACGTTATAGACGACTAAACGGCTAAACCAATTTTCTAGAAATTTTCACAGTATCTTCCTGTATATCTGGAAGGAGTTATAGACTACTTTTTATTTTGATATTTCAAATGATCGAGGTGCTTCGCCCACATATGCAACATTACCTGCTATTGTTAAATAATAAAATGGGTATATTGGAAAAACTAAACAGCAAAATACCTCAAATTTTGAACAAGTAACTGCAGTTTCAATATAAATATTTTGGTCGAAAATGGGTGAACTATCAATAGTGGGTGTGGCACTTCCCATATAAAGTAAATACGAAAATCTGTATATCTGAAAAACTGTAATAGCTAGAGTTCACAAATTGAGTAAGTAGTGTGTTAGCTTATTAGACATAACGCCTGAGGAGTTCAAATTCCAAGCCAGGCATCAAAACGAAAATATGTATGAAAATATTTCTTCGATCTAAAAATTAACAATAATTTATTCCTTATGAAAACTAAAAACCAATTTCGATGATCAACAATATATAAATCAAAAAACACACATTACCAATTAACACAAACAATAATCACAAAAAAACATATTAAAATAAAAAGTGAATTAACAAAAACAACATTCTACATAAAACAGTAAGAAATAAAACATTTTTAAAAATCAAAAATAATAATACACCACATATTTAAAATCATCCCATATTAAAAATACAAAAAAAAAAATATTACTTTACATAGCACAGTTCATAAAAAGTAAAAACAAAAAACGTATTACATAAAGAAACAAATATTAAACATTTTGAAACAATACATAACAAACCCAAAATTAAAAGAAACACAAAAATAAAAGTTCAACAAAGTTCACAAAAAATAGCAACAAAATACTCATAGTGACAAAAATTCAAAAATTTATAAATATCAAGTGCACAAACAATTACATTACATTACTGGTCAGTGACAATAAACCAAAAACAATTACAAATATAAGTAACACTAACACATTAAATAATTAACATTACACACAAACACAACACAACAAACATCGCACAAAGAGAAATTGGAAAAATAAAATTGTTGAATAATAGAGTTACCAACTGTTTCGAACTTTTTCTACACTGAGCAAAATATCATATTATTATTTTTTAAAAAGGGCTTGCTTAACAAAACTACAGGAGGAGGTGTCCTTATTGCTACCTCGTGTAATTTACCTTCTGAACTTGTAGTAACTGTTCATATATTCCGCCATCTTCTCCACAAGCTGTATACTTAAGACATGCAGAAGCTATTAGTTCAGTAGCTCATTCTTCAAATAACGGTAATTCTATCTTTGTCCTTGGAGATTATAATCTACCATCTATTCAATGGAAATACTTACCAGATGATGGTTATTACATTCAAATGAAGCTGAATTCAAATTTCGACGAATTTTTTAATATATTATATGATTTAGGTCTTTTTAAAATTAATGGCATTCCAAACATTAATTTAAAAATATTGGATTTAATTTTCGTAAATGAAGTAACTAATAGTTTTATTAAACGCTCATTCCCCATTACAAGTCCTGAAGATTGTTATCACCCAACACTCATATTAAAAACATCCATTCCTTTTAACTTATCAATGCCTTCGTATGGCAAAAATGAAAAAGTTTTTTCATTTAAGCACACCAACTAAAATATGTTAAACGAACTCCTAATCAATACGAATTGGAATTCGTTATTTTCATGCTATACTAATGTGGATGATATGTCTAATGCCTTTTACTCCAAGATGAATACCTTTTTGAATTTATGTGTTCCAAAGCAAATATCAAGACAACTATCCGGTCCTCCATAGAATAATAAACAACTTGCTCGTGTGAAAAATAAGAAGAATAAATACTATAAAAAGTTTAAACGATCTGGTTGTTATATTGATTATATAAGATATTCTATTACCCGTGCTGAATACACAATACTGAATAAGTCATGTTATGATAAATATGTAAATACAATGAAGAACAACTTTAAGCGTAATCCGAAATCATTTTTTAAATTTGTTAATTCAAAGAGAAAAGTAACTGGTTTTCCATCTTCCATGAGATTTCAGCAGATTGAATCTAGCGATGACAGCATTATAAGCGATTTATTTGCCAATTTCTTTTCCACAACTTACTCGGATTCAACTTATAATGATTCCATTGATTATCCCTTTAAAATAAATACAAATTCCACTGTATCTATATCTTTAATCAACGTTCCTGCTATTTCTATGGAATTAAGAAAGCTAAAGTTCTCCTTTAACTTTCGACCTGATAACATTCCTAATAACATCTTAATTAATTGCGCCGACGCCATAGCTGTTCCACTATCATACTTATTCAACAAATCAATTAAATGTGGTTATTTTCCTAACGTTTGGAAGGATTCATTCATTATTCCTTTGTTCAAGTCAGGAAATAAATCCCATGTTACAAATTATCGTGGTATTGCAAAACTGAGTATAATTCCAAAACTATTTGAAAAAATGATTACTGAGGATTTATGTTATCAGGTTTCTAGCTTGATATCACCTTATCAGCGCGGTTTCAGAAAGAAGTGTTCAACTACAACTAACCTGCTTCATCTTTCAACAGTTGTTTATCGTGAATTTTTTCATCAGCAACAAACAGACGTTATATACACGGATTTCAGCAAAGCTTTTGATAAAGTTAATCATGTCCTTTTGAAGAGAAAACTTCATTTAATGGGATTTACCGATCTTAGTTTAAAATGGATTTACTCATATTTAACTAACAGAAAACAAACCGTACTTTTTAAAAACTGCTGCTCCAGAAGTATTGATGTCCTTTCTGGTGTTCCTCAGGGCAGCCATCTTGGACCGCTTCTGTTTTCATTGTTTATTAACGACTTACCTGATATGATTCGCTATTCTAACATCCTAATGTACGCTGACGACGTAAAAATTTTCCTAAGTTATCGCCGAATTTCCGATCAGAAACTACTTCAAAAGGATCTAAATTCGTTTCAGTTATGGTGTAATTTAAATTTAATGCAGCTTAATCTAAAAAAATGTAAATACATGAGATTTGTGAGGAAGAATCCGATTCCTGCAAAATACGCTTTTGATGGGAACGATCTTGAGCTTGTAGATAACTTCCTGGATCTAGGAGTTTTACTTGATCCCAAACTTAATTTTATTCCGCACATAGCTACGACAGTGAATAAAGCAAGAAGCGTACTTGGTTTTATAAAACGGTGGGCAAAAGAATTTGACGATCCTTATGTTGCTAAATCGATCTACACATCTCTTGTGAGGCCTATACTAGAGTATGGATCCATAATATGGAACCCTTTTTATAAAAAATATTCTAACGTCATCGAATCTGTCCAAAAGCAATTTCTGATATTTTGTCTACGAGGACTGAATTTAAATCCTACTAGCTTACCATCTTATTCCGCCAAACTAGCTTTAATCAAACTTCCCACACTTAAAAGTCGCAGAACTATGTTAAATATCTCGTTCTTATTCAATGTAATCACTGGTGATATTGGATCCAGTTTTTTAATCCATAATATCACTTTTAATGTTCCTCAACGTCCGTCACGTCATTTTACCCTATTATCAATAAAATTTTTTAGAACCAACTATGCTGCTGCTGATCCAATAAGGAGAATATGCAGCGAATTTAATAAATTGTATTACTTGATTGATTTTTCTTATTCGAATAATGTCCTAAAAAATAATATAATCAAGCATTTGAATTCTTAATTTTTGTAAATTAAATTTAATTTAATTTCATAGTTTGTATTGTTATTGCCTGTAGAAATATTTCTTAGGCATGTATAAATAAAATAAATATAAATTTGTTATTAGTCAGTAAGGAATTTGTCCATTGACTTGAATAAATAAATAATAAAAAAAAAAAAATAAAAAAAATTTTTTACAAGTAACTTTTGTTTAAATATAAATATTTTGGAAAAAAATAGGGAGTTCAACAAAAGCGACCGTGGCACCGCCCATATGAACTGATTATTAAAATCTGCCTATCTAGAAAACTATAACAGAGTCCCCAATTTTGTATTTCAGCTCTCACGTGAATTAATTACAAAAATTTGTATATTCTTATTTATATATAAAAATGAATGTGTGTTTGTTTGTATGTTTGAACGTTATAGACGACTAGACGGCTGCACCGATTTTCATGAAATTTTCACAATATATTCCTGTATGTCTTTTTATTTTAAAATTTCAAGTAGGCGAGGTGCCACGCCCACATATACTACATTACCTACTATTCTAAGCTAATACTATGATGGGTATATTGGACAAATTATAACAGTAAGATTCCTGCAATTTTGTACAAATATCTACAGTTTCAATATAAATATTTGGAACCAAAATGAGCGAACTAGCACTGTTATTATTTTCTTTTCAACTCCCATTTGGATACTGTACTGTATATCCCTTTGGGTCCAGAACTTTTCCGGTTTTGAGCATAAACTAAAGCTGGATTCATCTGCATTAAATATTCGCGATGGATCATTCCAAATGTCAAAGGCGTTTTGCTTTGTTAGGAAACGGAAACAGCATGGGTCTTTGATCATCTACTATTATTGCTTGAAATGCAGTTATCAAGACATCAGATTTTAATGGGAATCCACAATTTGCTAGGTCTTGGCACCATTTCTCAAGACATTCCTCTTCTGATTCAGCCAAGACTGCTTGTGGACCCATTTCTCTAATATCAACCGAGGGATGGATACTGCCTGTATGGTGGAACGCGGGACTCCATATTTTTTGCTTGCACCCAATATTGTAGACGTGCCATTTCTTACTTCTATTAAAGCACATTTCAGGGATTCTTGGTGTATGAGCATTTTCCCGTAGGTGGACATATTAAAGAATTTATATTGCCTGAGATTCAAAGAACAGCCTATTATGTCTACTGAACCACGAACTTTCGTCCTGTGATAGGACTTCTAGTTATATAAATGTAAGAATGCCGACTTTAAATTCTCGGCACCTCTCAGTGTATTCATTATAAACTATGCCGACTATTGGGTAAATCAAGTTTTAACTCAATTTCCAGTAGTCGACACCTCCCTGCCGACAATTGGAAATCATACAATTTTTTGTTCCTAATGCCGGCAGAAATATAAATTATAAAAACATATTAATTTCCATCATTTTTCACTCTTAATTTAAGATTTGATCTATTTCAAAAAAAGCATTTACTTTTTTCAAAAACACAATTTAATATAAATATTTGCTTGTTTAAGGAGACACATAAACTAAAAATTTTGTTAAAAAACCGGCACTACTCCACTTTTTGAAAAACCATCACTGCATGAGGACAAATATTGACAAAAGTATTCATTCCACTTAAATTTACTCATTTCATAAGCGAACAAAACTACTTGTTCTACCAAAACCAGTTTTAACTTTAGTAAATAAAAGCTGCTTTTCTTATTTATTTGCATTTTTTTACAAAAACTGCCCACTACTGGTACATGCCGACATTAGGTGCACTTACCCTATATTGGAAAAACTGTAACAGCAAAATACCTCAAATTTTGAGCAAATAACTACAGTTTCAATATAAATATTTTGGACGAAAATGGGCGAACTATCAATAGTGGGTGTGGCACTTCCCATATAAAGTAAATACGAAAATCTGTACATCTGAAAAACTGTAATAGCTAGAGTTCACAAATCTTTTACAAGTAACTTTTGTTTAAATATAAATATTTTGGAAAAAAATAGGGAGTTCAACAAAAGCGGGCGTGGCACCGCCCGTATGAACTAATTATTAAAATCTGCCTATCTTGAAAACTATAACAGAGTTTCCAATTTTGTATTTCAGCTATAGTAAAGTGGTGTCTCTCGCGTGAAGTAATTACAAAAATTTGTATATTCTTATCTATATATAAAAATGAATGTGTGTTTGTTTGTATGTTTGAACGTTATAGACTACTAGACGGCTGCACCGATTTTCATGAAATTTTCACAATATTTTTCTGTATGTCTGGAAGGAGTTATCGGCAACTTTTTATTTTAAAATTTCAAGTAGGCGAGGTGCCACGCCCACATATACTACATTACCTACTATTGTAAGCTAATAACAATTTGGGTATATTGGACAAATTATAACAGTGAGATTCCTTAAATTTTGTACAAATAACTACAGTTTCAATATAAATATTTGGAACCAAAATGGGCGAACTAGTAATTGTGGGTGTGTCACCTCCCATATAAAGTAAATACGAAAATCTGTATAAAAATTGTAACAGCTAGAATCCCATTTTTGGGATCAAAGCCTGCTGAAGAGCTAAATGCGCGTCTAAATTTATCATACCTTTGGCGACATGTTCACATTCTAAAATTAACTACTAATATGTATTTCCAGTTGCAACGTGTTGCTTCAACTTTTTCCAAACAATTGCTAGATGTAGGTAATGGAAGAATTCCAATGGATCCTAAACAAAGTATATAAAATTTCCATCAGACTTTTGCAGAATGACACAATCAGAAGAATAATTAATTAATTGTGTATTTCCCAATATCGTGCAAATTTTTAAAAATATCCAATGGTTTTCTGAACGTGCGTTACTAGCATCCAAAAATATTAATTAAAAAATTATTAATTCCATCAACAGCAATATTCTCAAAAAGATCGATGGGAATCTAAGAACTTATTAATCGATCGACACAGTTTGAAATACTGAGGATGTCGTCAATTATCCAGTCGAATTTAAATTCGTTAGATTTACCAGACTTTCCAGCACTTGACTTACATTTAAAAACGGTGTTCCCATTATTTAACTTAGAAATATTGATCTTCTACCATCTTTTGTAATGACGATCGACTAACAGTAAAAAAGAATGATGAGCAATATTATCGAGGCGAACATTATAACTGGAAAGTTTAAATGAACTGATGTATTGCTGCCACGTATTCCTATGACCACATCGGAGATGCCTGCAAATTTCCCATTTCCTATTCGCCTAGTATTTGCAATGACGATTAATATAGCGCAAGGTCAGTTCTTTCATGTTTGTGGACTTAATGTAATGTTCTAATGTTCTAATTTTAACTAAGGAACTACTATGAAAAAGAACTATTTTGAAAAAGACAATGAAGAAGAACGTACATGTAAATAGGCTGACACGAGATATATGTTGCAATCACGCTGTTGTAGGATACAATATAGGAATTGACAACTCTTGAGATAAGTTCCGTTGGACTAACTGGTTCTTGAATTAAAGAGATATTTATATTAAATTCATATATTTTATCCAGGAGAGCGTTAGTTTATCTGGATGAGGTCGATCATTGGTTCCCCAGAAGTCGATGTTTTTGGAGTTGGTGATGAAATCCCTTTGATGCGTTCTTTGAGGATGTTTAAACACTGTCATAATTCTAGCTTCGTGGTCACCCTTCTTGATCTCACAGCATTCCAGATTTGTTTACCAGAAATTCTGCTTTCTTGTGCTGGTCAGAATAAAGTTTGCCAGCTTGCAGATCCAAGCTTACAGTTGGTACTAGATTTGTGACTCCTTGCACCGTAACTTTACTTTCTAGGTTGTTTATTTTTTTGGTCTAAGGGAACACCCCGTAAGTTTTTGTCCGCGGGAAGTCTTAGACCTACATAGTCTTGATTCAGTCAGTTCATGAAAAACATTGTGGTTGCTACCGGACGTTTCGGATTTCCGATAGTTAGTATGATAGCTAGGATTGAATGATAATGTTCTCGGAACATCCCCTATCCGTCACCTGGGGATGTACTCGTTAGAAGATCAGCATCTCCTACGGGAAAGAAGTAAGTTGAAAATTGTTTTAGCAGAAATTTTATCATTTGGCTCGAATAGATGTTCAATGAAAAGTGAAAATCCAAATGGAAAATAAACCAGAAATTAACGCAATAAATGCTGGCGTTAAAACTTTCTTTGGCATAGCTTTTCGCTTTAAGTAAGATCTAACCAATTTAACTCACCAGACCCTTTAGGTTACGAAGTCATGTAAAGAAAACTTTTTAATGAAATATAATCTTTCAATTAAGTATAAGAAACAATATTTCGTTTTACTTCAGTAACCCTGTTATTGTTTATGAATTATTACAATTACATAAAAGAAGATTTCGGTTGGTTTATGTCTTCTGAGTCGGTGCTTAAATTATCGCGGTTAGTTATAAAATTAATTAATAATTGTCGAGCCACACATTTGCAATTTCGTATTGTAATTACAAATATGCAAATAGTTATCAGCCTAAACATTATGACCATACAAATAATATTTGATTATAGTCACTGCATTTAGGTTAAAAAATTGTTTCTACTATTGTGGGGGTGAGCTAGGAAATAATAAAATAAAATATTTCACGAGATTGCGGGTAAAGAAAATACAAATTTATTAATATTAAATAATCAATTATTATTTATTTGTACAAAAGCGTACCTTCGGGTTCAATTAGATTTTTAACAATTCACAATAATAGAAACGTAAGAACAGGGATGGTTTATACACTTAAACTAAACTTATATCTAAGGCTCTAAAGTAGGGTGGCCAGGGTGAACATTCCGCCCCTTGCAACATTGCAACAAGAGGACTGAGAAGTCACCTGGCCAAAGATCAAAATTAACAATTCAGGGGTAATAATATTTGATAAAATAATACAAATTATTTGTGTAAGGGTGAAAAAAAATTATAAAATATAAAAATGGTATGTTTTACTGGCAACGAACATGTTCTAACATGAGCTTGGTTGTGGGTTGCGCTCGTCTTTTTCCGTACTGGGTGAGCAGGATGCGTACTGTTACCAGCTTGTTTCAAGGTGTTTATCCTTTAGGCATTCGGCAATTAGCCTACGGTGTATTGGACTATCTAGAATTAAAACGACAAACACGCAACAGGGACAAAAAACAAGAGAACAAATTAATTTTGCTCTGGATAGAAAGCCGGATGGGCTTCACACTTGGCCGTATTAGAACGCCATTGACAGTTCGAATTTCGGCCACTTTCGCTTCGAATTAGATACGAAATAAATTCGTTGGATTAGACCAAATTTCGGATCGGTAGGGGTTAATTGTCATAACAAATGAAACAACAACATCTCTTCGATAGGATTTTTGATGAGTAAGAGGCCATCATAGGGAGATTCCATTTGTCAGTGCCTACGTGGTCCACGGTAAACGATACTTGATTTGGCGCAAAAGTTTGCCAGTGGCACGGGGGTTTTGAAACCAGGGCAGAACGAATCAATCAAATCTGTCCCACAAAGGTAAGATTCAGCTTCTTGCGAAGTGAAAATACCATTTTTTTGCCAATAGAATTGCATCGCAGAGCTTTCAATGGGGTAAAGTTTACACTTATACAGGTACAACTTTTGTTTTGGCAGCGAGCAAGTGGGTGACAAATTCAACAGACGGGGTTAGGACTCTGCTATACAGAATGGCATATGCTTTCTCAGAAGCATTACAAAATGCATGACATATTTCACGCTGAGGGTTAAAATTAACCCAACGGGGGATATTAATCTTGCCGATGTATGAATAATCATCGACAAACTCAAGCCATCTGTTAAACGTCATGGGTTCCAAACATTCGCCACAATCTGTTCTGCCTTTACAACAATGTCGCATAACAATCTTAGCATCTACGATTTCAGGTGCAGAACGTTTTGTGACTATAGGGAAATAGGGCGTTGGAGCTGGCTTGAAACAAATTATATCAATACTCGCATTCCAACGTAAACCCAGAGTTTTAGTGGTGCTGGCGTCTCACAATTTCAAAAATTCGGAATCTAGTGGGTATTCGGGTAGCACAAGAGAAAAGATGAGTTATGGGAGTTAAAACGACATGATTGAATAAAAAGTCACTGGGTAAAGAGGAGAATAAAATAGAGTCATGGTCCGCGTGTGGTCTAGGGAAGGGTGTTCCCCAATTCCCTCCTCGTATGAGGTTTCAATCTCGGGCCTCTGGAACAATCAGATCTCTTACCTAGAGCAAACACACCATTACGAGATCGACCAAGACTCAAGTCTGTAAGGATTTTAGACTTAAAGGGTAACGAATTTAACTGACGTATTTTACCAGTTACAATCCAGCCGAAAACGGTTCGTTGGGCTATCAAAGGGTTTTTGGGGTCTTTTCGAAATCCGGAAAGCATTATCTGAGGGTATACATCTCCACCCAATAGCAAATCCATATGGGCATACTTAACTTCCGTTAACAGAAGATCGGGTGCATCAAAATCAACATATTTCGCCAATGAGCATGTGGGTAATTGACCAGTGAGCTTCTCAACAACATACGCTTCCGTGGTCAACTTACACGTGGGATCGATAGGAGAACCTAGCATAATAATAAAAACTTTTTCAGAGTTTGCTACCACTGCGCCATTAAGGCCTACAATAGTGGCAGCAGGTGCCGAATAAGTTGGAAGATCTAGCTTCCGTTGCAACTCCTGAGAAGTGAAAGTAGCTTGAGACGCTGGGTCTATCAGAGCTCTCGCTGAAAATATGGCATTATCTAATTCCATGTTAACATTAGCAGTCCGTAACAGAACTGTTGAAGACAGGATGGACTGTAGACGGGTAGCGAAATTGTGGAAAGAACGGGTTGTAGGGGGTGTCGATGGATAATTATCCACTTTACTTCGGTTTTCTGCCGGAGGCCGGGGAATTTCCAAAGAGTGATTTGGAGAAAACGAGTTAATGGGGCTAGTTTCAGTTTTCGGTCTCTCCCGGGTATCAGATTCGCTACGGCGAAGTAGCGAATGATGTTTTTGTTTGCAAATATAGCAAACGTTAGAGCTATGGGATCTTTTTGGCTGATGGGAAATGGCCAAACAATTAGTGCACAAATTCGTTATGTAATCGTTAATCGTTCTCGGCAAACTTTTGATGGAAGAGCCAGATTCTTTGGATATCGAAGGGAGGTTAAACAGAGTTTTCAATTGAGAATTAGTCATACTCTTTTATCCTCGTAACAATCGACGAGATTCTGCTAAGCCATGTCGAAATCATCATTCGTCATGGGGCAAGTGCGAATTAAGTCTCTCGCCTTACCTTAAGTCTTTTGCAAAAGATAATACATCTTTTGGATGTTGCCAATAAGGGGTTTAGTTCCGTAAATGGTCGAGAAGGTTAGGTTAGGTTAGGGGACGTGCACCTGTCGGTCAAGACAAGCACAGTACCCGGAGGTCCAAATTGACCCATTGTACATTGTCCTTAGGGGAGGAAGGAAAAGGAATAGGGAAGGGGAGGGAGAATAGGAAACAGAGGAACGAAAAACAACAGACACAAAACAACAGAGGTTGAGAGTGCGACTACACTTATGAAGCCCTAGCACCTCTCAACCACCCCAAGCTGCTAATGAATCTGTGGAGAGCCTTGATGTCGGCTCTCGACACAGAACTCAAGTTCTCAAAGAAGGCCCTGCCAAGGGTCCTCAGCCTCAGTCTACCAAGGGCTGGGCAGTTGCAGAGGAGATGTTCGACAGTCTCCAACTCCTCCTCATCGCAACATACCCTGCAATAGTCCGGCTGGGATCTGTTCCAGATCCCCGTCAGCGACCTAATCTAGCAGTGCCCCGTGATAAAACCGACAACCAACCTTAAGCTGGCCTTAACCAAGCCCAGCAGCCACTCTGTCCTCTTGCTGTCCACAGCAGGCCATAGACGCCTAGAAACAGAACAACCCGATCCGTTCCCCCAACGTCTCTGCTCTTCCCTCCTGACCCATCCATCGATGAGACCATAGAGGTGACAGACTGGGGGGTCAGGACCAACCGTCAAATCGCCACCTGAAAGCGAACCTAACCTAGCGAAGGCATCCGCCGTCTCATTGCCCAGTATTCCGCTGTGACCCGGAACCCAGCATAGACGGATACGGTCCGGTCCAAAACTCCGCAACGACTCTTTGCACTCGCGAACGAGCCGTGATTTGCACCAGACCGACGCACTGGCCCTAAGGGCAACCTGACTGTCAACGAAGATCGTGTAAAATTCCGAATCCGAAGATGGGCCACCAGCTATGGCCTCAATAGCCTTCAGTATTGCGAAAATCTCCGCCTGAAAAACGCCGCAGTCATCATTCAACCTGAAGTGGAGTTCTAAACCGAGTTCCTTACAGAAAACCCCAGCACCTGTACATCCACCTAACTTAGACCCATCTGTGAAGATGGGTATACCACTCTGCCCCTGGAGTACCCCATCACTCCATTGTGCCCTATCCGGTATGAGTATACTCAAACCAGATAGGAACATAGCCTCAGGCACAAAATAATTAGTGGTTTTTTCCGAAAGTCCGTACTTTCCGTCAGGAAAGACGGTATTCAGAACTCTGGAGTGACCTATCGAGCGCTGTTTCCAACAGCCCGATTCCCTCAGACGTATGGCACTACGCGCTGCACATCGCTTGACATATAAGTCAAGCGGGGTCAGACAGAGCATAGTATCAAGAGCAGCCTGGGGGCAACTTTTCCTCACTCCAGTGATACTCAAAGAGGCAATCCGCTGAACCTTATCCAAGATTTTCCGTTGAAAACTGTTATCTAAGGCACACCACCAGACAACACAGCCATAAGTAATAACCGGTCTAACAATCGCCAGATATATCCAGCGAATGGTTCTCGGCGGAAGACCCCAGTTCTTACCTATGGAGTTCTTACACTGGTAGAAAGCATTTAGTCCCTTCTTCATTCTTTCCTCGGTGTTTCGTTTCCAGTTCAGCTTACTGTCCAGGATAACACCCAAGTACTTGACCTCAGAAGACAACGCAAGCTCCCTACCAGCTAATCTTGGCAACCTGAAGGTTTCAATCTTGTACCTACGCGAGAACAAAACGAGGTCTGTCTTATTTCGATTTATCCCCAGACCACACTTTGTCGCCCAAGAGGATAAAATTCCAAGAGCAGACTCCATCAGTTCCCCCAGCATTGGCAAAAATTTACCACCCACAAGAATAGCCACATCGTCGGCATATGCCACAACCTTAAAGCCCCTACTTTCGAGGAGCTTCAGACCAACATTTGCAACCAAGAGCCACAAGAGAGGGGATAGGACCCCCCCTGTGGTGTACCCCTGGTCGCACGCTTGACGACAGAACATCCACCCAGATTTGATCGGATTAGTCTATTACCCAACATGTGGGTGATAAACCGCACCAGAAAATCTGGGGCATGTATATCCCTTAGTGAATTCTCAATAGAAGAAGTGGTAACGTTATTGAAGGCCCCCTCTATATCAAGGAAGGCCGACAGTGTGTACTCACCCCTAGCCATATTCGCCTCAACAAAACCAGTCACTTCATGAAGAGCGCTCTCAACAGACTTACCCTTAATGTAAGCATGTTGCGACCCACTCAACAGAGACCAGTCAATGTTTGACCTTAAATATAGATCGATAAGTCTCTACAAAGCTTTCAAGCGAAAGGATGAGAGTGATATCGGTCTATAATCCTTAGGGCCGATGTGACTGGGTTTACCAGCTTTCGGTATAAACACCACGAGCAGATCTTTCCAAACCTCAGGTATATCACACCACCGGAGACAGTCTCTATACACGTCCACCAGATATTCGTGTAATATATCACCAGCATGCCGAAGCAGAGCCGGAAAGACACCATCCGGACCAGGCGACTTGAACGGCTCAAAGCTACTAATAGCCCATTTGACCTTATCTCTGGTAATGATGTCTTCCAAAACTGGTGTAGTTCCAGCATCACAGAAGGGATCAGCTACACCCAACGAATAGCTTCCTGGATCCTCACAATCGGGAAAATGTGTACTCAATAGAACCTCTAGGGTTTCTTTTCTCGAGGATGTCCACATGCCATCGTTCTTTTGGACGAAGCCTAGGGCTTTGGGGTCCTTCGACAACATCCTACGGAAACGAACCACATCAGCAACATCCTCGATACTATTGCAGAAACTCATCCAGGTGGTTCTCTTTGAGCGCTTTATTGCTCCCTTATATTCATTAAAACTGGATCTATATGCAGACCAGTCCACATCCCTGCCCGACCTCTTAGCCTTATTAAAGAGTCTCCTGGTACAACGGCGGAGCCTCTGGAGTTCCGCATTTCACCAGGCAGGCTGGCTCCTCTTACCCGGATAAGTGAGAGGACAAGCATCTCTATAACAAGACAACAAAATATCCGTCAAAGATCCAACTCGATCAGGAGTGGAGCGCCCCCTAAGGGCTCTAAGCTCCCCCTCCACAGCCCTTTCATACCTGATCCAGTCGGTTCTTCTTGGATTTCTAAAAGGCCTGTTAAGACCCCCAGATAGATTAATACTGAATGATATCATTTGGTGATCAGAAAAAGAACACTCATCTGAAATCCTCGAGTCCCTAATCATAGACCTATCCATGTTAGTGAGCGTAATGTCAATTACCGTCTCTCTAACACGGTTTCTAAACGTTGGCGTGTTACCAGCGTTACAAATGCTGAGCCTATTAAGAATAATAAAATTCAAAATAGACTCACCTCTAGTATTTATGTCAGCACTGCCCCATTGGGTGTGATGAGCATTGGCATCACAACCCAAGACAAGGTGACATCTTTTCCTCTTTGCATACTCCACCAGTAGTTCAATTAAGCCACCAGGAAGGGATGCAGCCTCATACGGCATGTACACAGATGCCAGCATCAAATCGATCCCATGGTCATCTCTGTAGGCCACAGTCGTTACGTCACCTGTACAAAAGGAAGGAGTGATTAACAAGTCCAAACCACTTCTAGCTAAAATACAGGTCCGTACCTTATCACTTGTTCCAGGAACAAGTAACCTATGGTCAGGATCGCTCAAACCCAGGATCCTATCCCTAAGGATCCAAGGTTCCTGGATAAGAGCGATATCAGCTTCAAGGCGGCGCAGGGTGGTTAATAGGTTGTGTGAGGCGGCTTCGCAGTGATGCAAATTAATCTGCACCACTTTTAGCCTCCTCTGGGTCATCTGACACCGACTAAGTCCGGATAACGGAATTTCAGACGTGCCAACCCACATAACACTACACCACCCCTTGCCCTTAGCCACTGAAGGGAATCCTGATCAATAGCAATCCTAAGATCGCAGCCTTTCCTACCATTACCAGTCCGGGAGTTGACAACTACCCATGAGCTGGTGTTCAATCTATCATTCTGCTTTCCAATAAGTTTTGGTATGACATTCACCCGCCTAAAGGTAGGCGGGACCCATACCTTCGCTATTGGACGTAGAGGGAGGTCGGATTGAGGGACCACCTCCAACCGAGCACCAGGCCAGAGTTCACCAAGGTGCTTCACTGATTCCACAAGGAACTTTACAGTTCCCCCGTTTTCACAGTTCACTACCTTGATGCCCTTGGACCAACCTATAGAAGATATGCGGGCATTCATGCCATCCCAACTCTCCTCCAAAATGAATTCAATTAACCTTTCTTCAATTAGATTCCACCTTTCAGGAGAAATTTTGCCATCCAAATCCGACCTGTCGATGAAAGCCAGCTGAAGGGAAGGGTTAGTTCCCAGGTCATCCTGTTTCTTAGGACGCTTGGAGCTGGAGGAAGGCTCATCATCAGATCTGCCTCTCTTCATGCGATTCCTCTTGCGAGAAACCTGCAAAGAGGACATATCCACTGAAAAGTGCCCCTCCACCTCCTTCGCCCCCAACCTTACATCCTTCTTCTGTGATAAAGGATTAGCAATATTTACTACCCCCTTTCCTTTATCCATTGTAGAAGGAACACCATCACCCTTTCTCTTCTCCGGAGGTTTGAAAACCCTGGTGTTTTCCTTTGCTCCGAGAAAATCAAAAAAAATGGTTTGATAATTTCAATTAAAATTAATTATAATGAAGAAAAATTCCGAAGAATAGGCGGTATCAAAAAAAAAAATCGAAAATTCAAACAGAAGTGTATGAAAATATCACTTTCAATTACAAGATTTAGAACAATATTCGTGATAAACTCCTAAAACGAATAAAGAGGGTTCGAAAATATTAATCTAAAATAATTTAAACAAGGGTTCGAAAATACTAATCCAAATTAATTTCAAGAAAACTTTTAAGATTTGGGTTATTCAAAGAAAATGGAAAGCACAAACGTATAAAAACACACTTTTATTCAAACAATTTTAAAAAAATATTTGCGATAAAGGGTACAAGAAGTCGTAAAAAGAAGATTAACGAAAACTTGAAAAACAGAGCTCAAACGGGTAAAGAATAATAGAAAATTTAAATATTTTTTGATTTCAACTAAATAAAATTATTCTGTAAAATCAAAATATTAATTCAAAAAATCAGAAAAAAAGTATATTTGTATGTATTATTGTGATAAAATAAAAAAATATCACAATTTCTATTAAAAATATTCAAAGAAAAGTATATTTATTTTAGTGTAAGAATATAATCTATCGCAAAAAAACAGAATATATTTAATAAAAACAGCGGCTACCTTAATTCGCAAGAATCTTCCAACTGTTTACAAAAAGAGTTTACAACAACACGACTAAATTAATACACTGTGTTGTTTGTATATTTAACGTTTGTTTATTTTTTATGCTTTCTTTTCTTGTTATATTCTTACACTTTCACTGTACTATTATATTTTTTATAAATATATAGTTTCGCACCACAAAAAATATATTTTACATACCTTGTAAAATAATTAAATAATGCCAAATTATATTAAAAGAATTGTTCCAAGCGGAGATAATGGTGTTATTTATCCAAAAAAAAAAAAAAAAAACCAAGTAAGGTGATCCTTGAGACAATCTGTAAATAAAATCTCGGCAAATATTTTATTTTAATTAGGGGATGATCCGGCTCGATTGGACCAAAATGTGGGGGTGAGCGGGGAAACAATAAAATAAAATATTTCACGAGATTGCAAGTAAAGAAAATACAAATTTATTAATATTAAATAATCAATTATTATTTATTTGTACAAAAACGTACCTTCGGGTTGGGGGTTGGATCGGGTAATGATGTCGTTTTAATTCAGCGAAGAGCAAATTTGAAATTTCGTATCACATGTGATAGGAAAAGAAATTTCTGCTGACGCTGCGTTGACACACGTACACTATAAGCTTACTCGTGTTGTTTCGTATAATGATCGTGTGTTTGTTGCATTGTTTGTTGTTTTGTGTTGATGCCAGAGAACAAAATCAATTCAGTTGACGTTTAGCACTTGATGAAGCAAGATCTCGCTACGCAACTTTTTTGAATGATTTATTGTTGTTGGCAAATACACGCAGCAAAATGTTTAATGAAAACTGGGAAAATGATTTTTTTTTATAGAGAATATGGATGGTAATGCACAATGCCTTGTGTGTTGTCGCACTTTATGTCGTAATTCTTTTTTTTTTATAAAAAGACATTACGAGACTAGCCACG
Source organism: Sarcophaga peregrina (assembly GCA_014635995.1). NCBI lineage: Eukaryota > Metazoa > Arthropoda > Insecta > Diptera > Sarcophagidae > Sarcophaga > Sarcophaga peregrina. The sequence continues at coordinate 85,029,982 of CM025789.1, read as the reverse complement.
GATTTTTCAACAACGTTAAAGGGAATGATAGGATTTTAAAATTATTGCAATTAAAAGCAGAATTTTTTTTAAAATTCATTGTTGACGAAACGGACGTACCAAATTACAATGATTTACAAATTAATAATATTAATTTAATGCCTTTTAAAGAGGCGTCATATACAGCTGCTTTGGCTTTAGCAAAGCAGTGCCGTCCATTCGAAGACGGAAATTTCATTTTGAACTTGACGACAGACGTTTTGAGTTGTTTTGGCGATAAAATATTCAAAACCGCACTTAACATACGCACAACACATTAAATCATTTGTTTCCTTTTTTTATTTTCCCAGTGTACGACTCTCAAAATTACATTGAATTTTGTTCTCCGCTGCTTTACTAATACAACCAAAACTATGATAGTATGTGTGTTGCCCTTCACTGTTTTAATTAGATTCTTAACAATTCACAATAATAGAAACGTAAGAACAGGGGTGGTTTATACACTTAAACTAAACTTATATCTAAGGCTCTAAAGTAGGGTAGCCAGCGTGAACAATCATAGTTTACACAGTTTTGTACGGAAACCTGTGAACTTATTTACTTGCAATCGAGTATTTCGATAATGGCCGATTTTTACCCTTTTTTATATTCTTATCCTTTCAACAACTGAAAAAAATGATTACGGATAACATTTTTCCCATGTTATCAACTGATAATAATGCGACGTTTAATTTATGTGGTGACTAAAGCAAATTTATATGTACGATGATAAGAAATTACATACTAGCACTGAGTTATATTCATCAAAAATGCTCATCATAGTAATTTATTTAAATCAGCTAAACACATGCTATATTTAGAATCTACATATAAACTCTGACAAATTTTATTTTTAAAAACCCATTTTTTTTTAACCCATAAAAGTGTTGTTATAGTTTGGAATTATAAAACAAAAAGCCTCCAATACCATCCAAATAACTCAGCTCGGGACCTCATTGAACCCGAGCGCTAGATATGATCACGTGAGCAACGAGCACCATAGGCAAAGGCAGTCAGTAAATTTGGGAATGATAAGGACTAATTCGCACTAGCTCAAGTTATTGTTCCTAAAGGACATCGTTTCTAGACAAAGACACATTTTCGAACTTTTTAGCTGGATTTAAGTAACTGAATCAAAGCAAATAAATAATTAAAAGATAGTAGACATGCTTTGTAACAATTTATATTTGTGAAGAAATGAAAAGCAAAAAATCTATATACATATTGCAGTCTGATTGCCGTCTTATAGTGAATAGTGTATAATGTAAGAGTTGTTGGTTTGAAATTCACCAGAGATTTTGACCGTTGTCACATTATACCGAACATGTGTTCTTTTCCACTTTGCTCGTAATAATTACATAATTGTATTGTAATAAGTAAATAAAAATTTGAATTATTTCTTGCTCGTAATAACACTAATTTTTATTATATTAATCGTATTAATTATTACATTCATCATTTAATTCCAGTTCCCAATTGTTGTTTGGAAAATGAAAGCTCCAGAGAAAAAGCCATTGGTTAGACCCGAGAAACCGGAAGAAGTTAGAGCAAAAGTTCGAAAAGGATCGCAGAAGAAAGTTCAAAACCCTATACATGCGCTTTCAGAATTTCAAAGCCCAGCCGATGCAGTTTAAACAACAAGAGTAAAATTATTACAATTTTAATAAATTATTTTATGCGCTCCGTATATTTATATATATACATACGTTCAGTTAAGTGTTACCTTATAAAAATAAATATTGTTACGAAAGTGGAAATGGTGTTGTTAAAATAATAAACAAAAGCTCCAAAAAACAACACAATGATCATGCATAAAATGATAAACAAAAGCCCCAAAAACAAAACAGCGCACTGTTCACGTGATCAATGAATGAGTAGAAAAATATACCAATAAGAATAAAGGATAAAAAGACGTAAATAACCAACAACAAAATAAAGGGAACTAAGAAGTAAACAAGAAACAACAATGTACAGTATAAAATAGGATAGACAAATAAACCAACAACAACTAATCTACCTGCTCGAATGTAAACAAGAAACAACAAAAATAAGAATAGGTTGTTTACATTTTTAGAATATTCCCGAAGGACGTCATCGTCCTTCAAGGGCATTCATCACACTGATGATCTAGTAGTATAAAAGGCAGGTTAAAGCGAGCAGGGCTGAGTTTTGAATTTGATCGTGTAAGACGACGTCACGTTGGTTGAGAATTAAAATCTATCGAGCTTTAATTCGGCCAGACTTGTGTGCAGACAAGTTGCGTTTGAGAAAACAGTTGTTAGTGTTGTACTTACAAAAAGGTTGTGAGAAAGAAGAATAACTAACAAGTGTTGTTGCTTACAAAAGGGTTGTAAGCAGAGTAGTATAAAGAACAAGCACATATTGTGAAGTATCATTGTATACGTGAAACAAGTTAGAACAGTGGCACAAAAATTGTGCAGATAATAAAGAATTTATTAAAACCAAACACATATTTATTTTTACTTTATTTGCAATCTACGAACTCATATTTTTAACGTTTTTAAAAAGGTAAAAACGTAACAATTGGTGTCAGAAGTGGGATTGTAAAATTAAAAAGTAGAAATAAATAAAAGAAAAAAAAATCAAGATGAAACTCTCGGAGCTAAGAGTGGAAAGGCTCAAACAAGAATTGGCAAAATTGGCCCAGCCAACAATGGGCACGAAGAACGAGCTCCAAAGGCGGTTAAGGGAAGAACTTCGGAATCGTGGCATTGATATCGATACTTACGACTTCGAAGACGAAGAGGAACGTGAGTTACAGGCTCCTGCAACCCCCAGCGGTCTCGACATGCGTTCGGTGCTTGCCGCACTAATGGAACAAATGCAAGTAATGCGGGAAGAGAACAAAAAGCTACTTGAAACTACGGCTCTGAAAATACAGGAAGAGAACAACAAGCAATTTGAATATTCCAGAGTCGAAAATCAAAAACTTCTGGCGGAGTCTCGGAAAGAAAGTGAGCAAATCCATCAAAAACTTTTCTCGAAAATTGAAAAGAGACTAGAAGCGAACGTGAAGGAGATGAAAGAAATGCATAGGTCGGTCAGCAAAAGAATTACTAATGTCGAGGAAAAGGTTTCAAGCTTGGAGAAGAACGTTGATACGAAAGTAATTAATTTCGAAAAGTCCGTTGAGGGAAAACTAGTTATAATGGAGGAAAAGATCAACAACCTCCAGAGTCAGCGACCCGAACCAGTACGAATTGCATCGGAAGGAACCAGCAGGATTAAAACTCCGTGCTTTGATGGTAGCTCACCCCTGTCCGTATTCAAATTTCAATTCGAGACTGTAGCCACCAGAAACGGATGGGACGATGAGGAGAGGGCTTTGGAATTAATCCTGGCGTTGAAAGGTGCCGCAACTGAGGTTCTAGAGGTCATGCCAGCCAGCCGTAGAAACAACTACAATGATTTAATGGTGGCGTTGCAGCGCAAATTCGGTGACGAGCATAAACGAGAATTGTACCGCAGGAGTTAAGGTGCCGAGCGCAAAAGGCTGACGAGTCACTTCAAGTCTTTGCAATGGAGGTTGAGAGATTGGTGCAGCTAGCATACCCCGGTGAAAACCACCCGTTGATTGACAACTTCAAGACCGAGGCGTTTGTTAACGGAATACGCGACTCAGACATCAAATTGGCGGTGTGTTCTGCACAAAAGGCAACCTTTGCTGAGACCGTGGCCTTTGCACTAGCCCAGGAGACAGCTCGAACGATCCACCACCGGCAAAGTTCGAAAGATGAAAGTCGTGGGTGAAGAGGAAAGCCTTTTAAACAAATTTAAAGAAATGAATAAACAAGTTTTGGCAGAAACTGGACAGAAGGCTAAGATTAAATGTTTCAACTGCGGAAGGGGTGGCCATTTCCAACGGAACTACAAAGAGCCACGAAAAAGGTCACGGTCCGTCTCGCCCGTAGGTAATAATAAACGGGCGAACCATCAACAGCATATACAAGAGTCCCCGTTAAACTAAAACGAGCTAGCACTGAGGGGCAAGTGCTGGCTCCCACAAGCAAGGGCCCCACAATCTCCATATCAGTGATGCAGCAAGACAACAATAACCTTACGGCGTGCGGATACATAAACGGCAAAAAAACTCACCTTCACTATAGACACCGGAGCGACGCAGTCTATCATCAGACCAGATGTAATGAAGGGAAAGTGTGAGGCACTTAGTAATGTAAGACTACGGACAGCTACTAGAGAGTCTGCTACCGCCCACGGAAAAACAGAGGCGAAGGTGACGATAGCCAACATCAGCGTAAGCCATGTCTTTATTGTCACCGATATTGTGGACGAGGTTATCATTGGCGCCGATTTCATGATAGCCCGTGGCATAAATTTGAAGGTTAGTTGCTGTCAAACAACAAAAATTACCACCACAGAGAGAAACGCTGATATGGGCACGCGTGGAGGGGGATTGTGAGGAAAACCGCTTGTGGGTTGTGGAACCAGAGGAAATTCGGAAGGACTTGTTATCAGGAAAGGCGCTCGTCAAATGTAATAGTCCCGGTGAGAGTACTAAACCTGTCAGGCCAAGAAAAAGTCATCTCTAAAACCTCAGAGGTCAATGTGCTCCAATAGAGGCGGTAATCAACAATGAACAACCATCGAAGCCTGCCGAAATGACAGCCAATGACCGACAGGAATTTGGTAAAATTGTGGATAAATGGGTAACATGTCTAGCAGCTTCAGAAAGAAATAAAGCCAAAAAGCTGCTAAAGAGGTACGCTGCGTTTCGCCACGAAACAATAAAGTCAAAGGTAGAACAGCCATGGTCCAAACACGAGATTGATACCGGGCGAAAGCAAGGACCGAATAAAACAGGCACCCAGAGTATACCGCTAAGCGAAGCGTAATGAGGTAAAGAGCTAGTCGACGAAATGAAGAGGAAGCAGTGGTAATCGAACCATCATCTGGTCCCATGGAGGCTCACCTGTAGTTTAGTTAGAAGAAAGATGCAGTACAAGATTCTGCGTAAACTACAGGAAGCTCAATGATGTTCTAAAAAGGACAGGTTACCCGCTACCGAGAAATAGACGACACGCTAGTCGGAACAATGTGGTTCTCTACATTGGACTTACAAAGCAGATATTGGCAGGCAGAGATTGCAGACAATGGCGGCTTATGGCAGTTTAAAGTCATGCTATTTGGTCTCTGCAATGCTCCGGCCACGTTCGAGCAGCTTATGGAACGTGTACTAAAGGGACTGCATTGGAAAACTTGTCTGGTGTATCTCGATGACATAATAGTGATGGGCAGAACTTTCAACGAACACCTTAGGAATCTGGCAGAAGTCCTACGGCGAATATCAATGGCTGGCCTAAAGTTGAGCGTTAAGAAATGTGCATTCTTCCAGAGACAAGTGAAGTATTTGGGGCATCTCGTTACAGCAGATGGCATGTCTACGGATGAAGATAAAATACGAGCAGTAAAGGACTGGCCTCACCCCCAGAATCTTCATGAATTACGCAGTTTCTTGGGACTATGCACGTATTATAGACGCTTTGTGCCAAATTTTGCCAGTGTGGCGGCAAGCCTGCATGAGCTCACCAAGAAGTCCAAGGTGTATCAATGGGGTGAGGCGAAGGAAAAGGCATTCCAGACATTAAATTATTATGTGTTATTATGTGCCGCACCAATTTTGGCGTATCCAGTCCCAGGGGAAAAATTCATTTTAGACAGTGATGCTAGCGGATATGGTATTGGAGGTGTACTGTCCCAAGTGATCAATGGGACTGAGAAAGTCGTGGGGTATTATAGTCGCACACTATCAAAGCCGGAACGGAACTACTGTGTGACCCGACGTGAGCTACTTGCAGTGCTGGAATGCATAAGTACTTGTATTGCCAACATTTCCTACTAAGGACCGATCATTCCGCACTGCGATGGCTACTACAATTCAAGAACCCTGAGGGACAGTTAGCACGTTGGATTGAGCGCCTCCAGACTTATGACTTCAGTATTGAACATCGAAGAGGTACGAAACATGGAAATGCTGATGCTCTCTCACGTAGACCATGCAACTTAGAATGTAAACATTGCGTGAAGGCTGAGAAGAAGGAATCCATCATCGACATCCGGCTAACGCATATCGATGCCGACGAGGACTAAAGCCCAAAGGAGCGACCCAGTATTGGCAAAAATCATAGCAGCTAAAGAAGAGGACAAACGGCCTACCCGAAACGAAATAGCAGCAGAAGCTCCCCTTACGAAAGCATATTGGGCACAATGGGACAGCTTAAAAATAATAGACGGGTGCTTATATCGACTTTGGGAAAGCGCTGATGGTCAGACCTGTAGAATTATTAAAATCCTTTCTTTTTGTTTTTTTTTTTTTTTATTCGAGTGCACTATTAAAGTGCACAGTTCGACTGGACTTTATTGATTGAATTCTTTGAGGGAAATGTCCTTTCTTTTATAATAAAACTTTGGCTGATTTGATAATTCCAAATCAGCCCCTTACTTCTAATACAGTATTGTTTGGCTTAATACTAGAACACATGTTTGTGTGTACAATTTATACTTAACTATATATTAAAGGGTTTGTGTGTGTTTATCGTGGGACAAGTGGACGTCATACGACACGCGTCTGCTGTCCATAATAATTCCCACGGTAAAGTGTGAAAAGAGCCACACACAATCACCAGCTATGCAACACAACAACAACACACATAGTGCATATTAATAGTGCCGGCGATCACTCAACAAGGTGTCAAATGATCGTCGCGTGTGCGCATTACTATTGTGGCGTAATACGCTGCAGCGACGGTCAGCAACATTGAGTCAAGTGGTCGCTGCTCATATGCAATTGGATATTCTTTTGTTTGCGCACATGAAATGTTGTGTTGGTATTGACAACTGTAAAATCATGCTACACCTCCACCCTTTACAAGAATGTTCATATAACTTTTGTTCTATGGACATTCTTTTTTTTTTTTACGAACGTCCCCGGCCACACACTAACCCACCCTCACCCGACCGCGGAGGGCTCGTCCCCATTCCGTAGGGACACGTACACACCACAGTCCGGACTGTAGCGGGAAAGGGAAAAGCTATGGCTACTAGAACATAAAAACAGCTACAGAACTTAATCACAAGCTGAACAAAAAAAACAGAACTATCTAAGACTAGAACAAAAATACGTTTTTATACGATAATTTATAAATTACTGCGTGAATACAAGCTACGTTTTATGTTACAAACACTGCTATTAAAATCTATGGAATTATAATGCGAATTAAAATCATTACATATTCTCCGGAAAGGAAAATGACATGCATAATTCGATCTATAAACATCTAAGGAAAGAGGACGATAGTGCCGTGTAAATCTTGCAGGAATGCTGAAATTCAGGTTAGAAAGCAAAAACTCAGAGTCGATATCACCTTTAACCAGATTAAAAATAAAACAAACACCTAAAACAGACCTTCTACGTTCCAGAGTTGGAAGTTTTACCAAAGCTAATCTATCCTCATACGACGGAAGCCCATTGGTGTAATCCCATCCTAAGCCACGTAAACAGAATAATAAAAACTGTCTCTGCACAGACTCGGTTGAATCACTATGGCAACGATAGTATGGATTCCAAATAACAGACGCGTACTCCAAAATAGGCCTAACAAGTGAAATGTACAGTAGTTTTGTTATATAAGGATCAATGAATTCCCTAGCCCATCTTTTCACAAAACCAAGAACAGCACGAGCCTTGCCAATCATCAAACTAATATGATCAATAAAAGACAATTTAATATCCAATAATACTCCTAAATCAAGATATGAAGGCACAGCTTCCAAAGGGCAAGAATTAATCATATAAGTGGACGAGATTACACCAAGGCGAGAGAAAACCATGCATTTACATTTTCTCAAATTAAGATCCATTAAATTTATCCTGCACCAAGTAACAAACAAATCAATATTTCGCTGAAGAACAGCCTGGCCATGATCATCATCAAAAGTATAAAATAATTTAACGTCATCAGCATACATCAGAATATTACAATCAGAAAGAGCAGAAGGAAGATCATTCAGAAACAATAAAAACAGTAAAGGACCCAAATGGCTACCCTACGGAACACCAGAAGTAACACATACAGTCTTAGACAATACATTCCTAAACAATACCCTCTGAGTCCTAAGGGAGAGGTAAGAGTCTAGCCAACGAAGAATAATATCAGGAATACCTATTAGTGAAAGTTTAAGAAGCAAAATACTATGATCAACCCTATCAAAAGCTTTACTGAAATCAGTATAAATTACATCGGTCCGAGCACCGACAAGAAAGCCCCTGAAAACATGTGTAGTAAATTCAAGAAGATTTGTGACAGTCGACCTGCCTTTCAAAAAACCATGCTGGAAAGGAGATATTAAAGATCTTGTATTAAAAAAGAGATAATCCGTCACTAGTTTCTCCATCAACTTGGGAATAGCACTTAGCTTGGCAATACCCCTGTAATTGGAAATATTAGATTTATTACCCGACTTGTGCAAAGGAATTATGAACGAACTCTTCCAAATAGATGGAAAATGACCAACACTCAGAAGCCTATTGAATATAAAGGTCAAAGGACCACTCAAGACAACAGCACATTTTCTTAAAATACAGGCCGGGACCCCGTCAGGGCCCGGCAAGAATGTAAGTTTCAGTCCAGACAAAGCATCAAGAACAGACTCCTCATCAAATAAGTATATGTTAGGAATAGAGACACTTCCCACAGAATAAGGATACCCGCCACTCAGATCAGGGCTCGGGTCAAACTGCCTATAAGTAGACTGAAAGAAGTCAGCAAACATATTCGAAATATCAAGGTGACTGGAGGATGATAGATCCCCGTAAAACATCTCAGTAGGAAACAAAGATGATTTACGTTTTGCCCGAACGAAGTCGTAAAACGACTTAGGATCATTAGCGAAATTCGACTTGACTCGAGTCATATATTCCTCATAACAGTAATGATTCATTCTACGATAATCCGCACGCGCCCTAGAATAAAGAGCATAATCAATATCAGAACCTGATCTAACAAACTTTTTAAATAATTTCGATTTCCTATTCCTCAACCTTGACAGTCTAGCCGAATTCCATGGAGGACCAGAACGCTCCAAACGACTTTTTACCAATGGAACACACTTCCCAAAACATTTAAATAATACATCATAAAAGTCACCCAAGATCCTGTCAAGTGCAAGAGAGTCGTACGGTGGCGAGATAAGTACAGACGACCAATCAACAGAGGACAGAAGTGTATTCAAGCGACCAAAGTCCGTACGATGGAAATTAAAACGCCTCTCATTATCAAATGAGCGATCAATTACAGGAGGTGAACAAAGATCAAATTCAATAGAAAGTAACAACGTAGGATGATAACTATCCTCGGGAATAGATAAAGGATCAATGCGAAATAAAGAAGAAATACTTGGATCCTCCAAAAACACAAGGTCCAAAATTCTCCCCATTGAATTAAATACACCATTAACTTGGAAAAGACCTAGATCACACATAGCGGACAGAATTTCATCATAGAATGGAACTGAAGAACATGGCACCAATGACCCAGACTCAGGTGAAAAATTCCAAGCTATATGAGGAAGATTAAAATCACCAAGAACTACAATAATCCCCTCTTGCCCCATTGAATCCATTACCTTAGAAATCAAATCAAAGTGAGCCCTATAAATATGAATGTCAGCACCAGGAGGAATATATGAACAAGTAATGTAAATAGACTTCCCACGTTTATAGACCCTAACGCAAATAAACTCAATATCCTCCGAGGAACTAAAATCAATTAATTCAGATGAGTATTTAGAGCAAATTGAAATAAGAACCCCACCACCATTTCTTTTACACAACACAGTACAATGATTTTACTTATATTTTATTAGTAAACTTAAATAGTATGATTAAGAATAATAATCTTAATTTAGCGTACTTCAATTTTAATATTATTTCTTATTTAATTTTAAGATTCATCTTGGTTTTAATAAATGTTTAGCTATAAGTTTACTTAGTTATTTAAAATTTATTATTTTTCTCTTTTGGCCAATTGAGTTTATAATTAATACTATTTATTATATGGCTTAAGTCTATTTTTATGAACTATTTGTTCTTTATTATTTTTCTTATCAAATATAGTTACATTATTTCTTAAATCTATATTTTTAATTTTGTATGGACCTTTATATGATTCCTTTAATTTATGTCCTGTATTATTCCTAAGTAAAACTAAATCTCCTATTTTAAAATTATAATCTAATACATCCTTATCATAGTTATTCTTCTGCTTGATTTTATTTATTTCCAATAAATGTTTTGCTCTCTTAAGTGCAACTTCTAATCTAAATTTTGCCTCTTTGGCATAATCGTCCACATTGTATAATGGAGTAATTGTGTCTACCTCATTGAAATCTTTGAAATTGTTTGGTACTTTACTAAAAACCAATTCAAAAGGACAATAATTATGTACAGTCGATGGTGTCGTATTAAAACAATATGTAAAATACCTAATCCATTCATCCCAGTCATCTTTTTCTACAGATATGTAGGAACGTACATATTCATTAAAAGTTCTGTGACTTCTTTCTATTGTACCTAAGGTCTGGTGATGATGTGCTGTTGATGTTAGTTTCTCTACTTTCAACAGAGTGCACAATTCGTTTAGTATAGAATTTTTATATTCCGTACCCATGTCCGTAATGAACGTCTTCATCGGTCCATAGGTAAGTATAAAATTTTCAAATATCGCTTTTGCGATCGTCTTAGCAGATTTATTTGATATTGGTATTGACTGCGTACTCATTTCCTTGTATTGATCTTGGAAATGGTCCGATTGTGTCTACATACACTGTATCGAACGGTTTGTTAGGTGTTTCTGTTTTTATCATTGGGCCTTTAACGTGCTTGGTAGTTTTCGCTATTTGGCATTTGTGACATGCTTTTACATATTTAGCTATGTCCTTTGTCATATTTTTCCAGTAGTAGTATCTTTTTATTTTTTCTGCGGTTCTATATATGCCGCAATGTCCTCCTTCGATAGGGTCATCATGATATTTCAGCATGATTTCTAGAATTTCCTTAGAATTCTTTAGATCAATTATCTTTATTTCATTTAAAAGCGCTATTTTAATTCTATTTAGTACCTTATTGCCCATATTTTTAAATTCAGCTTTTGAGATAAATTCGAAAATCTTCTCACTTGGTGCTACTTGTAGTTTATTGATATTCAATTTACTGGCCGCTTTCTCGAGCCTAGAGAAAAATTGTCCTAAGTCAAATTTCTCTTTAGTAAATATATCGTTTATATTTATGCTAGCTAATATTGATTTTCCCTTCTTTATGTAGCATTTATTGGGATAAATCTTTAATTTATAATATTTTCTGACGTCACTATTTTTAATTGGTACATATATTTTGGGCTCATTTAAAACATCTGTTTAATTTGATCTATGCTGATTATTTGTCCTACTACTCTCTTGTTTCTTAGTCACCGACCTTGTCGTGACTCTTAATACGCACGATATCTTTCTATTCATTTCTTTAAAATCATCTATAGTAATTCGCGATAATGCATATAATATAATTGTATTTCCCCCTAAGGTATTCAACTGTAAAATCATATTCTTCCAGATCTAGCCTCATTCTCGTTAATTTGGAACTTGGATTTTTCATTGAGAACAGATAAGAAAGAGGTCTATGGTCAGTACGAACTAAAAAGTGTTTTCCATAGATATATGGCCTGAAATGTGTGATAGCCCAGTGTATGGCAGTTAATTCCTGTTCAATGGTTGATTTATTACTTTCACCCTTTGTAAACGTCTTTGAAGCATAAGCTATGGGAAGTTGTTTGCCCTGATGTTCTTGAGTCAAGACAGCACCGCATGCATGTTTACTTGCATCAGTTGTTATACAAAATTCTTTTGTAAAATCTGGGTACTGTAACAGCATTGGACTCATTAATGCTCTCTTTAGGTATCTGAATGCAAATTCACAATCTTCTGTCCATTCAAATGGCACACCCTTTTTTGACAACCTCGTGAGGTGTCTGGAATACTCAGAAAAATTTTTAATAAACCTTCGGTAATAATTACAAAAGGCTACAAACCTTTTGGCGCTATCCGCGTCTTTGGGCGTCGGGTAGTTTTCGATTACCGAATATTTACTATCGTCTGGTAATATTCCTCTGTCGGTACACTTGTGGCCAAGATAAGTCACTTCTCTCATAAAGAATGAATATTTTTCAGGATTTAGTTTCAAATTATATTTGCGACATAAATCAAAGACATCCCTTAAATTCGAAAGCATATGCTTATCAGAACATCCCAATACTACCAAGTCATCCATATATAAGAACGCTTGGTCCGGCTTTAAACCACTGAAAGCAATTGTCATCATTCTCTGGAATGAATTCGGTGCTATTTTCAAGCCATAGGGTAGTCTAGTAAATCTATATGAACCATTGGTTGTTGAAAATGATGTTAAATCTCTAGAGTTTTTCTCCAATTTTATTTGGTGAAAACCTGACATTAAGTCTAAACAGGAAAAATATTTTGCTCTGCCAAGTTGGTCTAGAATATCGTCAATTCTAGGCAATGGGAATTTATCCGATAACAATTTTTTATTTATTTGTCTATAGTCTATCACAAGTCGCCATCTTTTCTCATCCGAACCTGGAAGTGATTTCTTTGGAACCAACAAAATTGGACTATTGTATTCCGAAAATGATGGTTCTATTATTTTATCATCTATAAGTTTTCTAACTTGTTTGTTAATTTCATCCTTATGTGTATGTGGTATACGATAGTTTTTGATGTATACTGGCTGTTTGTCACTCAATCTCAACTTTTGTTCATAGAAATTGTTAGTAGATATTGTTTCTGTTTCCAAACCAAAAATGTCACTATATTCTTTGCAAATTTTCGTTAGTGTAGGTTTAAATTGTTCTGGGAAACTCTTTTTTAAGATATCCATAACCTTTGATTGTCTATTTTCAATTTTGCTCGACTTTTCTGTAATTACATTATAGTCAGAGATGTTTTCTGTTTTAATCTTATTTTGTCTGATCGAAATTATACTGTCATTAGTATTTAAAAAACGAATAAAAGCTTTGTTGGATTTAACTAACATATTTGGTATAAAAACGCGTTTTGTAACTTCCTGATTTGGTATCAATATTTCATTTTTAAGATTTTTAAATCTAATTTGTCTTATCACTTCCGACCTTGGTGGTAGTGTTATTTCATTATTACTATTTGTTATTGGTATGTCTATTGTATGTTGCAGATTAGAGGGTCTTAGAACAAGATAATCATGGTCTTCATTGAAATCCAAAACGCAGTTATATCTTTTCAAGAAGTCCAAACCAATAATGCCATCACAAGGTATGGGAAAATTGTTCTGAACCACCTGAAAGTAATGCGGTATTAAAAAGTTTTTGAATTTAATTTCCAAGAATATTTTTCCTATGGATTTCAAGTATCCCTATCCTATTCCAGTTATTGTTGTAGTAATGTTTTTATTTATTTGTTGTGGTTTGAAAAAATTATTTTTTATAACTGAAATATCTGCTCCTGTATCCACCAACAACTTTACTATATGATTAGTATTATTAATTTCCATATGTACAAAAAAACTTAAATTGAGATTAAGGTTGTATATTTTATTATGTGTTGAGCTTATCTTAGGGGGGTGTCGGAGTTTTCCGAACCGTTTTCGTATGAGTCAGTTGCTCTTACGTAGTTTCTACGTCTATTGTTGAAACCTTGCCTGTTTCTATTACTTCCTGGTCCCTGTGGAGGTCTGAAGTTGTTATTAATGTTTTGGTTGGGGAAATTGTTATATTTCCTTCGATATTGATTATAATTTCCTCTGTTACCAGTTCGGTTATATTTTTTACCCAAATATAGCAAAGTATTTTGCTGGCCGGTTGCTTCTGTACAACTGTTAACAAATTTGGTAATTGCCTCATTCATGTTGTTGAATTGGCCTGCCTCCATGATAAGTTTTACCTTATCTATGGTACAATTTTTCGTTAATGCTTTAACGGCAACTTGTGTTGAATAATTGTTTGCCAATTCACATGATAACCCGTCTGATATATATGCGTTTTCTAATGATTTTGTTAAATTTTCAATTTCACTGCAGTAAGTGTTTGCAGTTTTATTATTTTGTCTAGTTTTCATAATTTTAGCTGTCAGTACTTCTACCGACTCGCCCTTGACTGTAGTCCGCAATTTGCTGATTATTTCGGATATTGTGCTTTCAGCTTCAATTAGATTCCTAGTGGTTCCTTTCAGTTTGGTCTTTATTAAAGATACTGCTATCGCTTCATTGTCACCCTTGATTGTGTTTAACAATTGCAGAGAGTCTATAAATGCTCTCAGATTTTCTGACTTGCCATCAAAGTCGATTACGAGCTTTGAAGCTGTATTTAGGAATTCTACTATTGTCTGGGTCATGTTTGTTGAAACTATTTCAGGTTTTGTTTCCTGATAATACAATTGAACCAATGTTTCGTTAGATTTCAGATCTGTCGTTAATTTATAAAATACTTCTTCATGGAATGTAGTTGGTAATTCAATATATAAACCCTTTCTTGATAAAATATTCAATAGCCTACTTCTTACATCAGAAAAGAAATTTTCGGCTGCTGCTTTGTGAGGTGTTGTAAGCCTACCAAAATTTACGTTAATAATAACTCTTATTCTTTCGAATTTGTCAATCAAAGTTCTAAGATGTTTTACTACTGTTTCGTCCTTTATATTTCTTTCTATATTTAAACATTTATATGTTTTGTCAAAATCGTCTTTTAACAGTCTTAATCTTTTAATTATATCTTGCCAGTCCATTTAGATCTTGTCCAATTCATTGGCTCTACTTGAATATCTTTTCTTTAATCTTCTGCTATGCAATGAGTAAATGTGTAACTACAATTATTATTAAATAATTTTCTATTTTAGAAAGACTAATTGATTCATTACCTACTTCTATTTCATTTCCTACATTGGCATTAGCCCTGTCTATCTTTCATTGTTGTTTACCCATTTCAATTTTTGTATTATCAAACAAGTAAAAAATTTTTCTTACAAAGTTTAAGGTCCATTTACATGTATATTTATATATATTTTTTAAATTATTTCAAAAAAAATAAAAATTTATTAATAAAAAATGTTGTTTTTCTCTCTTCTTTTTTTTTTTGATCTTAGTCTCTTTTTTATATATGTTTTATGCTACTATCATATTGTTTTTGTTTAAACTGATCAGATAAAAAGGATTTTTTTTCTTACTTATTTTTGTGCTGTTTTAATAGTTGCTCTATCTGGTCTATCTTCGACCAGAGTCTTGTCGCCTCGTCCCACGGTGGCAGATTTTTGTTATTCAAAATCCTGCGTATGATGGCCCTTTGTCTCCTTAATCTAGTGGTATATCCTCCACGCCGTTTGTGTTTTGGTGTCTTCGGGATTTTTGGTGTATCTTCTTTTTCTTTGGATTGGATTGTCCTTTTTTTATATTCTTCGATGGTGATAGCTTTAGGGCCCTCCTTGGACATCCTTAGTGGTCTTGGTCACTGTCTTTAGGCCAGACAGTATCTTCCATCACGCAACTAACGGACTTTTGGCTGTCCGTTAGGATAAAAAAAAGTTAATTGGTTTTCCTTTGTGCTGGATAAGATCTGTAGCACTAAAGGATTTATTTATTCTGGGTGCAGAAGTTTTGTCTGTAAGCACTCCAGGATTATCTTTTGTGGGTGCTTATTCAGTTAGCACTTCAGGATTGGCAGGATCGCCATGTAGAATTATTAAAATCCTTTCTTTTTGTTTTATTAGTCGAGTGCACAGTTCGACTGGAGTTTATTGATTGAATTCTTTGAGGGAAATGTCCCTTCTTTTATACTAAA
This sequence comes from Sarcophaga peregrina, assembly GCA_014635995.1. Classification (NCBI taxonomy): domain Eukaryota; kingdom Metazoa; phylum Arthropoda; class Insecta; order Diptera; family Sarcophagidae; genus Sarcophaga; species Sarcophaga peregrina. Next base: position 85,014,053 of record CM025789.1, on the reverse strand, counting down.
ACTTTGGCTGATTTGATAATTCCAAATCAGCCCCTTACTTCTAATACAATATTGTTTGGCTTAATACTAGAATACATGTTTGTGTGTACAATTTATACTTAACTATATATTAAAGGGTTTGTGTGTGTTTATCGTGGGACAAGTGGACGTCATACGACACGCGTCTGCTGTCCATAATAATGCCCACGGTAAAGTGTGAAAAGAGCCACACACAATCACCAGCTATGCAACACAACAACAACACACATAGTGCATATTCATAGTGCCGGCGTTCACTCAACAAGGTGTCAAATGATCGTCGCGTGTGCGCATTACTATTGTGGCGTAATACGCTGCAGCGACGGTCAGCAACATTGAGTCAAGTGGTCGCTGCTCATATGCAATTGGATATTCTTTTGTTTATGCACATGAAATGTTGTGTTGGTATTGACAACTGTAAAATCATGCTACAGACCTCATCCAACCTAATAGTGGTGCCTTCCTCTAAAACGAAAGAAGTCTTAAATGAGTTCCATAATGGAGCCAGTGGAGGGCACCTTGGCGTAACAAAGACACCGGAAAAACTAAAACAACGTTTCTATTGGGTTGGATGTCAGCAAGCTGTGGCTGATTGGATTGCAAACTGTACCCAGTGTATGGCAGCTAAAGGTCCCGTAAGGAGAAGTAGAGGTCGGCTGCAACAGTATAACTCGAGCGCACCTTTCGAGCGGATAGCGATGGACGTAGCAGGCCCGTTTCCCATCAGCAATGCCGGAAACCGCTATGTTCTCGTCGTGATGGATTACTTCAGTAAATGGCCGGAAGTGTATGCCATACCCCATCAAGAGGCGAACACTGTAGTAAATGTTTTTGTGAACAACTGGGTATGTCGCTATGGTGTTCCAATAGAACTACATTCCGATCAAGGCAGAAATTTCGAGTCAGCCGTATTCAAGGAAATGTGTGAAGTATATGGCATTAAAAAGACTCGAACGACGCCACTTCACCCACAGTCCGACGGAATGGTAGAACGGTTTAATCGAACTCTGGAGGAATACTTGCGAAAAGTAGTAAGCAAGCAACAGAGGGATTGGAATGAACACATACTGAGGTTTCTACTGGCGTACCGATCTGCGGTCCATGATTCCATATCTAGATCACCCGCCAAGGTTATTTTTGGGACTGAGTTAAAACTGCCCGGTGATTTGGAGTTTGGTTGTAAGCCCGCTACAGAGAGAGATGACGCCTATACTGGAAAACAAGAAAGTTTAAATACACTTCATGAATTTGTGCGCACACGAATAAAAATGGTAAGCGATAGCATGAAAGCTAGATATGATCGTGCAGCAAATACGAAGGGCTTCTATGAGGGACAACTGGTTCTATTTTGCAACCCGAATCGGAGAAAAGGATTATGTCCCAAGCTACAAACCAGCTGGGATGGACCTTATAAAATAATTAAAAGGCTAAATGATGTTGTATACAGGATACAAAAAGCCAACAGCCCCCAAGCCAAAATGAAGGTCGTGCACATAGAGCGACTGGCGAAATATGGGAGGAAAGATGATGAGCCTATTCGGGACGAACAGGCTTAAGTGGGCGGCAGTGTTACGAAAGTGGAAATGGTGTTGTTAAAATAATAAACAAAAGCTCCAAAAAACAACACAATGATCATGCATAAAATGATAAACAAAAGCCCCTAAAACAAAACAGCGCACTGTTCACGTGATCAATGAATGAGTAGAAAAATATACCAACAAGAATAAAGGATAAAAAGACGTAAATAACCAACAACAAAATAAAGGGAACTAAGAAGTAAACAAGAAACAACAATGTGCAGTATAAAATAGGATAGACAAATAAACCAACAACAACTAATCTACCTGCTCGAATGTAAACAAGAAACAACAAAAATAAGAATAGGTTGTTTACATTTTTAGAATATTACGAAGGACGTCATCGCCCTTCAAGGGCATTCATCACACTGATGATCTAGTAGTATAAAAGGCAGGTTAAAGCGAGCAGGGCTGAGTTTTGAATTTGATCGTGTAAGACGACGTCACGTTGGTTGAGAATTAAAATCTATCGAGCTTTAATTCGGTCAGACTTGTGTGCAGACAAGTTGCGTTTGAGAAAACAGTTGTTAGTGTTGTACTTACAAAAAGGTTGTGAGAAAGAAGAATAACTAACAAGTGTTGTTGCTTACAAAAGGGTTGTAAGCAGAGCAGTATAAAGAACAAGCACATATTGTGAAGTATCATTGTATACGTGAAACAAGTTAGAACAGTGGCACAAAAATTGTGCAGATAATAAAGAATTTATTAAAACCAAACACATATTTATTTTTACTTTATTTGCAATCTTCGAACTCATATTTTTAACGTTTTTAAAAAGGTAAAAACGTAACAATATAATTCATTGTTGCCAGATAAAAATATTATGCAATCGTGTTGCCATATTTTCATTTTCTCTCCTTTTATCACTTTTAATATGGCGCCTTTTGTTTTTCTTTAATTCAGCTGTTAACCAGTGTTTTCATTACAAAGTTATTAGATTCACTTCAACGATTTTAGATTTACTTAAAAGTTCTTATTAAAAACTTTATATACCGCTTCTGTAAGGCAAGCTATTTCACCTTCCCATAAATAAACACACAATTTAGTTTATTTGTATTTGTTGAGAAAAATACAAACACAAAATTTAGTGATTGTGTTTATATAAATACATAATTGGTCACTACAACTCTTCATTCTGAATTATTGACCTAGTATCTCACACCACTTTTGTTGTGTACGTTAATTTTATACATAATTGGGGGCACCTACAGTTTAAAGTCGACTCCGAACGACAGATTTTTGAGAAAATTTCATTGCAATTTTATTTACTCTCAGAATTTTTGCCAGAAATCTGCTGAGAGGAAATCGCCGAAGATATACTTTTTGTATTTTGTATACTAGACCACGGCGGCGATTGTGTTTATATTTTGGCTCTAAATAGACAAACAATTGAAATTGTTTATCCTACAGAAACAGATCAGGTATTTCGGAACCCAAATTTGTACGAATTTTGAAACATTTTTATCTTCTCTAGTAAAAGTAAAACAATTAGTTCAAAATGGATAACTACGTCTATTTTTCTAATTTAAAATAAAGATAAACACTACCTATTTATTATTCTTTGTTATTCTTTGTACAAATTGAGGAATTCCCGTTATTTGATCTACAGTTAAAAGCCATGATTTAACGATAAGGCGAAAATTTCCGCTCTTCATTTTTGTATGGAAAAAATAAGTGATCCTCTTGATAGCAACAGTTAAATTTAAATGCGGCCGAAAGGGTTAAAGAGAATTCCACATGCAGACAAACATAAAAAAATTTAAATTGTGTTTATAATTTCAATTTTCAGTTTTGGTGGTTTTTAATATTGACATGTAGGAATTTTTTTTTACTGATTCTTACGTTATGTTCCGATTACGTTACATTTCTATAACCATTCGTATTGCTTTATAAATAACAAAAACAATCAGCTGTTTCTTACGTAAGACAGAATCTTATCAGATAGAATATTAATAACTAATAATGTTAATTATTGTAATTATTAATTAATAATATTAATATTTTTCGTAGTTTGGTGGACTTAGCGTTTTTGCAAACTACAAAATTACAACAACTTTAAACAACATAATAATATTTTTTGTTGTCGTAAAATATGTATTTTGTATAATGTTGCCGTTTTGCATTAAAATCTTAATTTTGGAAAAAAATGAACTTAGCGTCTTTGCGAATTTTAATAATGGAAATCTTTGTGTGAGGAACTTCTAAAAACTGTCTGGTCAGCTATTTAGGGACGGAGTATTATCTATATATATATAAAAATGAATGTGTGTTTGTTTATATGTATGTACGTTTGAACGTTATAGACGACTAAACGGCTGAACCGATTTTCTAGAAATTTTCAGAGTATCTTCCTGTATGTCTGGAAGGAGTTATAGACTACTTTTTATTTTGATATTTCAAATGATCGAGGTGCCACGCTCACATATGCAACATTACCTGCTATTGTAAGATAATAAAATGGGTAGGATAAATGTACCAGTGTCGGCAGTTTAATTTTTTTTCTCTTTTTCAAATTGGTAAGATTAAAAGTGGGAAAGTAGTGTCGAGATGATGTTTAGTTAGTACAATTCTGTGATAAGTTTAGTTTTATACCCATTTAGTAACTTTAAACATTAAAATAGCAAATTATAAGTAATTGAAATAGTTTGTTCAAATCATCGATTTTTCCAGTTCTCGGCACATGTGTTCCTAAGTTCGGCAAAAAATTATCCTATTGTCGGCATTAACATTTTTGTTAAAGAAAATAAGTTTTAGAGCTATTTTTGGCATTGCAAATGAAATTAATACAGAAATCAAGGCAGCAGAATTCGACATAGCTATCGATATTATTAACAAAATAGCTCCAAAACTTATTTTCTTCCGGCAAACTATTTACTACGTCTTTAGGTGGTCGTACATATGGAAAGACAACCATTGGGGTTACTATCTGACCATTTGTTGAAAAAACCAGCAGCACTGTTATTATTTTCTTTTCAACTCCCATTTGGATACTGTACTGTATATCCCTTTGGGTCCAGAATTTTTCCGGTTTTGAGCATAAACTAAAGCTGGATTCATCTGCATTAAATATTCGCGATGAATCATTCAAAATGTCAAAGGCGTTTTGCTTTGTTAGGAAACGGAAACAGCATGGGTCTTTGATCATCTACTATTATTGCTTGAAATGCAGTTATCAAGACATCAGATTTTAATGGGAATCCACAATTTGCTAGGTCTTGGCACCATTTCTCTAATATCAACCGAGGGATGGATACTGCCTGTATGGTGGAACACGGGACTCCATATTTTTTGCTTGCACCCAATATTGTAGACGTGCCATTTCTTACTTCTATTAAAGCACATTTCAGGGAGTATTGGTGTATGAGCATTTTCCCGTAGGTGGACATATTAATGAATTTAAATTGCCTGAGATTCAAAGAACAGCCTATTATGTCTACTGAACCACGAACTTTCGTCCTGTAATAGGACTTCTAGTTATATAAATGTAAGAATGCCAACTTTAAATTCTCGGCACCTCTCAGTGTATTCATTATAAACTATGCCGACTATTGGGTAAATCAAGTTTTAACTCAATTTCCAGTAGTCGACACCTCCCTGCCGACAATTGGAAATCATACAATTTTTTGTTCCTAATGCCGGCAGAAATATAAATTATAAAAACATATTAATTTCCATCATTTTTCACTCTTAATTTAAGATTTGATCTATTTCAAAAAAAGCATTTACTTTTTTCAAAAACACAATTTAATATAAATATTTGCTTGTTTAAGGAGACACATAAACTAAAAATTTTGTTAAAAAACCGGCACTACTCCACTTTTTGAAAAACCATCACTGCATGAGGACAAATATTGACAAAAGTATTCATTCCACTTAAATTTACTCATTTCATAAGCGAACAAAACTACTTGTTCTACCAAAACCAGTTTTAACTTTAGTAAATAAAAGCTGCTTTTCTTATTTATTTGCATTTTTTTACAAAAACTGCCCACTACTGGTACATGCCGACATTAGGTGCACTTACCCTATATTGGAAAAACTGTAACAGCAAAATACCTCAAATTTTGAGCAAATAACTACAGTTTCAATATAAATATTTTGGACGAAAATGGGCGAACTATCAATAGTTGGTGTGGCACTTCCCATATTAAGTAAATACGAAAATCTGTACATCTGAAAAACTGTAATAGCTAGAGTTCACAAATTTTTTACAAGTAACTTTTGTTTAAATATAAATATTTTGGAAAAAAATAGGGAGTTCAACAAAAGCGGGCGTGGCACCGCCCGTATGAACTAATTATTAAAATCTGCCTATCTTGAAAACTATAACAGAGTTTCCAATTTTGTATTTCAGCTATAGTAAAGTGGTGTCTCTCGCGTGAAGTAATTACAAAAATTTGTATATTCTTATCTATATATAAAAATGAATGTGTGTTTGTTTGTATGTTTGAACGTTATAGACGACTAGACGGCTGCACCGATTTTCATGAAATTTTTTTTAGGCGAGGTGCCACGCCCACATATACTACATTACCTACTATTGTAAGCTAATAACAATTTGGGTATATTGGACAAATTATAACAGTAAGATTCCTTAAATTTTGTACAAATAACTACAGTTTCAATATAAATATTTGGAACCAAAATGGGCGAACTAGTAATTGTGGGTGTGTCACCTCCCATATAAAGTAAATACGAAAATCTGTATAAAAATTGTAACAGCTAGAATCCCATTTTTGGGATCAAAGCCTGCTGAAGAGCTAAATGCGTGTCTAAATTTATCATACCTTTGGCGACATGTTCACATTCTAAAATTAACTACTAATATGTGTTTCCAGTTGCAACGTGTTGCTTCAACTTTTTCCAAACAATTGCTAGATGTAGGTAATGGAAGAATTCCAATGGATCCTATAACAAATTATATAAAATTTCCATCAGACTTTTGCAGAATGACACAATCAGAAGAAGAATTAATTAATTGTATATTTCCCAATATCGTGCAAATTTTTAAAAATATCCAATGGTTTTCTGAACGTGCGTTACTAGCATCCAAAAATATTAATTAAAAAATTATTAATTCCATCAACAGCAATATTCTCAAAAAGATCGATGGGAATCTAAGAACTTATTAATCGATCGACACAGTTTGAAATATTGAGGATGTCGTCAATTATCCAGTCGAATTTAAATTCGTTAGATTTACCAGACTTTCCAGCACTTAACTTACATTTAAAAACGGTGTTCCCATTATTTAACTTAGAAATATTGATCTTCTACCATCTTTTGTAATGACGCTCGACTAACAGTAAAAAAGAATGATGAGCAATATTATCGAGGCGAATATTATAACTGGAAAGTTTAAATGAACTGATGTATTGCTGCCACGTATTCCTATGACCACATCGGAGATGCCTGCAAATTTCCCATTTCCTATTCGCCTAGTATTTGCAATGACGATTAATATAGCACAAGGTCAGTCCTTTCAATTTTGTGGACTTAATCTAGAAAATCCATGTTTCTCACATGGACAGCTTTACGTCGCATGTTCACGAGTAAGAAAACCCGGAAATTTATATGTATACGTACCAGAGGGAAAAACAAAAAATATTGTGTATCCCAAGGTATTAGAATAAGAATTATTTATTTAAGAGAAAAGTACATATTAAATTTTAGTAATTAATTACTAAATAAATAAATTTTTTAATATTATATATTTAATTTCGATGAGGTAGCGTAGCACATCGAGTATTAGCTAGTTCTGTATAAAAGTTAAACCTTCAAGCTTATTTTCAATGACATATGGCTTTATTTTGTTAGCTAATACGCTGCTATACAGGCACAAATAGCAACTGATATACAGTGAAAACTCCACAGGCGGACATCTCCGCTAGAGGGACGATTAGGTCGTATTTTAAGAGCAAATTCATCTTCCTTGGACGGACGAGGACACCTGTTTTTCTAAATAGGTGGACAAATAATGGTGTTTTCTTTTCCACAAAGGAAATATCACCCACTTACAAGGCGCAATAAAAAAATTTTTGATCAAACCTTTCGTAATGTCATTTTTTATTTGAGAAGAACATAACACATATATTTAAAAAAGGGTATGCCCTGTGTTTGCCACGGCGGCTGTTGACTATGTACAGTTTGTCAAAAAAATCTTTGCACATAGAGAAAACTTAAGAAAACCTAGAAAAATTCATTGATTTCTAATATAAATAATTAAAATTTTAAATTTTTTCAAACAGGATTTTATAAACATATGTTTTGTTAATATAATAATTAAAAAAAAATTTATAGCAATGACAATATTTTAATGTAAAATATTAAAAAACAAAAACAATCCAATTTTATTGCTGTCAAAAAAATTTTTGCACACTTGATAAAATATTAAGACCTACGCAATTTTTTCAAATTTATAGTGCTAATATTTCGTGGGTTCACCTTGAGCTTCTATTAAAGCTTGCAGACGCCTCTCATGGATTGAATAATCTTCGGAATGTCATATTCTAATGGTATTTTTTCCCACTCTTCTTTGATGAACTTTACCAAATCGTGTTTTTTTTGTGGACGTTCTTTTCCCTACCTTTTTCTTTAGATGAACCCACAAATTTTCGATAGGGTTAATAACAGGACTTTGGGCAAGAGTATCAATAACTTTGGTGCAGTTGTAAAGGCACCTGGAGTTACATAAATAAGATTTATTTTAAGGATCATTATCTTGATAGTACTAGTGATTAAATTTATTCGGATTAACCGGGTCAATAAAACCAAATTTCCTGAAGCTGGCGGTCAGTTCATTTTGTAAAATATCAAGATGCACTTTCTTAGTCATTATTTCATCCAAACACCAACTCTCTTGCTGGATATATAGCCGAATACCATTACAGACAGATTTCCAAACTTTACTGTAGGAATAAGATTTTTATTTTCTAGTGCTTTCCGAGGCTTACGCCAAACTCTTTGTGGTCCGTCATAATAATAAAGCATTATTTTCGTCTCTTTTGAGAAAATAACATCGTTCCAGTACTCCGGAGGAAGTGAAATGTATTCGGTGGCAAATATTAATTTCTTTTCGTCATTTTGTGCTGGCATCAGGAGTTTTTTCCTAGTCATTCTTGAAGAATATTTGTGTTTTTGAAGAACATTTAGAATGGTTTCTTGGAAAACACGTTACCCAAAGTATTTTTAAACTTGAAGAGCTAATCATCTCGCACTGGATTGCGGTCTATCATACACGGTTCTAATAATTTTTCTCTCAACTCGCTGCATAATTTTTTTGACCTGTCTGTAAATCCCTTTAAATTTAGTCTTCCTTCTTTTCAGCACGGGATATAAAATTATATACAGTCCTGATGTTCGCACATTTGCCTTTGTAGTAGTTGAAATAGCCCAATTGTATAATATTTTTTGAAACTCGTTTCCCTGGCATTTTTTGTATTCAAAAATAAGGACACTTGTTACATAAAAACGATCCCTTCATTACTAAAACATTATTTACCTCTTTCACATTCCATCTCATTTGTAAAAAACCCAAAATGCGCAACATTTATGGGAAATAACGGCATATTTTTGTAATTTTTTTATTATCTTCATTCAATATGCAAAGATTTTTTTGACACTTCTTAGATTGAGTAAACTTCTTTTGTTGTTGTTATTATCGTAATGTTGGTTACTATTAGGAAACTATTGGTGCCATATGGTCGTAGACAAGTACAGTTATAGAATGTGTGCAAAAATAAGAAAATATATAAAGATTTTGTTGTTGGAATTCTTAAATGAAGATCAAATTTTAAATTTTTTTGATCTGTGCAAAGATTTTTTTGACAAACTGTATGTAATAAATTCAGTAATTCTTCTTCATCAGATGACGAAGATGAATTTAATTACTGATTGATTTCAATTTTCGCAAATAAAATAGATGCAGCAATATCCATATTTATATTTGTTCATAAAAAAGGTTTTAGATCTCAAAATATGTTGTATTTTTTGATTTGTTTTCAATAATAAATGTAAATATGAAAAAGGTGTTGCCAGATCGCAAATTTTTCAACTTTATCTTTTGAGAGCTTTTTTTTATAACAAAAAAAAAAAAAAAAAACATTTTAACACTGTTCTAACATTGAATGCAATTTTTATATTACGGACCATGTAGCTTTAATAATGTAATTTTTCTTAAGGTTACTTAACAAAACAATGAAAAAATTAACTTCAAATTGACTAACAATACCATATCATCTGGTAGCCCTATAAATAAACAAAAGTCATCTGCTTTACGGGGCATTATCAGCACTCTCGATTTATACAGGGCATAAAATGAAATGCCCTCCACCATTAGCAAGTGCGAATGAATTAGAATAAAACATACTACCCTTTTAGAGGGCGAAACATTTTTAAGAAACAAATGCAAAATTGCATTTGCCTTAATAAAAAGCACATTTCTTGGTAGAAAAGAAAACACCGTAAATATTATAAAGGCAAAGCTGAGCAATTTTATTGTATTTCGGTTTATCCCCCCTTTTATACTAAGCGCAATGTGTATTTATCAACTTAATCAGATTATGGGCCATTATTACAACTAGCCATTAACTAAAGGGAGGATTTTAATGGGCAGATAAATTGTTTTTCATTATTATGAGTGATAACTTGTGGACTGTATGGGTGGGAAGAGCACACACAAAAAAGGGCTATGGACACTAATAACAAAACCAAATTGGACAACGTTGCAACATGAGAATTTACACACAAGTATACATTTTCCTTTTTTTATAATATGTATTGTTTTACTTGTCCAATAAAACTAAAACCACATTTTTGTTAGTTTTTTCCATAAAATTTAATTAGCTTCCAATTTTGTATATTTACTTTTCACAATAAATTTTTATATTTTATTATTTAAAATTTAACACAAAACAAAAGAAAATTATTGCACAAATATTAAATCTTTAAGCAAAAAAGATGCATCCCTCTGGATGTTACTGAAACGAGAGTGATAAAAAATTAATAAAAATAAACAAAAATTTAATGTCAGAAAATATAAAAAAGCTTTAGTCTACACCGCAGCACCCTCTGTTGCCAATTTACCATCGTTTAAACAATCCTGTTTATGTCGCCAAGGATGGGAAATTTGGACTATCAGACATGAACAATGAGTATCCAATAAGATAGCAGTGATCGTTAAGCTAAAGGTCCCTTAATGTTTGAACTTGTCATACCATATATTATTTTCGATATGTCAACTTCAATATTTTGTTTTCAAAACAAAACCTCTTCCTCCGCTGAATAATTTTACAATCTTTTGCGTCAGAGTATTGGCGTAGTCATTTTTGTTTTAACAGCTAAACAGCTAAGCTAAATTCACGACACACAATCTTTGTAAACAATATAACGACAATAAACATAACATATTACAAAGCACGTCGTTGCCACTGCGTTTTTAAAGAACTTTTTCAAAGTGACAAAAGTTATCAATATTGCACCGGCATTGCCGTTTTGTAATAACGAAAATAAGTTAAAGGTAACTGCCGTTCACTTTAGCTAAAGGTACCTTCAACTAACCCCAACTTTAACGGGAAGTTGTAATAATGCCCCTATGTAACATTGCATAGTGCGGTGATTCTCCGGTTTATTATTTTATATGATGTGGTTCCCCCTTTTATTTGGTTTATGTAATAACTGATGGATGGTCATTAAGTATGATGTGAAAGTTTAAAGTCACTCAATATTCAGAGAAATGGTATTCTTAACCTTTAAAATGTTTTTGTAAGAAAATTCGAACTCTTGCCGAAACAATTTAACTTGAGTTTTAATCGGGGAAAAGCAATTGAGTATAATTTTTTTGCAAGGAAAATAAAATTGTATTTTAGCACAGATATGGATAAAAATAATAAAATTCAAAACCTTAACGATAAGATTCTACTACACAATTTATCAAAACTGGTGCGGATTAGTTTATCTCATGCAAATGGTAATGCAGAAAGAATATTTTCAATAATAACAGACATTCGCACCAAAAAACGAATCACAACTTTAAATGGTATTTATAACATGAGGTGACGTCATCATAGCAATGAAATGGGCTGCGTTAATATCCAATGCAGTAATAGCCATTTTTTCTGTTTTTAATAAATGTATTAATTTGTTGTTTCTAGACTATTAATTATTATTATCAAAGCTATCCTTACATATATGGAAACAAACTAGTGACGAAAAAAATGCCTTCAATTTCACAAATATGCACGCTATGTCTGGGGTATTTACTACGACCACTTGCTTTGATGCCAATACACCTTTATTGGTAGCCGGCAGAACTTCGATAACTCCTATTGGCCTTTAAAGGGACAGCAGTTGATGTTCTAAAACTCGTGTCAAGAGTATTTTAAATGAAAGTTTGGTAGGTAAAACAAAAGATTTTTGAAATCACTTGGTTGCACACATGCCAGGTAAGGAGAAACAGTGAGATAAATAAAAGGAGTAGTAAGTCATGCCAGAGGAAAAACGGTAGAAGGAAACGGTTTTATCTGCGAAAAGGATGGCATTGAAAAAGACACAAAGTCGCCCAGCGACCCTTTACACTCCCAGACTGAATGTCACCTAACAACTCGTCCTTCAGTCGTTCTTCATTATCTACATAAATTGTTACCCTTGAAGAGTTTATCCGAATCTATACAGAAAGCACCATTAGGCATTCCACTTATTATTCGATTACTATATGTCGGTAATTAAATAGCTACTGTTGGTAAAAGACAAAAGCTTCTATAAACTACACAACGTTCTTCTGCAAAACTGTCACACTCGAAAGTTCCATACTACTCTGTGTCCAGTTTACCAGGCAATTTGAACATACAAAACTATCTCTTAACTGAAACCGCAAATATTGTCGGAAACAACCGTAATCGGATAATATTTGTGTAAAGTTCGTCACGTCTTGTGTATTCAAGGTATGATAGCATGTGTCTACTGTTGTAATTAGAAAAATAATTTTTTTTTTTAAATCGTAGTTCATTAGTAAAGCTACATGAAATGTTTTTGTATATGCACATGTACATATGTGAGGTTTTGGTTATTTTTAACCACAATTGTTGGTTACAAAAAATTCTTCTTCGTGGTTTCCTTTAACGGAACCCATGTTCATAATTTAATTTTTTTTTTTTTTATATATATATATAAAATCAGCACTCAGGGGATGACCCCTACTCATGCTGTGCATTCTGCAGATTTTTTCTAGGAAAGGTGTTTTTTTTCTTAAAAAATTATTTGCTGTCAAACTATGTGCTGCTTTCTGTCGTTTATGTATTTATACGTTAACCACAGAGTACAGTAACATCAATTTTGGAAAGTACTTTAGTTGTCGTAACCCCAAATTTGTATTATTGAAAAATATAAACATACAAATAAATTCAAACTACAGTTAAAGATTTGTAGAAACTTTTGATGTCAAGACTATCAAAGTAGATTTAAGACGTTTGTATCGATATCTTTTTAACACCTTCTGCCATAAACTTTCACGAACAAATATTTATTTCGAAAAAATAATGTTTAAATGCTTTATAAATTCAATCGCAATCTTTTCAATTGTAAACTTTAATAAAACATTTAAATGTCCCTGATAATTTTAATGAGAGTACAATATTTTTTCTAAAACTATACGAGAACTAATTACCAACCACCCCTCCAACGAAGACAATGAGCCTGTTCGTAAATGCATTACTGCGCTTGATAATATGATTATTTTACGCTCACACTGCTAATCATATGTTGCTGATGCTTTTTTTTGCTGATTTATTTGTTTGCATTTACAATCGAACAAATGGATAAATTCTTTATAAATTTGATGTTTGAACTGGACGATAAAACAAGAGACAAAATGTTGTTAAATGCACAAAAAAGAAAGCATTTAAGCAAGAAAAACAGAAACTTTCTGTTAAAAGTCTTATTTTATGATTAGTGCTTTTTGTTTATTTGCACATAATATGATTTAATGTTGCATAACGAAACAGAACTCAAAAGAAGTTTCAGTAGATAAATCTTTTCCTGCTTTAAAAATGATTTCATAAGTATGATAAGCAAGAACTTTGATGCAAACAAAAAACATTAACAAATTAGTTTTAGAACTTCTGTTGGAAGCAGGGTAGTACTATATTTTTTATATTTAGTAAAGACGTACAAAAAAACAAAAAATGTTTAGAATTTGTTTAATTTATTAAATATTTTTTACAGATAAATCAAAGTCTCTAAGGAAATATTTATATGGTACAAAATAAGAAAAAATCCAAAACTTAAAGCTAATTAAATAAATACAAATAAGATATAAATTTTAATAATCCGTGTGTCCTCTTCGATTTTTAATAACTTTATTTAATTTCTGTAACTCATCATGGGAATTTCGTCCCATTTTTATTAAAGTTTCTTTCAGTTCTTTTAAGGAGTTATATGTTATTATTTCACTTTTGTATATTTCGGCAATTGGAAGTCTCCGTAGTCTAGTAGGTAGTGCGTAGGTGTTATTAGACGTAAATCCAAGGATCGAGTCCAGACATCAAAAACAAAATGCAAAAAGTATTTCTTCGACAATTTGTTCTCAGCAGATTTCTGGAAAAAACTCTGAGAGTAAATAAACTTGCCATGAAAAAATTTGTCATTCGATGTCCACTTTAAACTGTAGGTCCCGCCACTTATATATAAAATTAACACACACAACATAAGTGGTGTGAGAAACTAGGTCAATAATCCTGACTGAAGGGTAGTAATGACCAATTATGTATGTAAAATTCTCCATTAATTAAATCTGAACTAGGTGGTGGCCAGTCCGAAAAAGCTGTATCCTTTTCTTCAAAAAATGCTTTGGTAAAGTTATTTCTATAATTTTCTATAGCAAATTCAACAAAAACATTTTCCAGTAATTCTCTGCATTCATTGAGATTGGAGAAGGTGTTCTATATCCCAAAAGCAACCCAAGTAATTAAAGATCCTCCCTGAAAACTACGTGCTATCCTGGTTCTCATATCATCTCTTCTTTTCCTCCAATAATATTTCAATGCCTCAGGTCCATCATGGTTGAATTTTATTTGTTTTCATCAATGAATATAATAATACGCCACTCCTCTTCCTAAAATTTGAATTTTTCAGCGAAAGCTGATCTGGATGCCTTGTGTCTAAGGGTCAACCGTGGTTTGGGTATCATTTTTTGTTTTTTCACATCTAGATCTTCATTTAAAATTTGCTTAATCCGTCTCTCAGTTACAATGAGTCCCAGCTCCGACTTTATTTGGGTACAACTAAAATTATTCGCTATAGCTAAGCGCTTTGTTGATCGCTTATCGCGATCAGTCAGTATTGGCTTTCTACCAGATCTTTTTTAGTTCCGTATGATTTTGGATGCGCCAAATGATTTGGTACGGTCGTCTTAGACCTATTATCCTATAGACCTATTGAGTGCCCATTTTCCCTCAACAATTCAATCTGCGTACATTCTACTAACGAATGTTGGGTTCCACGGTGCATTTTCACACAAAGAAAAATTATTTAATTATTTATTTACAGTAATATTTTTTCATACCTACACTAAATAATTTTTTTTACACCTAAAATTTTGTTTCAGTTGTAATTTATTAGATAAATCTGTTGAAAAGTTTACTTGTACCATATAACTATTTCACATGAAAGCAGCATTATCAAAACAGAATATAAAAAATGACTGTGAATTTATGATGTCTATATCAGAGAAGTTATTATTGTTGGTAAGAAATTTGAAAATTAGAGTTTTTACTACTACTTAATCAAAATTTGTACCATATATTTTCTACTTGGCTGCATTTGTTTTGTAACGAATAATATTAAAAACTGTCAACAATCATCATAATGAAACTAAAATATTTAAGCCATCCATATTCTGTTATTTTTTACTAACATTATTGGAAATTATTATTTTCTTTCTTATTATATTTTTTATTATTTAAATTTTATTTAATCGACTTGACACTATGATCTTCAGTCTTCAACTACTCTTAAAAACAACCTTAGCATCTATTTATATTTAAACTATGTAAATAAAATAAACAAAAACAATATTCAAAATTTAACCGTTAAGCTTAAATCTACCAATAAGAATAAATTACTGAGATATACATATAAATTAATTAGATATACATAAATTACTTAGATATACAAATCAGAATTGCCCGTGTGTGAATTTGGAGTTGTAAAATTGGTTTTTATATTGTTTTCCTGACAGAACAATCTTATAAGAGTATTGTTAAATTCGTTATCCATTACCAATTTCCCAGGTTTGCCCAAAAAAGCAATCCTCTCCTGAATCTTACCCTTTACAGTAACCATATTCTTATCCGTCAATTTATGTGCCGTGCCCAATTTTGAAAACTTGTCTATTGTTATATATATTATATTGTCCACCCGGTGTACTGAAATTTTTTATTAATAAGTTTCCTGTCATATTTATTTTCGCGACATGCCGACAATATTTATGAATCTCAATAATTTCGGATTAAAATAACGATCCCTTAATTCCTCATAATTCTCCTGTATTCCTCTGTGATTGCGCTCCATGTGAACATCATTGATAATATTCAGTAAATATTCCTCAGATTCCACATCAACGGCCATCTTATCACACTTCACAAAGTTCAATTCATTATTCGTAGAAAATAATTCAATCAACTTTCCTTTCACTATACCGAACATACTATCATCCTCCGAAAAAATACCAACCTTTCCTTTCCGTAATTCTCTCCTAAACAAGTCATTCAAGTAATGGGTTTTGGTCAAATCATCCTCAGATACATAAATTATCTTATATCTGCCAAAAAGTGTCTCCATTTCCTTACTCTTTCTTTCCACAATTCTAATCTGTGTTCTATACTTGTTAACAATTTTGTCCACAAAAAAAATTTGCTTCCAAGTTTTACTCCTGCTCCGACACAGAATTCACATTTACCTGATTCAGTTGGACTCTGCTCAAAAAATCAGCCACTCTCTTCTCCCCACCCTTAAGGTATTCAATATCAAAATAATATTCATCCAACAAAATCTTCCATCTAATTATTCTTGAATTCGGATCCTTTAAAGAGTAAAGCGACCTTAATGGCTGATGATCAGTCCGAACTGTAAACTTCCTTCCATAGAGATAAGAACGATAATACCTTACGGCTCACACAATCGCCAATAATTCCTTCTCAAGGGTTGAATAATTTCTCTCGTAGCCATTTAGGGTCCTACTAGCATAACTGATAGGCCTTCCCTCCTGACTCAATAGAGCTCCTATGTCCAGATTGCTGGCATCAGTTGTCAAAACAAATTTCCTATCAAAATTAGGAACACAATAATGGATGTAATAAAATTAACCAATATACTCCTAAGTTTCTCAAAAGCTCCAATATATTGATATTGATTGTCGTTGATAGCTATTTCACTATCCTTCTTAAGGTATTTTATCATGTGACCGGCCACAAAAGAATTCTTAATAAATTTCCTGTAATATCCGGTCAAGCCTAGGAAGGACTTTATTTCCTGCACGTTCCTAGACAATTGCAAATTCTGTATAATCTCTATCTTTTCCGGGTTCAGTCTAATACCCCGATTAGTAATGATATGACCGAGAAAGATGGTCTCCTTGGACAAGAATGTACACTTATCAATCTGTACCTTGAGATTATATTCATTCAGCCTTCAAAATATCTTTCTTAAACTCTCGAAATGCTCAGACAATGAGGTGGAGAAAAATAAAATATCCTCCATGTATATTATACATATCTTATTAATATAATCAGCCAAAACATAATTCAGCATCCTCTGAAATATTGCAGGCGCATTTTTAAGTCCAAAATGCATTCGAATAAATTCAAAATGCCCCTTTGATGTTGAAAATGCAGTCTTTTCCACATCGCACATTAATACCTGATGGAATCCCTTTGCAAGTTCCAATGGCGAAAAATATTGCGCCCTGCCTAATTTGTCAAACAATGATTCAATATTTGGCATTGGAAACTTGTCATCCACCGTGAGCTTATTCAGTTTGCTGAAGTCTATAACTAAGCGCCACTTCCTCTCCCCGAATTACCGGATTTCTTTTCCACAATCCATAGAGGGGAATTATAAAGAGACGTACTGGGTCGAATTATATTCTGGCGCTAGATAACATCTATCTGCCTTTCTATCTCATTTTCCAAAATCTGCAGATGCCTATAGTTCCTACAATATATGAGTCTATTCTGATAGATAGTCTGATAGTACTGATAGTCATTACCATTTTATGCCTCTTCTTCTCATACAAAAATTTCCTCAACAACCTACTCTCCTCCACATTCAAATCTACGCGTACTAAATCACCTAATTTACGTTCATCAATCTTCTCTAGGTAATTCAGATCCCCATAAGACACATTCAGATTGTCATTCCTTACCTCAATCTCATCATTGTTCACTATTATCACATCATTCTGGAAATCTATTTTCACCCCCAAAGGACGCGAAATATTGACACCTATTATGCAGTCGAACTTCCCATTGTTAAAATCGGTTAATTTAACCGACATAGTACTAAAATTTCTCCCAAACTTCTTCTGTTATAATGGCCTGATCAACTTTCTTCTAATTTCTATTTTCGAAAAAAAAAATCACAATCGCCAAGTGTGGTAGCAGCACCACTATCAATTAAACATCTTACTTTCCTATTATCTATTGTTAAATTTGCTATTGGTAATGATAATCCGGTGGCCAAAAATAAAAATTTTCCGTGGCATTAAGGGCCTCGACATCCATGGGCTCCTGATTATAAAAATTCTAATTAAAGCAACTCTGATTTGTCCCAAATTAAAATATGGCCCGCCACCGCTGTATTTCCGAAATGGTTACTGGTGTTCATTTTTTTTTTTCATTTCCAATTTCATCTTTATTTACATTTACTTTTTACAAATTAAAATTTTTGCGAGATTTATCTATAGATATTACAACGAATGATAAAGTAATTATAAAGATTTAGAGCTCTTTTTATTTTATTTTTATAAGAGTGTTTAAAGGAAAAATTGGAAAACCTTTATTTGATAATGAAAAATTCAAATATAGTTAGAAAATATACAGGTATACAAATAAGTTATGTAACCATAACATATTGTTACTTGCCATTTCCAATTTGCTAATTTTAATTTTAGAGATAATTTTCTCCCGACTCTCGACATTCTCTTATCAGTTGATAAGGAGAATATTCTATGGATTCGTGATATTTAATATTGATTCTTTTTATGAAGTCAATCATACTTTCGTAGCCAGTTTCGTTGTGAAGAAGTTGAGTAGAAAATCTCCTGTGTTTATTGTTTATGATTTTAAGACATTTATTTTGAATTATTTGGAGTTTTTTCAGATGTGTCCTTGCAGCTTTGTACCAAATGGGACTAGCGTATGTCAAAATTGGTCTTATTATGCTTTTAAATATAAGATTTTTATTTTTTGTATTGAGAGTTGAGCGTTTGTTGAGTATTGGACATAATGATTTCATTGTCTTCAGCGCTTTCTTGCGAACTTCTTCTATATGGTTTCCTAAATTAAGTTTCTTATCTAAGCACATACCCAAATATTTTATATTATTTTGAACTGTTATGTTTTCATTTTGAAATTTTAGTTGGCGGTTGGGTAGTCGTTTTGGAGATTTGTTATGAGGGTATATAATAACTTGAGTTTTATTTGTATTAATTTTAATCTTCCATTTGTAAAAGTACTTTCTGCATGCTTCAAAACGTTTTTCCATTTTCTTAAGCAATGCCTTCGTGAGTTTGCTAGACGTTAAAACAGCGGTGTCGTCTGCATAGTATGCAACTTTTAAGTATGACGAAGGAGTGTAAACCTTCTCTACGTCCAAAATAATCATTCCTGTAGATTTTTTACTTCGTTTGTTATCTTTAATTATATCTACAATACGATGAATTTGATGAACTGCACTATGTTGTTTTTTAAAATCAAATTGTTCCTTTACTATTGGCGTT
Source organism: Sarcophaga peregrina (assembly GCA_014635995.1). Lineage (NCBI taxonomy): Eukaryota > Metazoa > Arthropoda > Insecta > Diptera > Sarcophagidae > Sarcophaga > Sarcophaga peregrina. Next base: position 84,994,466 of record CM025789.1, on the reverse strand, counting down.
GAGTCATCAATTTCATCACAAATTTTCTTTTGAAGTATCTTTTCATAAATTTTACCAATATTACTTAATAAGCTAATCGGCCGATAACTACTTGGATTGTTTTTAGGTTTGTTTGGTTTTGGAATGGCGACTAATTTGGCTTTTTTAAAATGTGTAGGAAAATAATTGATTTTTAAACAGCTATTTAAAATAATCAGAAGTAATTTTATAGCCTTTGCAGGAAGATTTTTAATTAAAACATTTGGGACATCGTCTAAGCCGGGAGACGGGGGATGTTTTGGGAGTTGCAATTATTGAATTGATTTCGTTTAAAGTTATCAAAGACACGTTCTCAGAATACGTATATGTTGACATAAATTGATTTACTTTCGAATTCACAAACTTATCATTTGAGTGATTATAAGAGGATGTGAGATTGTAAGCAGAAGAAAATGTATCCGATAACAATTGTGCTTTTTCTTCATCAGTTATAATTTTTAAATTTCCTTGGTTTAAATATGGAATTTTTTTATTTTGTTTGCCTCTTAATCCACGGCTGATCTCCAAAAAGACTTATCACCTGGTTTTAATTTTGATAGCATTTTGTTCCATTTTTCATTACGGTAGATATTTATTTCTTTGTTTATCATTCTCGTCAGTAATTTTACGGATTGTTCATAAAATTTTAGTTCAGATGAAATTGAGGTTCGTTGACTTCTTCTCTTAAAAATTTTTCAAGTTCTTATAAGTCTAATGATATCGGAAGGTAGGCACATTTTTACAGTATTACTTAGTCTGGGGTACAGTCATTTCTTGCTTCTAATATAATTTTAATGAATTTTTCAATTTCTGTGTCAATTATAGGTTTTGAATTATAATTATTTGTATTTATGATTATTCTGTTATTAATAATGTTACGAAAAGCCATCCAGTTCGTACGTTTATAATCGTAGTAACTGGTTTCTATTTCACTAACTTCAGCATTTCCGATTTGACACAAAATTGCTCTGTGATCTGATGGAATATCATAGTTAAGTACTTCCAAATTTACATTTAAGGAACTATTGCTTAGAACTAAGTCAAAACTGAAGAGTTTCTGTTGCTTTGATACGGATAAAAAGTAGGGCTAGTGGGATAATATATAAAAAAATTACTGGTTTGTTCAAGATTAAATAGAACATTACCAGCTGTATTATTATTAACGCAATTCCATGAGGAGTGTTTCGCATTAAAATCTCCTAATGTAACAAAATCCGTATTGAAAGCTGTTAGTTTTGCGACATCATTAACAAAAGTGTTATTGTATTTCGGCGAATAAACACTACATACTATCAGTTTTCTGTTGTTGATTTCAGTTTCAATTGAAAGATTTTCTATTGTTGAGGTACTTGAAATTGCCAGTAATTTATGTTTGACAGATCTGCGGACAATTAAAGCAACACCACCCCTTTTTCTTGAATCTTGTCTATCGTTGCGGTAAATGAAATATGTCCTGTGATTTTCATTAAGATGTATTTCGTTTAAAGAACAAATATGAAATGAAAATGAAAAATTTTTAATACATTATAATTACCGTAGACCATAAGCATATTTTACCATTGACATAACAACCTGTATTTGTTGCAGTTTTGTTGTACATTTTTGAAGATCACTCAAAGCTGTTGTAAAAATACTAAAAAGTTCATCTATATTAAATAGATCGTTATTTTGTTTTATGCAGTCCGCATAAGATAATGTATTACCATAAGAATTATTGTTATTCTTGGAAATTGTGGGGAGATCAGAATTGATGAATTGTGGAGATTTTTGATTATTGTTTTTATGAGAGTTTTTGTTGGTTGTTTTTACTCTAGTTTCCAAATAAAGAGACCGTAACGGGCAATTAATATCATTTGCGGAGTGATCTGTGCGCTCTTTACCATATTTTTTGCAATTAAAACAAGAAAATACCGCTGGTATTTTGCTTTGATTCTTTAGTGGGCAATCGTTGGTATGATGTGAGTTTGCACAAATCATACATACTGGAAAACGATTACAATGTTCTCCCCCATGACCATATGGTTACTGTTGTTAAATCTGTTCTGATACTTGAAATTTCCACGAAAATTTCAATTTGAATTCACATATCGACGATTGTTCAAATTATCATTTTTCAATCTATTATCCTGAGTTTGAAAACTATTCCTTATATTATTCATTTTAATATCTTTTAATAAATTATTTTCTAAAAAGAAACTATATGCATTACCAATAGATTTTATGTTATTCTGAATCAAAAGTGTTTTAATACTAATTGGTAAATAGTTAATAACAATATCAAATATTAATCTTTCATTAGTATCTGGTGTATATAAAATATTAGGTTCTAAGCTGTATTTAGTATTCATTAAACACAATATATTACTTAACTTCTAATTCAGCTCCTCAATATTCCTGACATCCACATTTAATGCATCGCTCCTTAAATTGAAAAAACTGCGTTTTACTCCTAATTCTTCTTTGAGTTTTTGAATTATAGTTTCCCATGTAGGATCTACCAATGTTTCCACTGCTCGTATATGTTTCCCTTGCAGCCTATTACTTAATACAGACCTTATTGTATTTTGATGTTCTACTGGCGTTAGCCCCAACACTGTTGTTGCGTCTCTCAAGTAGTTGCTCAGCGTATAATCACCAGTCCCATTTAATGCAGGATATTTCTTGCTTCGGACAAACTCTCTGCCAAAGTTAAAGCCATGTTGTTGTTATTGTGTATACAATATTTGTTTTTTTCTTTTTATTTATTTATTTATTTTTATTATCTTTAATTGTTCCGATAATATATTATGGATTAGTTTTGATACGTAATTGAGAAAAACAAATTTTAACTGTTTTACATGGAGATGGCTTTGAGTAGGTTTGATCAAAATCGTTTTATTTGTTTTTTACTGAAGCCAATTTCTGTATTTCCATGATTTTTTTTGTTTTTTCTTGATATATATTCAGTATTTCAAAAAAATTTTTTATTTATTTTTAACACATTTTTAAGAATTCCATTACATTTATATGTGTATATTTGATGTTCTGTTGAATTCTCACTTTAGGGTCCATTTATTTTATATCACAAGTCCACTTTTAATATAAAATATCACTGGATATGTTTTTTTTCACCAACATATCCCATCCTCGTCGCCAGTTATATTTTTCCAATTAAAACAATTTATTGGAAATTATTATTTTCTTTCCTATTATATTTTTTATTATTTAAATTTTATTTAATCGACTTAACACTACGATCTTCAGTCTTCAACTACTCTTAAAAACAACCTTAGCATCTATTTATACTTAAACTATGTAAATAAAATAAACAAAAACAATATTCAAAATTTAACCGTTAAGCTTAAATCTACCAATAAGAATAAATTAATTATATATACATACCCTGCAGGAGATTAAGCGTCAATTGCCTAAAAGCTACTAGTACTAGTACTGGTACAGCTGGCACTAGTTTACACAAGGTTTAAGTTTTTATAAGGAAGTACTAGTAGTAGAACTAGTTTAAATATACCAGACTGATAGAATTTTTTGTGTAACACAACAAAAATTCACTTACTGTTTTTAGAATTAAATTAATTTATTTAGTTTTATTATTTATTTATTTATATTTATTTATTAATTTTTCACAATTGTATATAGTATTTAAAGCCTTGAAGAAATGCGCCTGTTTTTTATTTTTGTTTTAAAATATTATTTAAATGAATTAATTTTTGTACAAACCGTAGTCTTTTTTAGTGCTTTAAAATATTTTAATATTTAAAATTTCTCGATGTGATAAGGTCTAGCCAGCCTTGAAAAAATAGGCCTGTTTTTTATTATATTAAATTATACGTATTGAACTGTGATGTAAATAAATATGGTTATTTTAAGTTTTTTTTAAATATTTTAATAAATAATTATACAAAAACTAATTTTTTATCCATTATTTTTCACTTAACCAACAAAGGAATCTACCAAATTTTGTTAATTTTTTCCATATAAAAGAACTAGTAATAAAGTGGTTCGAAATCTCCCAATTATATCCAAATATACCAGTACGAAACTAGAACCAATGATACTAGTAATAATACCAGTTCGAAATATACCAGTACGAAACTAGAACCAATGATACTAGTAATAATACCAGTTCGAAATATACCAGTACGAAACTAGTACCAATGGTACTAGTAATTAACCAGTACGAAAGTAGTACCAATGGTACTAGTAATTTTTCAAACACACTCAATGCTAATTTGAGCATTAAGATGCTATAGGAAAGTTACCAGTTGAGTACTAGTACTGGTGGTTTTTGTACTAGTTTTGTACTAGTTAGGTACTAGTTCAATCTCCTGCAGGGTAATAACAAAAAAAAAAAACGATTTTAAATTCAAAGTCAAGACATCAGTCTGTAGGACAGACTAAGAGAGAAATAAGAATAAATAAAATATTAACTATGTAATTTATGTAATATGTAAGGAATGTAAGAAATCATACGATGTTTGATCTTAACGAAGTTAAAGCTCATGATCAGAAATCGTATGATTTTTTGTTTTTTCAAAAATGTGTTTCAGAAAGGACAAATAGAGGTCATATGTAACTAGTGTGCGTCACTGTATGCATTAAAAGTGTAGGATTTGTTTATATAGGTTTTTTTGTTTTTAAGATTTGTAAGTTTGACCAAATTCATAAGAAAATTTAGTTTTTTGTTCCAAGTGGGAAATACCGAGATTAAGGAAATGTGAAAACAAACGATTTCCCGGGAAATATTGCAGGAATAGAAAAACTAGTTGTAATGTTTCTTTCACATTCGCTGCTATTATGTAAAGCTATAGACTGTAAATGCTCCTCTGAATTTAGTTTCTGCGACGGTGTTGCATCCTTTTTTGGAGTCGATTGACTATTCTCTCGCGAGAATATTGGTGGGTATGCTTCCAGCTCTGTATGTACAGAGAGTTCTTAACACAAAACATATTGCATCTGTATTATCATATAGAGTATATTTTGTTTCTGTGTAAAATAGTAATGAGTCAACAAACGTTGAAACCGTCATTTTTCTTGATTTGTTATTAAAATAAAAAAAATTTCCGTGTATTTTGTATTAAAAAAAAGCGTGTGCTATTTTATTGCTCATGTAGTATCGAATGAGATTTCGAGAGATATCACTCGAACGCGTAATTGTATCGAACGACAAAATTTCAAATTTCGAGTTAACGACTGCGGTGATTGCAAATATTAAAATTTCGATCAACTTCATTCGATAACGGCTGCGGCGATTTGGCGACTGGGCTAGCGATAATTTATTTATTACAAAAAAATTAAGATAAATATAAATTTAGAATCTAATTCGAGACATGAAAAATAGCAGCATAGGTCTTCAGCTCTGTTAGGAATACTTCACATCCGCAACCGAGATAACCTTTTCACTTAAACGCTTTATTCGAGTGTGATTTAAAAAACTTACAAGCTAAATATTTACAGTTCAGGTAAGTGTTATATTCTTTATTATCTGCACAACTTTTTTGCCACTATTCGAACTTATTCCACGTATACAATGATAACTTTCACAATATGTGTTTGTTTGTGATATTTCTCTGCTTACAACATTTTTGTGAGCAACAATAGTTGTTAGTTAATCTTCTTTGCTCACAACCTTTTTGTAAGCAAAACACTTACAACTGTTCTCTTCACGCGCAACTTGTCTGCGCACCAATCTGACTGAATTATAGCTCGATCTCGTGTCTTCACACATACTGATTTAATTCTCACTGCAAATAACGTGACATCATCTCACACGATTTAATTCAAACTCTAAGCAGCGTGACGTCGTCTCACACGACTATCTTAATTCGAACTCTCCTTGCTCGCTTTTGTCTTGCCTTTTATATGCTCTCGAAGGTGAATAACGGCCTTCGGGAACAATATAAAAATGTAAACAACTTCTTTCCATTTTTGTTGTTTCTTGTTAACATTCGTCCAGGCAGAGTAATTGTTGTTTGTGTATTTGTCCATCCGCTATTTTATTATTTTTTACGCTGCACTTTGTTGTTGGTTGCTTTCATCTTTTAACTCTTATGTTTTTTATGCTGATCTTATGCTATATTTTTCTGCTTATTCTTTGATCACGTGAACAACTGCATTGTTTTATTTCTGGATCTTTTGTTTATCATTTTATGAGTGATCAAGTCCATTGTGTTGTTTTTGGAGCTTTTTTTTTATTATTTTAACAACACCATTTTCCCTTTCGTAACAATATTTTCAACAAATAATAAACACACTATATTATTAATTTGGTTTATATTCTCCACAAATTCGTGCTTCATTTGTCCGCTAACACATTCCAACCAAGCACCCTCCTGTAGTCTATTAAGAGTATTATAAATCTTTTTTCCAGTTCGAAGTAACATTGGAATTACGCTATCAGTTGTTGGCTTCTGTGGCTCCTCCTCATTGTTCTTATCATTAGCTTTATATTCGTCGCAATTGTTTTCAACATCACCCGAATCTGCTTCTGTACTTAACTCAATCAATACTTTGCTGGCCTCTATATTTTTTTCCTCTTTAGGCTTGATGATATTTGCATTTCAGATCCATTAAAAAACATATCGCGTCTTTCCACAACATTTTTGTTTTCTGGATCAAATAATCGATATGCCTTCGAAGTTAGTGAATAACCGACCATTTTAAACTTTTTGCCCTTTGACTGAAATTTGTTCTTCCTTGTTTTTTCAAGAGCCACTGCGGTAGAACCAAATATTTTAAAATGTCCAACTGAGGGTTTGAGACCATACATCTCCAATGGAGTTCTAACTGCAATCAGTTTCGTTGGCGCTCTATTTCTAATGAATGCTGCAGTTGAAAAAGCTTTTGTCCATAAATTTTCTGCCATACCGCTGTGAATTAATATACTTCTTGCCATTTCAACCAGCCTTTGTTGGCACTTCTTTAAATGATCATCAAACCTTTTGTTTACGAACTCGCCACCAATTTTTCAAATTATTTGGAAACCGGCTTATCAAACAACTCAGTTTTTTTAATACTCTAAGTCCTAAATACAAATGCATGCAATTTGCCCGTTTTTCGCCCCTTTTCCCCTTTTTGGACCCCTTTTGGTCCAACTTTTTAACCAAGCTAAATCGGAAAAAATATCTTTAAAACCCCTAAAATACAGCATTTATGCATAAAGTACTAATTTTTGACCTTTTTTCCCTTTGGCTGAAAATTTTTAAAAGATTTATAGCCTATACCCTCCAGCACCGACAAAAGCTCTATCAATATCCCAAATTTCAAGAAAATCGGTTCAAGCATTCAGGCGTGATTCGGTATGCACTCAATTTGCCCGTTTTCAGCCCCTTTCCCCCTTTTGGTTCTACTTTAGAAACGGAATACCTCTAAGAGCTATTTGGGAAACTTAACCAAGCTAAATCGTAAAAAGCACCTATTACCATTTTTCTCCATTTGTCCCATTTTTTCTCCGCTTTTGGTCAAAATTTTAACAAGATTTATAGCCTATAACCTGCACCGACAAAAGCTCGATCTATATTCCAAATTTCAAGAAAATCGGTTCAGGCGTGATTGGCTAACGAACAAACCAACAAACATTTGGGAAACTTAACCAAGCTAATTCGTAAAAAATTACCTATTACCATTTTTTTCCCATTTTTTCTCGCCTTTTGGTCAAAATTTTGAAAAGATTTATAGCCTATAACCTCCACGGACAAAAGCCCAATCTATATCCCAAAATTCAAGAAAATCGGTCCAGGCGTTCAGTCGTGATTGGCTAACAAACAAAAAAGAGACTTACAGAGAGATTTATAATATATATTAGGATTTTCTTGAAGCACGAACAAGCTGTTTAGTTTCGTTGCCACAAAGGGGACTCCATTATTTTTGTTTCTGAATTCTGCTTTCTCCTTAGTAAAATTAACAGTAATGCCCTTATCAGCAGCTCGGCTTACAGAAATAAAATTTCCAATGAAATTTGACACATACAAAACATTTCACCATGCTCCGTTATGATGTTTACATTACCAATACCCTCAGAATATATGTAATTGTCTCCTGCAAGTACAGTCTCCTGATTTGACTGGATCCGTAAAGTCATAGATTTTTTGGGGAGCAATTTATCTCGATCAGTATCAGTTTTATTATCTAAATTTTTAGGCATTGGAAAGACTGCTTTTGGATACAAAAACTGACTAGAATTATCAATAAAACCTTCCTTTTCGGTATTTGGAGTTTTTTGTAGGTTGATTGCTGACCCAACGCAAGATGTAGAGGTAGTAGCATTTTCAGTATTCACAAACGAGTTGGGGAAGGCGAGTTGAGGAAGGTGATGGTGATTGAACTTAAAATCATTGAAAAGTTTTCCATAAGCATTAATTTTATCGTTTAAATGACTGAGATTATTTTGAATTTGTAAAAAGTTGTTTCTAGTGCTTAAAAAAAAGCGATAAAATTTCACACTAATTTTCTGGCATCCATTACAACGCCAATGTAGACTCTTATATTTTGCAACGGATTCACCCACCAGACCGGAAAGACCGCAACGTTTAAAATGACATAGCCCATAACAAAGCCAACATATAATCGTTCTGTCATCAGATCCATCCAAGGTATATCCTTTTTCTAAACAAGACATATTAAGAACTGATTTTAATTAGGTAATAAGGTATAAAATTATATTGAATGCAATTTTATGTGAAGAGAACGAATTCGTGTATTAATTTTTAACTGGGTTTTGTTAAAAGATTATTCACAATAGATATAAATTAATTTTCCTATAGATATAAATTAATTTTATGTGAAGAGAACGAATTCGAATATTAATTTTTCACTGGGTTGTGTTAAAGTATTATTCACAATAGATATAAATTAATTTTCCTACTATACAGTAGATGGCGCTAGTTAATTGTTTTATGTTTAAGAAAGTAAACAGTGATTATTATTGTTGTTGCAAAGTTTATGAAAGCAATAAGTGATTATTGTTGTTGTTGCAAAATAAATAGAAATTTTAAATTATTTCTTTTAGTGTATTTGTTTCTGCTGTTGCCAATGTTGTAAATTGTATCTGTTTATTTTCTTGTTTGTTGTCTCGTCTTTGTCTCAAGTAGTAGAGAGCTGCAAAATGCCTTGTACAGCCTGTACTTTTCTTTCTATTTTGTTGCTGGGTTCTTTTTTCAAATTGTTGTTTTTTTATAAGGTTAGGTAAGAAGACGTGTACTTGTCAAGTGTGATAAGTGCAATATCGAGAGGTCGAATTGCCCCATTGTACAACGTCCTAGAGTGGCGGGACCTACAGTTTAAAATCGAATCAGAACGATACATTTCTGAGAAGCTTTTTCATAGCAATTTTTACTCTCAGAGTTTTTGCCAGAAATCTGCTGAGAGGAAGTCGCCAAAGAAATATTTTCGTTTTGATGTCTTATCTGGACCTTTCATCTAATAATACTAGACCACGGCGATTTGTTTTTTATTACTTTCGCTATATTGTGTTTTTGTTTTCACAGCAAAAGTTGACTGCGTCTTTTCATTTTCTTTTTGCGTCTTCAAATTCTTCCAATAACTTTAGTTTTAAATTTTGCAGTCTTGGTAAACTGCCTCTGGTCTACAACAAATTGCTCATACTGCGTCGGTAAACTAGATAATGGTATGTTGGTTATCAGCTTCAAATTCATATCAATACCAATTTCAGCGAATTGATCAATAATGCTGTTGATCTTATTGATATATTCCGATATTTTCTCATCATCTTCCATTCACGCATTTATTTAACTGCTTAAACAGGTAGACTTTTTTAACGGGACTCTTGGGCGAAACACTTCCTGCAATCTGTTCCAAGCTTCTGGTGATGTCTTGCAGTTTTTTATGTGATTAAGTTGTTTCGCTTGCATACACAACGTTATCGTTGCAACAGCCTTCTCATCTCTTTCAATCTATTTTCTTTCTGTAGCACTTTCATTTCACTTCCATTTACTACTGACTACAGGCCTAAATGTATTAATTAATTAATTAATTATCCCACAATATAATTCATTGTTGTCAGATATAAGTATTATGCAAACGTATTGCCATATAATATTCATATTTTCAACAAGCTCATCGTGTATAATATCAAGTTTTAATTACAATTCATTAATAAAGAGAGTATTGAGTCGTTTAGATCTATAGATTTTCAATAGTAAATTATTGACATAATATCTTCAGATGAGTCTTTAAGATAAGTTGTTTTTGGTGATGGTAAAGTGGACAATCGACGGTTCTGCCAATGATAGGTTTATTTTTCAAGCACAGTACTTTATTTCTTTTAATACCAACTGGATGTTGTTGTCCAGTTGGTTGTTTTTAGACCACATTTGGTCTGAAATTATGCATTTGGTCCGATGGTCACTTAAATCTCAATTAGGACAAATTTTATGGTTGTTCATAAATTTTTGACAATTTTAGATTTTAAAAGAGGAGAAGATCCGGTTATAATCCAGCCAAATATGATTTCCTGTGCCATTAGATTTGCTTAAATATTCTCTTTGGCATCTTTAAACAAAATGGTAAGGTGTGCGTCACCATCAATAAGAATATCAATACGATTACTTCTGTAAAATTTCGGTAATCGCGAAATATTGACTTAGAATTAGACAACCTACCAGTCCATTTTATTTAGTATTTCTACCTATCGTCTAAAGACGAAATAAATTTACTTAAGATCCGGAACCTTTAAGGTTTCTAGCAGTAATCATTTTGCAGTTTTACACATCACTATCAAACTTGACCGCATGGTTAGAACTTGCCGTATGAGGCAGCAAAGTGAGGTATCGCAAATTAACGATTGAACAACTAAAATTTCGCCTGCATTCATTTAACTTGTGACGATTCGCGAAGAAGTTAATACACAAATTTTGCTGCTTACAATCGACAAACGTTTCTCATAGCTAAAAATCAAAACTTCTTTTCAACTGGTTATCGAATACTCATCATGCTCATCAAAAACAAATTTCGGTTAAAGGCTGCGAGTTAAAAAACCGAACGCTTCTTTTCAAACTAAAAGAGGTTGATCTAGGATTACAATTCTTCATTGATTAAAAATTTCGAAGAAAAATTCGTTTCGTTGGCTGAAACCGCAAAGTCAGAATTTCATCTAAATCTTTCCATTTGAAAATCTACATTTTGTCCCAAAATATCTGTTCCCATAAAGACAAAGTAAGCACTGGCAATTTTATAGAACAATGGTAAACAAAACTCGGTTCGCAATCAGAAGTACTGATTTCGAATTATTGGTATCTCTTTGAATTCCTTTAACTTCATGGGCAGACGCTGATTTTATATGGGAAAAGTAAAAAAATCTTCAGTTGGGAATTCAAAACTATTCTCTTGTCCTCTAAAAATATTCCAGGCTTCCAGGCCATGGGTTGGCGAAGGTGATTTTTTTTGTAATTTCACTTCGCGTATACTGCCGCAAATAAAATAATTGTTCAACGATTGAAATATTAGCACCATTCTCTTATACCGCTGTGAACTTATCGCGAAAAGAAGGTAGCTGTAAATTGTTCTGAAAATGAACCTCGTTACCTTGTCCGTTTGGACAATGGATAGATTACACCCCAGGTCGATTAACAAATGTCTGAAAGAGCCCACTCAGTAGGAAAGAGGACTCTTTCAAAAGTTAACAATTTTCTTTACTTTGAAATATTGAATTCTAATCCCAAAATTTATTAAATTTTCAAATTTGGTATTATTTACCCTTAAAGTCATTATTTCACGCTCAAGTGTAGCCAAAAATAAAATCAATGAAAGAAAAGGAAACAATAAAAGGAAAAATTCTATTACAAACTATTTACCGGCTATTTTTCCCCACAAAATTATTAAATATATTTAAAATTGGTAAGCGATGATAGTAAATCTACTACTTTATCGAAACCAAATAAAATGTATTTCGCAATATTAAGAAATGTTTTTGCACGAAAACATTAATGACATAACGGAATTGTTGCCGCTACCACTTTGACAACAAAATCAGTATAGAATAGTTATACGAAATTAAACAGGATGAGTTTCAAATGGCAAAAGCTCTGAATAATCACTTTTAAAAAATGTCAGAAAATTATTGTCATTGTAATCCGAAACATTACCATATATTCAGTTCCAAAATTTGCATTATATAATAGTATTTTCACACCAAAAGTTAAAATCTGATTTTAGCGTTAAAACCATAAGCATTTTGCTTTCACACTTCATTACCATATATTCAGTTTCAAAATTTGCATTATATAATTGTATTTTCACACCAAAATTTGAAATCTGACCTTAGCATTAGCGATCACCCTGCACGTTTTCTTAAATCTGATTTTAAATTCATGATCTTTCATTTATGACAGCGCAACAGCTGATTTTGTTTTGATTTTGTTTTTTAAGATGATTTTGAGGTCACAATCATGACTTTTATAACTGTGCAAGCTTGATTAATTAAAAATTTTCTATCACAATTTTTGCTTCAATTTGAGTATAAGACCATCATGCCGCACTTTGTCTAAAGCTTGAGAGACATGAATAAAGAGTGAAGAGCAATACTTTTTTTCTTCGAATGCATTTCTTATTACATTAACTAGTCTGCGGGTTTGCTGGATGGCACTATGTTTTCTCCTAAATCCAAATTGGTAATTTGGGATACAACCATATTCATTCAACAAAGGTGCTGGCTTACATATCAGTACCTTCTCGAATAATTTGGATAAGTTGGGCAAGAGACTTATCGGTCTATATGCATCATCTATGGCATGATCCTTACCTGGTTTCGCTATCATGGTTATGAATGAAATTTGCATTGTGTAGGATAATATCTGAGTCGAATAACAGCATTTATAATGAGTAAAATAATTTCTACAGCTATGCTAGGTAAATTCAACAGCATTTTGTTGCATATTTCGTCAATACCGGGGGTTTTCCTTGAGTTAAGATTTTTAACGGCATTTACAATATCATAAAACTTAAATCTAATGGGTCTGGGAGTCTTCGCAACAACAATTGGTAAATTAATTATTTCGGTAGACTTGTTAGGGGTGAAAACAGTATTCAGGTGATTCACAAATAGTCTACTTTGCCACTCTCTACGGAGTCTTCGTTTTTCTTGCACTAGGTTTTCAATATCAATGGAATAAATTCTGTTGTACCTAATTCGCTTTGCGACCTTAACAGCTTATTGGGTGGCTAACGTAAGGTTTTTTTCGAAATCATATACAGTCTGGTTCAAATCGTCGATAGTTCTTAGAAGAATATTTTCTGAGCAGTGAGAGCTTATGTATTTGTTATATTTTAGCGAATTCACTGTAGTCTCTTTTTTCATTAAGCAGTCAGACGGGGACACGTGATTATTCCATAGTGTTATAATTGTAGGCGTATGATCCGAAGACAGATCCAGTAAGGCTCCTACCTCATACACTTCTCTAGAGATGTTCTTAACTACTCCGAAGTCGATTAAATGTGGAATTTTTTGTCTATCAGTTGGCCAATTGGTAGGCTGCCAATATATACATAAATTGAGTTGAACACTTTTCGACCTTTTGGAGAAGTAAGTCGACAACACCAATTTGGGTGGTTTGCATTATAATCACCAGCTGCAAGAAAACGAGGGTCTAATGTTAATTTTCATATTGGCTCTCAGTGATCAAGTATGTAGGTGGACAATATATTGACGTGATAACAATGTTTTGCTGGAAATCTTCAAGACAAATACTTGCAGCCTGAAGGTATTCTTCACTAAGATTTGGTATTGTTTTCTTCGAGGTCTTATTACGACTGTGGAGCCGAAATAAGCATGACGTCAATTTTGTTGATAATTAGGAAGTGATCAATTTCATTTTTATGCTGGCGAATGCCGTTTGCGTTCCAGAAACAAAGTCTTCAAAACGCTATGTTATTTGTGCCTTTGTTGACTATTTGTGTATAATTATGTGTTTCTACTCTTTGTGTCTTCATAGGTGGAATCGTTCTCTTTTGAGCCATCGTGTTCTTTACCATGTAATAAACGGGGCAACGCCTGTAGTTCGCAGTGTGATTCCCACGACAGTTACTGCATTTTCTTAATCTAGTACCGCTTTTAGGCCTGGAACATTAAGCGGTACTATGTAATTCCCCACAAATTACACACACTGAAGGCTACTTTCAGTAAGATCTAGTATGACCGTATTCCTGACAATTGTGGCATTGCACTAGTCCTGACCGATTTATGGTTCTTCTACTATAACAAACAGGTATTTAATATTATATATTGGATGAACTAAATTTTTCTTTAATTTAATTTCGATCGGTTCTAGTTCAACGCGAAATATTGGGTAAAGCACCCTCTTACGATTCCTATTATTTTCAACTGATTTGATCTTGAATCCATTATGTTGTAAGCAACATTTTATTTCTTCAGGTTCAACGCTGAGATCTATACCCTTAAGTACAACCTTGAGCCCCTTACCACTTTTTAATTGATAGGCGTAAACATTTTCTTAACTTTTTCAAATTCTGAAACTAATTTCCAGAAATTATCTTCAGTATTTACCTGAATCTTAGTTTCAAATATAATTTCACGTTTAACTGTGTCTACATAAAAAGGGTTTTCACCAATTATTGTTGTAATTAGTTTAATTAATGCAGTGGAGGTTTATTCCCTCAAGTAGACTGGAGGGGGTTTTGGCGATTTGTTGGTTTTAATTTCCTATTGAGAACCATCATCTAATGCTGCGAAGCGATTCTGCGACTTTGGTGTGTTATCCTTGTCATTTTTATTTACTTTCGACACTGGTGCAACCTTTGATGAATCGGGACTTCTTCCCCGCTATGTTTGCTGGCACAACTGTTTTATATATTTTATTATTCGTACTTATTGTATCTGTATCTTTTTTATTATCACTTGCTTTCTTATAAATATCCTTGTACACTTATTCTTATAATACCCTTATTTACTTGACAATACTCGCACTATAGCTGTCGTTTCTTTTGATCGTTGGGTTGCTAATCTAGCGTACTCGATTTGCCGTCTTCGCTGTCAAGTATCGCGAGTAATAATTTTTTTGTTCATATTAATTCTTTCACATTCTTTAGCGGTAATGATCACGTAAGTATTTCTATCATTTAAGGTTCAATTAGTTGTGACTTTACCATAACGCTGTAGTCGTAACATAATCCATAACCGTAAATTTACTATTAGCAGCAATCAGTGCTGCCATGGCCATAAACAGCTGTTTACGTTAATTGCACGTATGTATTTTTCAAAAGTACAAAAGTAAACAAAGAAAAATGTGTATACATGTAAGTAAATTCAGTAAACAGCTGTTTATGGTTATGCCAAAAAACCAAAATTCAATTGGTACATATGGTTATCGTTATGACTACGGCATTATGGTAAGTCACCTATAATCGAAAACAGTGATGTCCATTAAGTTGGTTAAAACAGCTGATTTATATGGTTATGGTTGAGTCACAACTAACTGAACCTTTAAACTCAGTCTGCGTTCATTAGTACTTGCTCTTGCCGCACTCATTAATTAGGTTAACGGCCTTTATACTTTGAATTTTTTTTTGCTTATTTCTTTCTTGTCTGTCTATATGCAGTTCATTTTTATTATTATTACTAGCTAAAACCCGGTATGCTTCGTTTCTCCTATCGATATCTATATATATAAGAAGGAATGTGTGTTTATTTGCTTGTGGGTTTGTTTGTTTGAAGTCTATAGACGGCTGGACCGATTTCCTTGAAATTTTAACAGTACCTTCGGCAGCCCTAGATGTTGACGCTCGTAGCCTCTCTCTTTCTAGGCGCGCATCGCGTTTATCCGGCGTTTCATCAGTTCTTATTGATCTAGTGTCTCTGCAGTTGTTGATGTTGATATTCGTAGTCTCTCTCCTTCTAGGCGTACATCGCGTTAATCCATTGTCTCATCAGTTCTTGACCTTGATCATTGGGGATCGTTTACGTTTAAGACATACATCACGTTGATCATGTGTCTCTGCAGCTGTAGATGTTGATGCCCGTACTCTTCTTCTAGGCGTACATCGCGTTGATCCATTGTCTCATCAGTCCTTGACCTTGATCATTGGGATCGTTTTCGTTTAAGATATGGATCATGTTGATGTCGATGCTCGTATCCTCCCTCCTTCTACACGTGTATCAGGTGTTTCTGTATCTGTAGATGTTCTTGCTCGTCAGCCCTTTGTGATTGTAAATTAACTGCATTTTTAGTGCATTTAGAAAGTGAAGAGTTTTTAGGTGGCATTTTTTGGTTTTTAATTTATCACATTATGATCTCTCATATCCGGATTCGTTTAGAATCCGGGATCCAAATAATTTGCGAAAAAGTACTATTTAAGAACTTCCTTCCGATCACTATTAGACAAATATCCCATAACAGGTAAATTATTTTATTTTTAAAATAAAAAATTTTGGGCAATAGAAAATATTGTTACGAAAGTGGAAATGGTGTTGTTAAAATAATAAACAAAAGCCCCAAAAACAACACAATGATCATGCATAAAATGATAAACAAAAGCCCCAAAAACAAAACAGCGCACTGTTCACGTGATCAATGAATGAGTAGAAAAATATACCAACAAGAATAAAGGATAAAAAGACGTAAATAACCAACAACAAAATAAAGGGAACCAAGAAGTAAACAAGAAACAACAATGTGCAGTATAAAATAGGATAGACAAATAAACCAACAACAACTAATCTACCTGCTCGAATGTAAACAAGAAACAACAAAAATAAGAATAGGTTGTTTACATTTTTAGAATATTCCCGAAGGACGTCATCGTCCTTCAAGGGCATTCATCACACTGATGATCCAGTAGTATAAAAGGCAGGTTAAAGCGAGCAGGGCGGAGTTTGAATTTGATCGTGTAAGACGACGTCACGTTGGTTGAGAATTAAAATCTATCGAGCTTTAATTCGGCCAGACTTGTGTGCAGACAAGTTGTGTTTGAGAAAACAGTTGTTAGTGTTGTACTTACAAAAAGGTTGTGAGAAAGAAGAAGCCGAGGTTCTAGAGGTCATGCCAGCCAGCCGTAGAAACAACTACAACGATTTAATGGTGGCGTTGCAGCGCAAATTCGGTGACGAGCATAAACGAGAATTGTACCGCAGGAGTTAAGGTGCCGAGCGCAAAAGGCTAACGAGTCACTTCAAGTCTTTGCAATGGAGGTTGAGAGATTGGTGCAGCTAGCATACCCCGGTGAAAACCACCCGTTGATTGACAACTTCAAGACCGAGGCGTTTGTTAACGGAATACGCGACTCAGACATCAAATTGGCGGTATGTTCTGCACAAAAGGCAACCTTTGCTGAGACCGTGGCCTTTGCACTAGCCCAGGAGACAGCTCGAACGATTTCTAGACCACCGGCAAAGTTCGAAAGACGGAAGTCGTGGATGAAGAGGAAAGCCTTTTAAACAAATTTAAAGAAATGATTAAACAAGTTTTGGCAGAAACTGGACAGAAGGCTAAGATTAAATGTTTCAACTGCGGAAGGGGTGGCCATTTCTAACGGAACTACAAAGAGCCACGAAAAAGGTCACGGTCCGTCTCGCCAGTAGGTAATGATAAACGGGCGAACCATCAACAGCATATACAAGAGTCCCCGTTAAACTAAAACGAGCTAGCACTGAGGGGCAAGTGCTGGCTCCCACAAGCAAGGGCCCCACAATCTCCATATCAGTGATGCAGCAAGACAACAATAACCTTACGGCGTGCGGATACATAATCGGCAAAAAAAACTCACCTTCACTATAGACACCGGAGTGACGCAGTCTCTCATCAGACCAGATGTAGTGAAGGGAAAGTGTGAGGCACTTAGTAATGTAAGACTACGGACAGCTACTGGAGAGTCTGCTACCGCCCACGGGAAAACAGAGGCGAAGGTGACGATAGCCAACATCAGCGTAAGCCACGTCTTTATTGTCGCCGATATTAGTGGACGAGGTTATCATTGGCGCCGATTTCATGATAGCCCATGGCATAAATTTGAATATGGGGCAACAGGTAATGAGTTGGCGGAATGTTGGCGTGGGGTACAAGCACCAAATGCACGCCAGAAGGTTAGTTGCTGTTAAACAACAAAAATTACCACCACAGAGCGAAACGCTGATATGGGCACGCGTGGAGGGGGATTGTGAGGAAAACCGATTGTGGGTTGTGGAACCAGAGGAAATTCCGAAGGACTTGTTATCAGGAAAGGCCCTTGTCAAATGTAATAGTCCCGGTGAGAGTACTAAACCTGTCAGGCCAAGAAAAAGTCATCTCTAAAAACTCAGAGGTGGGTCAATGTGCTCCAGTAGAGGCGGTAATCAACAATGAACAATCACCGAAGCCTGCCGAAATGACAGCCAATGACCGACAGGAATTTGGTAAAATTGTGGATAAATGGGTAACAGGTCTAGCAGCTTCAGAAAGAAATAAAGCCAAAAAGCTAAAGAGGTACGCTTGCGCTTTCGCCACGAACAATAAAAGTCAAGGTAGAACAGCCATGGTCAAACACGAGATTGATACCGGCGAAGCAAGACCGATAAAACAGGCACCCAGAAGTATACCGCTAGCGAAGCGTAATGAGGTTAAAGAGCTAGTCGACGAAATGAAGAGGAGCGGTGTAATCCAACCATCATCTGGTCCATGGAGCTCACCTGTAGTTTTAGTTAAGAAGAAAGATGGCAGTACAAGATTCTGCGTAGACTACAGGAAGCTCAATGATGTTACTAAAAAGGACAGTTACCTGCTACCGAGAATAGACGACACGCTTGACACGCTAGCCGGAACAAAGTGGTTCTCTACATTGGACTTATAAAGCGAATATTGGCAGGTGGAGATTGCAGACAAGGACAAGGAAAAAACTGCATTTAGTGCGAATGGCGGCTTATGGGACTGCATTGGAAAACTTGTCTGGTGTATCTCGATGACATAATAGTGATGGGCAGAACTTTCAACGAACACCTTAGGAATTTGGCAGAAGTCCTACGGCGAATATCAATGGCTGGCCTAAAGTTGAGCGTTAAGAAATGTGCATTCTTCCAGAGACAAGTGAGGTATTTGGGGTATCTCGTTACAGCAGATGGCATATCTACGGATGAAGATAAAATGCGAGCAGTAAAGGACTGGCCTCACCCCCAGAATCTTCATGAATTACGCAGTTTCTTGGGACTATGCACGTATTATAGACGCTTTGTGCCGAATTTGCCAGTGTGGCGGCAAGCCTGCATGAGCTCACCAAGAAGTCCAAGGTGTATCAATGGGGTGAGGCGCAGGAAAAGGCATTCCAGACGTTAAAGGTGTTATTATGTGCCGCACCAATTTTGGCGTATCCAGTCCCAGGGGAAAAATTCATTTTAGACAGTGATGCTAGCGGATACGGTATTGGAGGTGTACTGTCCCAAGTGATCAATGGGACTGAGAAAGTCGTGGGGTATTACAGTCGCACACTATCAAAGCCGGAACGGAACTACTGTGTGACCCGACGTGAGCTACTTGCAGTGCTGGAATGCATAAAACACTACCATAAGTACTTGTATGGCCAACATTTCCTACTAAGGACCGATCATTCCGCACTGCGATGGCTACTACAATTCAAGAACTCTGAGGGACAGTTAGCACGTTGGATTGAGCGCCTCCAGACTTATGAATTCAGTATTGAACATCGAAGAGGTACGAAACATGGAAATGCTCTCTCACGTAGACCATGTAACTTATAACGTAAACTTTGCGTGAAGGCTGAGAAGAAGGAATCCATCATCGTCATCCGGCTAACGCATATCGATGCCGACGTGGACTGGTCTGAAGCCCAAAGGAGCGACCCAGTATTGGCAAAAATCATAGCAGCTAAAGAAGAGGACAAACGGCCTACCCGAAACGAAATAGCAGCAGAAGGTCCTCTTACGAAAGCATATTGGGCACAATGGGACAGCTTAAAAATAATAGACGGGTGCTTATATCGACTTTGGGAAAGCGCTGATGGTCAGACCTCATCCAACCTAATAGTGGTGCCTTCCTCTGAAACGAAAGAAGTCTTAAAGGAGTTCCATAATGGAGCCAGTGGAGGGCACCTTGGCGTAACAAAGACACTGGAAAAATTAAAACAACGTTTTTATTGGGTTGGATGTCAGCAAGCTGTGACTGATTGGATTGCAAACTGTACCCAGTGTATGGCAGCTAAAGGTCCCGTAAGGAGAAGTAGAGGTCGGCTGCAACAGTATAACTCGGGCGCACCTTTCGAGCGGATAGCGATGGACGTAGCAGGCCCGTTTCCCATCAGCAATGCCGGAAACCGCTATGTTCTCGTCGTGATGGATTACTTCAGTAAATGGCCGGAAGTGTATGCCATACCCAATCAAGAGGCAAACACTGTAGTAAATGTTTTTGTGAACAATTGGATATGTCGCTATGGTGTTCCAATAGAACTACATTCCGATCAAGGCAGAAATTTCGAGTCAGCCGTATTCAAGGAAATGTGTGAAGTATATGGCATTAAAAAGACTCGAACGACGCCACTTCACCCACAGTCCGACGGAATGGTAGAACGATTTAATCGAACTCTGGAGGAATACTTGCGAAAAGTAGTGAGCGAGCAACAGAGGGATTGGGATGAACACATACCGAGGTTTCTACTGGCGTACCGATCTGCGGTCCATGATTCCATATCTAGATCACCCGCCAAGTTTATTGTTGGGACTGAGTTAAAACTGCCCGGTGATTTGGAGTTTGGTTGTAAGCCCGCTACAAAGAGAGATGACGCCTATACTGGAAAATAAGAAAGTTTAAATACACTTCATGAATTTGTGCGCACACGAATAGAAATGGTAAGTGATAGCATGAAAGCCAGATATCATAGTGCAGCAAATACGAAGGGCTTCTATGAGGGACAACTGGTTCTATTTTACAACCCGAATCGGAGAAAAAGATTATGTCCCAAGCTACAAACCAGCTGGGAAGGACCTTATAAAATAATTAAAAGGATAAATGATGTTGTATACAGGATACAAAAAGCCAACAGCCCCCGAGCCAAAATGAAGGTCGTGCACATAGAGCGACTGGCGAAATATGGGAGGAAAGATGATGAGCCTATTCGGGACGAACAGGCTTAAGTGGGCGGCAGCGTTACGAAAGTGGAAATGGTGTTGTTAAAATAATAAACAAAAGCTCCAAAAAACAACACAATGATCATGCATAAAATGATAAACAAAAGCCCCAAAAACAAAACAGCGCACTGTTCACGTGATCAATGAATGAGTAGAAAAATATACCAACAAGAATGAAGGATAAAAAGACGTAAAGAACCAACAACAAAATAAAGGGAACCAAGATGTAAACAAGAAACAACAATGTGCAGTATAAAATAGGATAGACATATAAACCAACAATAACTAATCTACCTGCTCGAATGTAAACAAGAAACAACAAAAATAAGGTTGTTTACATTTTTAGAATATTCCCGAAGGACGTCATCGTCTTTCAAGGGCATTCATCACACTGATGATCCAGTAGTATAAAAGGCAGGTTAAAGCGAGCAGGGCTGAGTTTGAATTTGATCGTGTAAGACGACGTCACGTTGGTTGAGAATTAAAATCTATCGAGCTTTAATTCGGTCAGACTAGTGTGCAGACAAGTTGCGTTTGAGAAAGCAGTTGTTAGTGTTGTACTTACAAAAAGGTTGTGAGAAAGAAGAATAACTAACAAGTGTTGTTGCTTACAAAAGGGTTCTAAGCAGAGTAGTATAAAGAACAAACACATATTGTGAAGTATCATTGTATACGTGGAACAAGTTCGAACAGTGG
The DNA here is from genome assembly GCA_014635995.1 of Sarcophaga peregrina. Lineage (NCBI taxonomy): Eukaryota > Metazoa > Arthropoda > Insecta > Diptera > Sarcophagidae > Sarcophaga > Sarcophaga peregrina. Next base: position 84,972,679 of record CM025789.1, on the reverse strand, counting down.
CACAAAAATTGTGCAGATAATAAAGAATTTATTAAAACCAAACACATATTTATTTTTATTTTATTTGCAATCTACGAACTCATATTTTTAACGTTTTTAAAAGGTAAAACGTAACAATATTTAATATTTTTATTAGGTTGACCATTAATGACCCGGTCATAAAGGTTTGGTCTGTATTATATGTTATGGTTTAGAAAGCGAAGATTTTTTAGGTGGCATTTTTTTGGTTTTTAATTTATCGCAATATGATCTCTCACAAAATAAATGTTTAACTCGTCTAGAATCTGGAATACAAATGATTTGCGAAAAAGGTTGTAAGTACTATTTAAGTACTTCCTTATAATCATTATTACACAAATATACCATAACAGGTCAATTTTTGTATTTTTAAAATAAAAAAATTTTGGCAATAGAAAATATTTAATATTTTTTGTTAGGGTGACCATAAGTGATCCGATCATAAATGTTTGGTTTATATTATATGACCACATGTAACAACTGGTTCCTTAAAAAGTTATGTATGCTGTAGGTAGTTATAAATTTAGGCAGTATAGTGCCATCGATTGTCTTTGTCTACTGTTAATGGTATCTAAGTTACACATGTCCCAAATATATAATGAAATAGGTATTGGAATGAACAAGCAATATACATGACTTTAGCTGCTTATCAATTATATGATGTTTAGTATTTACTTTCTGTCTAAGAATTCATATAAAAATAGAGTCCATATATTTCCCTTACCCGAAGTGTTCATATGTGTGTCAAAGTGGTTCATGCTAGATTCTAGCTTTAATAGTTTTCAATGTACACGAACTTTTATATCATATAGTTCGGCAATTTTTTCCACAAACTATTCATATGGATTTCAGTGTCGCTTAGATATAAGAAGTTTTAAATTTAATTCATATAGGAAGTACTTCGCCCCTTTTCCTAGTCAACGAATTTTTATCTAAAATATTCATATCGATACTAAAGTGTATTCGACAATATTTTAGGAATCTAACTGCTATATTTATTTAATATTTTTATAGGAGGTGACACGCCCATTACAGCAAGTCTGTCCATTTTGTTCATATAGATGCCAAAATTATCCATACACAATTTGAGGAATCTAGCTGTTGTAGTTTATGAGATATGATTCATTAAATACTTATTGGGTATGTGAGTGTGGCATCTTGCCACTGTTAAAATTTCAAGAAAGTCGGTCTGGCCGTTTTTAAATATTTAGATTCCTATATTCATATGAGAGGTGCCGCGCCCCATATTACTAGTCAGTCCAGTTTTGTCTAAAATATTCATTCTGATATTAAAGTGGCTTCGAAAAAATTTTAGGAGTCTAACTGTTATACATTCTTAGATATACTAATTTAATATTTTTTATATTTGATGTGACATAGTGGGCATGCCAATCCACCTATTTTATTCATATAAACGTCAAACTCGTCCATACAAAACTTGAGGACTCTAGGTGTTGTAGTTTATGAGATATGCGATATTAAATATTTATTGGGTATAAATAATAATAATATTGTTAAAATTTCAAGAAAATCGGTCCAGCCGTTTAGCATTCTATAAACTTCAAGCAAACAAGCCCACAAAAAAATAAATACACATTCATTTTTACTTATACTTATACTTATGATCTTTAACACATAATATGCGTTCACTAACCGACATTCTCAGGAAATCAGAACACAGACGAATAGGGTGGTTCTGATTACAAATTGGACATTTTCTTTGGTCTGAGCAAGACCCTTGAGACTGCTCCAAAAGACCTAGGGTGTGTTCGGGAAGTCTAGTGGAACAAATGTAAATAAAGATCATATCCCAATTCTGAGTCTGTATGCCCAGCAACGACAAATTCGTTATGTAATCGTTAATCGTTCTCGGCAAACTTTTGATGGAAGAGCCAGATTCTTTGGATATCGAAGGGAGGTTAAACAGAGTTTTCAATTGAGAATTAGTCATACTCTTTTATCCTCGTAACAATCGACGAGATTCTGCTAAGCCATGTCGAAATCATCATTCGTCATGGGGCAAGTGCGAATTAAGTCTCTCGCCTTACCTTAAGTCTTTTGCAAAAGATAATACATCTTTTGGATGTTGCCAATAAGGGGTTTAGTTCCGTAAATGGTCGAGAAGGTTAGGTTAGGTTAGGGGACGTGCACCTGTCGGTCAAGACAAGCACAGTACCCGGAGGTCCAAATTGACCCATTGTACATTGTCCTTAGGGGAGGAAGGAAAAGGAATAGGGAAGGGGAGGGAGAATAGGAAACAGAGGAACGAAAAACAACAGACACAAAACAACAGAGGTTGAGAGTGCGACTACACTTATGAAGCCCTAGCACCTCTCAACCACCCAAGCTGCTAATGAATCTGTGGAGAGCCTTGATGTCGGCTCTCGACACAGAACTCAAGTTCTCAAAGAAGGCCTGCCAAGGGTCCTCAGCCTCAATCTACCAAGGGCTGGGCAGTTGCAGAGGAGATGTTCGACAGTCCTCCAACTCCTCCTCATCGCAACATACCCTGCAATAGTCCGGCTGGGATCTGTTCCAGATCCCCGTCAGCGACCTAATCTAGCAGTGCCCCGTGATAAAACCGACAACCAACCTTAAGCTGACCTTAACCAAGCCCAGCAGCCACTCTGTCCTCTTGCTGTTCCACAGCAGGCCATAGACGCCTAGAAACAGAACAACCCGATCCGTTCCCCCAACTGTCTCTGCTCTTCCCTCCTGACCCATCCATCGATGAGGACCATAGAGGTGACAGACTGGGGGGTCAGGACCAACCGTCAAATCGCCACCTGAAAGCGAACCTAACCTAGCGAAGGCATCCGCCGTCTCATTGCCCAGTATTCCGCTGTGACCCGGAACCCAGCATAGACGGATACGGTCCGGTCCAAAACTCCGCAACAACTCTTTGCACTCGCGAACGAGCCGTGATTTGCACCAGACCGACGCAATGGCCCTAAGGGCAGCCTGCTTGTCAACGAAGATCGTGTAAGATTCCGAATCCGAAGATGGGCCACCAGCTATGGCCTCAATAGCCTTCAGTATTGCGAAAATCTCCGCCTGAAAAACGCCGCAGTCATCATTCAACCTGAAGTGGAGTTCAAAACCGAGTTCCTTACAGAAAACCCCAGCACCTGTACATCCACCTAACTTAGACCCATCTGTGAAGATGGGTATACCACTCTGCCCCTGGAATACCCCACCTCTCCATTGTGCCCTATCCGGTATGAGTATTCTCAAACCAGGTAGGAACATAGTCTCAGGCACAATATAATCAGTTGCTTTTTCCGTGTCCGTGCCTTCCGTCAGGAATGACGGTACTCAGAACTCTGGAGTGACCTATCGAGCGCTGTTTCCAACAACCCGATTCCCTCAGGCCTATGGCACTACGCGCTGCACACCGCTTGACATATAAGTCTAGCGGGGTCAGACAGAGCATAGTATCAAGAGCAGCCTGAGGGCAACTTTTCCTCACTCCAGTGATACTCAAAGAGGCAATCCGCTGAACCTTATCCAAGATTTTCCGTTGAAAACTCTTATCTAAGGCACACCACCAGACAACACAGCCATAAGTAATAACCGGTCTAACAATCGCCAGATATATCCAGCGAATGGTTCTCGGCGGAAGACCCCAGTTCTTACCTATGGAGTTCTTACACTGGTAGAAAGCATTTAGTCCCTTCTTCATTCTTTCCTCGGTGTTTCGTTTCCAGTTCAGCTTACTGTCCAGGATAACACCCAAGTACTTGACCTCAGAAGACAACGCAAGCTCCCTACCAGCTAATCTTGGCAACCTGAAGGTTTCAATCTTGTACCTACGCGAGAACAAAACGAGGTCTGTCTTATTTCGATTTATCCCCAGACCACACTTTGTCGCCCAAGAGGATAAAATTCCAAGAGCAGACTCCATCAGTTCCCCCAGCATTGGCAAAAATTTACCACCCACAAGAATAGCCACATCGTCGGCATATGCCACAACCTTAAAGCCCCTACTTTCGAGGAGCTTCAGACCAACGTTTGCAACCAAGAGCCAGAAGAGAGTGGATAGGACACCCCCCTGTGGTGTACCCCTGGTCGCACGCTTGACGACAGAACATCCACCCAGATTTGATCGGATTAGTCTGTTACCCAACATGTGGGTGATAAACCGCACCAGAAAATCTGGGGCATGTATATCCCTTAGTGAATTCTCAATAGAAGAAGTGGTAACGTTATTGAAGGCCCCCTCTATATCAAGGAAGGCCGACAGCCATATTCGCCTCAACAAAACCAGTCACTTCATGAAGAGCGCTCTCAACAGACTTACCCTTAATGTAAGCATGTTGCGACCCACTCAACAGAGACCAGTCAATGTTTGACCTTAAATATAGATCGATAAGTCTCTCCAAAGCTTTCAAGAGAAAGGATGAGAGTCTATAATCCTTAGGGCCGATGTGACTGGGTTTACCAGCTTTCGGTATAAACACCACGAGCACATCTTTCCAAATCTCAGGTATATCACACCACCGGAGACAGTCTCTACACACGTCCACCAGATATTCGTGTAATATATCACCAGCATGCTGAAGCAGAGCCGGAAAGACACCATCCGGACCAGGCGACTTGAACGGCTCAAAGCTACTAATAGCCCATTTGACCTTATCTCTGGTAATGATGTCTTCCAAAACCGGTGTAGTTCCAGCATCACAGAAGGGATCAGCTACACCCAATGGATAGCTTCCTGGATCCTCACAATCGGGAAAATGAATACTCAATAGAACCTCTAAGGTTTCTTTTCTCGAGGATGTCCACATGCCATCGTTCTTTTGGACGAAGCCTAGGACTTTGGGGTCCTTCGACAACATCCTACGGAAACGAGCCACATCAGAAACATCCTCGATATTACTGCAGAAACTCATCCAGGTGGTTCTCTTTGACCGCTTTATTGCTTCCTTATATTCATTAAAACTGGATCTATATGCAGACCAGTCCACATCCCTGCCCGACCTCTTAGCCTTATTAAAGAGTCTCCTGGTACAACGGCGGAGCCTCTGGAGTTCCGCATTCCAATTTTTTTTTAATAATTTTCATTGCGAACGGACGTGTTTTTTGAATGCTCTTGCGAAAAGTGTGTTTTTTATAATTATATCATTAGAAAGTTAAAAAGAAAAATCTAAAGAACTAAAAGCTACAAATCCATACCAAAATCGTGCTAAATTAACTACTTTATGATAGTGAATTTACTAAAATTTAAATAAATCGCAAAAACAAACAAAATAAGCAATAGCAGAAGAAAAAAAAAAACAAATAATAAATAATAATAAAACAAAAATAAAAATGAATTCCATATGTTATACATGTAAAAATGCAATTACAACAACGGCTTTTGTTAAATGTCATAGTTGTAATTCAAATTACCACTTCTCCCCCTGTTGTCCTTTATCTGAGGCTACATATTCGAGCATGTATGGTGAGAGAAAAACAAATTGGAAGTGTCAAGTATGTAAACCGCGATCTAAATCTACCAACACCTTGTATCAGACAGTCGTATTTGATGAGAAAAACCAACAACGCAAATTAAGAGATGATGATAATGAATATAGTGAAGAAAACAGAGCAAAAATATTCAAAGATTCGCTTTCTCTTAATACTGTAAACTCGACCTTGTGTTCGGTTCAATCTGATGTCAATGACCTTAAAACAGACATAAAGGATATCAAAACAAACATAGAGCAATTAACAATAAGTGTTAAAAACTCCTATATACAAATGGGAGATGAACTAAAAACTGCACTCTCCACAATAACAAATACCCTTTCGAAAATAGCGGATCAAGTAAAAGAACTCAATGAAAAAGATAAACAAAGAGAGAAATAAATTGAGACGTTGGAAACACGCATAAACAAACTTGAACAGCAAAATATTGTTAGAAATATTGAAATAAAAAACGTTACAAATGAAGAGATGACCCCAAACGAAATAATAACAAAAATTGCTTCCTCGCTAGATGTAGAAATGAGAGAAACCGATATAAGCAATGCATATAGGCCGAAGAAAAAAAATGATAAGATTGTAATTGAATTTACATCACTCGGCAAAAAAAGAGAGTTGATGAGCAAAATTTCACGACACCGACTAGATGCGAATATTGTAAACAATACCGAAAAACAAAACTCCAACAATAATAACAAATATATTTATATCAACGACCAACTCACTTTCAATAATCGTCGTTTACTTTGGATAACAAAAACCAAAGCAAAAGAAACCAACTGGAAATATGTTTGGGTCAGAGATGGCCAAATATTTGCCCGCAAAAACGAAAACTCATCATTTATAATTGTAAACAATGCTACTGATCTTGAATTAATTACTCCTGCATCAAATTAATTTTTATCATCCATTTCTTATACTCAAATTCAAAAATAAAATAAATCAATAAAAATATCCTTAAAACTATACACATATGTAAATATATAATATAAATTTAAAGTACAAATAATGAATAATAAAATCCAAACTTTAGATAATTTTAATAAAATCGATAAACAGTGCTTAAGTTATCCCACATCAATAATTTATAGTAATATTCGATCACTCAGACTTAATTTTTCTTCATTTTTAGTGAGTATAAATCAAATAATAAACAAAGTAAAATTTATAGTTCTTGTAGAAACTAACATAAATGACAGTGAAAATTCCCTGTATAACATAAAAGGCTTTAGTTCGATATTCTTTAATAGAGAAGGAAGGGGAGGAGGAATCGTTGTTTATGTAAGAGAAAACATTCCATTTACACAAATCTCTTCAAATACCAAAACATTTGACTGTTACATCTCGATATTAAAACGAACAACAAAACAATTACCCTTCTTGCGTTGTATCGTCCCCCAAACCAGAAAATCAATGAATTTATAAACGAGCTAGAAATGGAAATAAACAAAATAAACAAAAAACAAGAATGTATATTGGTTGGAGATATCAATATTGATATCTTAAAACAAAACAAACCAACAACAACATATCTTGATATGATGCTAGCGAATGGTATGCAAAGCATGATAAAGGAAAACACACGAGAGGATCTAAACAAAAACACATTCTCTTGCATTGATCACGTGTTTATAAAAAATAATCAAACAAACGCACATACGTATGCAGTAATAATAACAACTATAAGTGATCATTACACTCTTTTTTTTGCTAACCATAACGAAGAAAATAACCAGAGTAGCGCAAACATAGGTACGCGGGAGCATATTAAAATATTAAATAAAGTAAAAATAAATAATAAAATTAGAGAAACGGACTGGAGTGAAATGATTTATCGAGCAGAAAATGCTAATGATTTGTACCTTAAGATGTAGTCACAATTTTGTGAAATTTATAATAAATCAACAAAATTATTAAAAATTAGTAAAAAAAGATCTCAGAATCCATGGATAAATGAAGAATTAATTAAATACTGTGATTATCGGGATAAACTTTATAAAAGATGGCGGAACAATATTAATAATAAGAATTATGAACTTGAATATAAAAAATTTAGAAATTTAGTGAATAAAAAGATAAACTTTGCAAAAAACAATTATTTTCGGAAAAAATTTATTGAGAACAGAAATAATATACGTGCAACATGGCAAATTATAAACGAAATAATAGGAAAGAAAACAAACAATATCGATGAAATAATTACAAGAAATTTTAAAACCAATACTATAAATGAACTATTAAACAATTTTGCAACAAATTTTAAAAATAACATAAACAAAATAATACATACTTGTGACATAAAAACAATAAATAGTGTTGAAACTGTGCTTCAAAACTCCTTATATTTGGAATATACAAACGAGGAGGAAATTTTCAATATTTTAAGGACATTAAAATCAAGGAAGGGCCCGGGAATGGACGGTATTAGACTATCAGATTTAAAAAATAATGCGAGTTATCTTACTCCAATCCTAACAAAGTTTATCAACTTAAGCTTAGAAAATGGTATTATGCCAAGTATTCTAAAAACTTCGTTAATTCGGCCCATTTATAAAAGTGGATGTAAGTCAGACTATAACAACTACAGACCGATTGCTATTTTACCAGCTGTTGAGAAAGTCTTAGAAGAAGTCATTGTTAGACGATTAACTTCGTTCTTGAGGAAATACAAAATTATAAATAAAAATCAATTCGGCTTCCAAAAAGGCTTAAATATTAATAAATTATTGGGAAACTTCTCAAATCTCATCAATAGTTGTCTGAGCAAACACTTGCATTGTCTAGTGCTATTCGTCGACTTTAGCAAAGCCTTCGACACACTCACACATAACAAGCTACTACAAATGTTAGAGAGAATTGGAGTTAGAGGAAGCACATTGAATTGGTTTAAGAATTATCTGGATTGTAGAACTTACCGTGTGAGAATATGTAACAAGAACAGCGAAGAAGTGGCAATAGATTGTGGCGTACCACAGGGCTCTAAGCTAGGACCAATATTGTATTTAATATATGCCAACGAAATGATAAATGCTCTTCAAGGGAATACAACTTTTGCTTACGCAGACGATACCGCAATAGTGGTCTCAAATAAAAACATCGTACATGCCACGGAAATAATGCAGAAAAAACTAAATATAGCAGCGAAATGGTGTCACGACAACGGACTAATTATTAACGCGACCAAAACAAAAGTAATGCACATAAAACCTCCACATCTTACACCGTCAAATATATACTTGAAATTTCACGATTACGAATGTCTTCACAGAAGGGCAAAAAACCCTAATATAACAGACGATAGGTGTGACACAAACATAGAATTAGTGGAAACGTACAAATACTTAGGAGTATATGTTGACAATAAGTTTAAATGGAAGACCAATATTATAAATCTGCAAAAGAAACTACGCAAATCTGCATATATGCTTTATCATCTAAGTTACTGCTCTACATACGATGTTCTAAGGCAAGCGTATCACTCATTGGCTGAATCTTATATAAGACACGGTATCACTGCATGGGGAGGTTCAACACATTGTAGAATACTACAAAATACACAAAACCGCTTATTAAAAATTCTTGGAAAAAACAATCATTCTATCCACAATATATTTAACAACAATCACCCTCTAAATTATGGTAGCAACAACATCCAAAGTAACAGAACGCTTTACTTCAATACTACACTTAGCATACCCAACAACATACGACCAAACACAATGCAACACAATATTGCCGTCAATACAGTCAACAGCTCGTCTTCTATTAACAATTCAGCAATAACTTGGAATCTGCAAACAAACACCACATCGCCAACAACCAGCAATACAATAGCAAGAACAACAGATACAACAACCAACATAGAATCAAACACAACAGCAAACACTACAACAACGAACACAACAGAAAATACTGCAACAACGAATACAACAACAATGAACACAACAACAAACACCACAACAGCGAACACAGTAACAAACACAAATACAAATATAAATACAAACACTGCAATAAACAATCCAAACAATCTTGCATCTAAACTCAACGTTTTAAACATTAAAAGTATATATTACTTCACATTACTTAACGAGTTCCATAAAGACAATAGGTTCCTCGATGTCATCGATCACCGATATAATACAAGACGTCGAGCTCAAGGAAGGTATAAAGTAAAGCAGTTTTTTAATGAATATGGCAGAAACGAGCTAAGCGTCACGTTACCAACAATTTACAATAAGATACCAACACATACAATAAATGAAAATAATGAATTTAGAAGGAAGAAACTTTTAAAAAAACATTTTTTAAGTTCGCAATGAATTATTCAATCAATAAATATAATGTATTAGAAATATACCCTTTTCCTGCTGACAAGCCAATGGCTTAGCGGGTTATTTTAGCTTTCTTATGTATTATATTAATGATAAATAAATAAATAAAAAAAAACAAACAAAAAAAAAAAAAGGCAGGCTGGCTCCTTTTACCCGGGTAAGTGAGAGGACAAGCATCTCTATAACAAGACAACAAAATATCCGTCAATGATCCAACTCGATCATTGATGCCAGGAGTGGAGCGTCCCCTAAGGGCTCTAAGCTCCCCCTCCACAGCCCTTTCATACCTGATCCAGTCGGTTCTTCTTGGATTTCTAAAAGGCCTGTTAAGGCCCCCAGATAGATTAATACTGAATGATATCAGTTGGTGATCAGAAAAAGAACACTCATCTGAAACCCTCCAGTTCCTAATCATAGACTTATCCATGTAAGTGAGCGTAATGTCAATTACCGTCTTTCTAACACGGTTTCTAAACGTTGGCGTGTTACCAGCTTTACAAATGCTGAGCCTATTAAGAATAATAAAATGCAAAATAGACTCACCTCTAGTATTTATGTCAGCACTGCCCCATTGGGTGTGATGAGCATTGGCATCACAACCCAAGACAAGGTGACATCTTTCCTCTTTGCATGCTCCACCAGTAGTTCAATTAAGCCACCAGGAGGGGAGCAGCCTCATACGGCATGTACACAGATGCTAGCATCAAATCGATCCCATGGTCATCTCTGTAGGCCACAGTTGTTACGTCACCTGTACAAAATGAAGGAGTGATTAACAAGTCCAAACCACTTCTAGCTAAAATACAGGTCCGTACCTTATCACTTGTTCCAGGAACAAGTAACCTATAGTCAGGATCACTCAAACCCAGGATCCTATCCCTAAGGATCCAGGGTTCCTGGATAAGAGCGATATCAGCTTCAAGGTGGCGCAGGGTGGTTAATAGGTTGTGTGAGGCGGCTTCGCAGTGATGCAAATTAATCTGCACCACTTTTAGCCTTCTCTGGGTCACCTGACACCGACTATGTCCGGATAACGAAATTTCAGACGTGCCAACCCACATAACACTACACCACCCCTTGCCCTTAGCCACTGAAGGGAATCCTGATCAATAGCAATCCTAAGATCGCAGCCTTTCCAACCATTACCAGTCAATCCATCATTCTGCTTTCCAATAAGTTTTGGTATGACATTAACCCGCCTAAAGGTAGGCGGGACCCATACCTTCGATATTGGACGTAGAGGGAGGTCGGATTGAGGGACCACCTCCAACCGAACACCAGGCCAGAGTTCACCAAGGCGCTTCACTGATTCCACAAGGAATTTTACAGTTCCCCGTTTTCACAGTTCACTGCCTTGATGCCCTTGGACCAACCTATAGAAGATATGCGGGCATTCGTGCCATCACAACTCTCCTCCAAAATGAATTCAATTAACCTTTCTTCAACCAGATTCCACCTTTCAGGAGAGATTTTGCCATCCAAATCCGACCTGTCGATGAAAGCCAGCTGAAGGGAAGGGTTAGTTCCCAGGTCACCCTGTTACTTAGGACGCTTGGAGCTGGAGGAAGGCTCATCATCAGATCTGCCTCTCTTCATGCGATTCCTCTTGCGAGAAACCTGCAAAGAAGACATATCCACTGAAAAGTGCCCCTCCACCTCCTTCGCCCCCAACATTACATCATTCTTCTGTGATAAAGGATTAGCGATATTTACTACCCCCTTTCCTTTATCCATTGTAGAAGGAACACCATCACCCTTTCTCTTCTCCGGAGGTTTGAAAACCCTGGTGTTTTCCTTTGCTCCAGTTGGGAGTAAGGGTGTAGAACCTTCATGCCCCTTGCTTGCTGATTGAGAGGTAGATGCAGTTGGCATCACGCTCCCATCGGCACTCAAGGGACCATCCTCCTTTCCAGAGTAAGCGCCTCGTGAGACGTCACTGCCCGTGTATTTGGACTCATACCGCGAAACAGTGCCTCTGTGATGAGTCAGCATCCTCTGCTCCTTAACAGAGAGGGAATTAACACCGCAGCTTGCGAATCTCCTCAAGACCGTGCAAGCCCTGCGATACGACTTCCTCTCAGTGTACATAGCGGAACGTTTCCGCCCCGTCATTCCCCCCTTGTGAGACGAATCACCTCCTCCCACGCAATGCAAATCTGATGCATTGGTGGGATCCGAAGCATCCCGTCCTACAAGAGGATTCCTTAAAGGGAAAAACCCCACCTCATTGCTCCCAGTAGCAAATTGGACCCGAGTGAAGGGGAGCCTTTCGATGACTGTATTGTCACCGTCTTCATCCGATAGTGGGGAGACAGGGTCTGACTCCACGCACATATCTTCCGTCGAAGTGGCGATTGCCAAAGCATTCGCCTCACTAAAGATCTCCTCTACAGTCATGATCCTCATGCTAGCTGGGGCGAAATTCCTGACGATTTCGTTGTTGTTATCAACGATACTCGCCTGGATTTGCGCAATGAGCTGCGTCACGTCCAGTCCGTAGTCAAAAAACAAATTGGGAAATCCATAATTCATATAGGTCCCACGAGTAAGGGGGAAAGGAGGTCAATCATGCCATAGCCCCCGCTAGCATGACAAGGACTTGGTAGAAAACCTAATACTCACTGAGGCGCCCAGGTATCAGTGAGGCTCCGTTATAATACAGTCAGATTAGATCCCCGACTGCAAACCATCCGATAAGCACGGGTCGCTTAACACTTCGGATTAGGGGTATAAGAAATATACGTGATCCGACGGTCCGAAAAGAGAGAATACGACGTCAATTCGGAGCAAAGTCTTCCCACGATATTAGGGTAACCTTTAGTCATGCACTCCAATCCACTCTGGGTCACAGAGTGGATCGAAGTACACTTAAGCCCCCACATCGCGACAAGATTGTTACCCAGGTAGAGGAAATTTCTTATCATATATATTATTTCTAAAGCACTTTTTTTGTCGGTTGCAAATATCTCCCATACCACCGCATCAAATTTAATGAATGATATCTCATTTTAATGCTTATATCTAACACTAATGGCGAAAAATAATTTGAAATTGAAAAATTAATATTTTCATTGATAAAAATTATATTTTATATAGAACTGCATGATAATACTGCTGTCATTGTGATTATATGTTTCTTAAAACAAATCTATAAGCTAATTAACCCTTCAGAGATCAAATGGGTACTTTGGCTACTGTTCTTAAAATTATTTCCTAAAAATAATTTTTAAGCTGTAAGAACATGCTATGGTGTGACCACTTTTGAAGACCTTAGCTTTTTTGGTTTTGGAGATATTGATTTTTCACCGCTTGTTCATTTAAGGGAGTCCACTGTGTATTGGACCATTTCTATTTGGTAAGGTTATGTTGTGTCAAAAAGCCTTGCGGTTAAAATAAAAAAGAAACTACAAATTAATAAAGTTCTAAAACACTAACTGTATATAGACAACAAACAAATAAAGGCCGTTAACATAGTTAATGAGTGCGCCAAGCACTAGTGAACACGGACTAAGTTTTAATGATAGAAATGCTTAGTTGATCATTACTTCAAAAGAATGTGAAAAAGTTAATATAAACAAAAAAAAAGTTATTACTCGCGTTGCTTAATTGTGTACGTGACCCAATATGAGATAAAAATCAGCTCAAACAATATCAGCACAGAGGCTACTACTGTCCGTCCATCAATACCTATTCATCCACGGCCTGTAACGAACGCTATAAAAGTCCCTTCGCAAGTAGGAATGGATAAGCACGTCATAATTGTAAGAAGGGAAATGAGGCCGAGCTCTACTAATTAGGTTTCCCAGCCGAAAATTTCTAAGAATAGCGAGCGGATTAGTTCCCAAAATCATTTTGCTGCCCTGGTGGATGACACAAATGTCCCAAATTCAAATCACATAAACCCTCCAATATTCTTAAGAGAATCAAAAACGAACGTTACTGTTAAGCGCCTTGTCAAACTTTTGGGGGAGAAATCTTTTTATGTGACTAAAATAGAATGGCTTAACCTACACGAAATTAAAATTTAGGTAAATCATGAAAATGATTTCCGCAAAACATTTACTGATTTCGAATAAAAAAAAAAAATTTACATGCTGACTGATAAGTGCTAAACGTTTTCAGTTGGTAATCAAAGGAATAGGCTTTTGCGTGTCGCCTGACGAAAAAGAAAAAGGATTTATAGAAAAAAAAGGTATTGAATATTATAAATAAGCAAAAGGTTCCCCAACCAATGTGCCGACTTGAGATGAAACCAGTCAAAATGAAATTTAAAAGGAAGGTAGTCCATTCAATATATAATTTGAGATATTTCCTTCATCCTAGAGTAACAGTAGAAGAACCTCACAAGCAAACGGGACCGGTTCAGTGTATGGGCTGCCAGGAATTTGTACATACTAAGGTTTTTATATTTGTGAAGAACTGCATAAATCAGCCATGTGTGATTATCGCGGTTGTCCTATTTTTATTTTTTTTGAAACAAGCTGCAGTCCGCAAGCCTGAAGTAGTGCAAGTTAAACCGAAACCAATGGACACTGAAATACTCCTGATCCTACCTGAATTTAATTTTAGTCAAATAGAATCTGCAATAGACAATCTGGTGCATAAAACAAGCAGCTTCGCAAATGCAATGAGCAACATGATGTGGATGCATCAATTGATACTGCAGTCCATCATCAATAAACCATGAATGGTCTAAAAATCTGTATTTGGAATGCTAACGGAATCGTCAACATATGAATGAACTGGAATATTTTTTAAAAAACAAAAAAATATATGCTGGGCTTTGAAATACATTTAACAGCAGAAGTAATTTCAAAATCAACGAATACACCCTTTTTGATACCTAAGGCCAGAGAATGTGGAGGTTCTGCGAAACTAGTTAAGTTGCGAATTAAACACTATTTAATGAACGAATTTTGTTAAGACTTGGTGTACTTTCCACCCAGATATTTCATGCCTGCGGAACAATATTGAAAGTCATTCTAATCGCTGGGACCCCGATTTTTAGCACCTGGAGATTGCAACACCAAATATATATACTGGAGATCACGCCTGAAAAGCCAAAAGGGTCGCATTTTGTGTGATGTAATATCAAACTTTGTGGTGTTGATATAAGAATATGTTTACATAAAAAAACAGAAATGTTAAAGAGTAATGTCAGGTAAAGAAAAGTCGATTAAGAATAAAGTAATAAATAATAATAAAGTACAGAGTTTTATCAACTTGTTTAAAAGCTGTTCTGGTCGATTAGTGGGTAGTGTGCTAGCCTATTTGCTTTAGGCTTGGGGGTTCGGTTTCAGTTTCATAACATGGTGCATATGACCATAAGATATAATTTGTATTGTAATAAATAAATAAATACTTTTTTCTGTTATCCCTCTTTCATAAAAAATTTCTTTTTGTTATCCATCTTGTTTTCGTTTCTTAAACTTTTTTATTATTGCAGTTGAGCAGGTGGTCGATCTGTTGTACCAAATCGTACAAACAACGTCTTCCGATTATTTTCGAGCATACTATGCCATCTTTTTAATCCCACTGTGAACCTTCTTCAGTATTAGCGTGTCCTCGAGGTTTTTCCACCATATGAAAGTCATGATCGTATCGATGTCATGCTTGATCTTCTCGATCCGCCGGATTACATATGGCACTAACATCCTTTCTTGTTTTTACCACTCTTCATTTATGTTTTCTGAATTGACACTCCTGAGCTGGTGGACTTAGTTGCGTATGCACGGTAGCACCGGGTTGAAACCCATAGTGTGAACAACTCCAGGATAAGGCAACACCGTCTCTGTCGTATTAAAACCCTTGCAGGCCCAAAATACGTTCTTGTCCGTTGCCCTTAAGTTGGTGGTGCAGGTTCGGTTGAGAAGACTCCCGAATAGTACCCAGTCTGGATCTGAGCAAAGCTGGCTTCCCTGCTTGCATAGATAACGGCGGGACCGATTATGAGTAACTACACATTGTGGATAAGGATAGTGGCTTTGCGGGGTGAATGTGTGTAGTCATTCCTCACAAAACTCCTCGACGGTTAAAATATCCAACTTAGAGTAGTTGCAGAAGGCTCGAATCCTCTGGTAATAACGCCTTAGCTTACGCTGACGGTATTGACATTGCTGCTTCGGAAATATGCCCACAGACGCTGTCAGTCACGCTGAACTTAGGGCTGTCGATTGTACTGGACTGGTACGGGGGTTTTCGACGGTTTATTAATCCCTCTAAGCCAAATATAATTCTTTTCAATAGGAGGGACAAGGTTGCGACCTTCACTCTTCTTAGTATAAGCGGGACCAACTCACGTTGAATCCCGAGGTTAAATATCTGGACCTAATCCTTGATCTTAAACTAAACTGTAGGACGAATCTGGCTGCTGGGCGTGTAAATTGCTGTTTACTGCTGTAGTAGGGCAGTTGTATCCAGATGTGGTCTCAGCCCAAGGGTCATGCGCTGCATCTATTCTGCAGTTATAGAGCCCAACCTCCTATAGGTTGTTGCTCTCTGGTGGACTGCTCTGAAGAAACTACGCAATGTTAGGCTTCTTGACAAGGTCAGAAGTTTTGCAGGTTTACGACGCCAACCTATTCTGGGTCAATGAGGAGTTTTGTCTCATCGCTCACTTCTCACATCTCACTTGGACCTCGATGGCTAGAAGGCGCACCCTAAAACTATATCAAAATCGTTAGTGGTTGTGGGAGTAAGTACGAGTTTCTCTATATTTTATGGTTTAACTTTATTTAATATACATTTCTAACAAATTTTGCAATATCTAGTCATTTTCTTCTAGTAATATTTCGTCGTAAGCTTCGCATATAATGTCTTCTGACCGCAATGTCCTAAAACAAGCTCATTATGGTAAATTTCCATTAATTTCTGTTTTTAGTCTTCCCCTGTTATTTTTTAATCGGGCCCGTAAGAATAATTTCAAAAGTTTTTAATATCTTTATACCATGGTATTTTAATTCTTGTATTTAGAAAATTGTAAAAAATACATCATTTTTTGGCCATTCTGTTCTGTAAAATCTTCTATTGTTGGCATCAGTTTGTAACTTCGAAAGCATATAGTCTAAACTAAGTGCTTCGTTCACAATTTCAAAGTCGCCGTGGTCTAGTGGGTAGTGTGTTGGCTTATTAGACAAAAGGCCCGGGTTCGTATCCCAGGCCAGACATCAAAAATAAAAAAATACAAAAAGTATTTTTTCGGCGATTTCTTCTCTTTCTCTTCTTGTTTCTCAAAAATCTGTCGTTCGGAGTCGACTTTAAACTGTAGGTCCCGCCACTTCTGTATAAAATTAGCACACACAACATAAGTGTTTGTGAGAAACTGCGGGCTTCTTTGGGACTTTTGATGTAGACTGTCTAATGGTGAAGGTATAGCACTGTCCATTTTACAGTCACCAGCAGCAACTCGTTTCCTTACCGTTCGCATCTTCCCTCTTTCTACCTTTCCTAAACCTGCACAATGCACTGCATGAGTAGGGGTCATCCCCTGAGTGCTGGTTTAAACAAAAAAAAAATTCAAATTGTCTTCATTATTGGAAGTTTGGTTAAATGTAATTTTATCATTATTTTGTCCTTTTGACATAGTTCGGGTCGTAATTCGTACTTCTTTATTGTCATTATTCTTTTTGATATTCTAGACAGTAATGTTCGACGGCAAATTTATCTTCTAACAGCTGAAGTCGAATATATGTTAATTTAGAAGAAGCATCTCTAATATTGAAATGGTAAATTAAAGTTCTCTGATCTAATCTTACAATAAATGAAGTTCCATGGATATAAGGTCTAAACTCAGTTAAAGCAAAATGAATAGCAAGAAGTTCGAGTTCAATCATAGGTTTTTTCTGTTCAGGTTTTTTCTGTTCTGAGTTGCTGCTGGTGACTGTAAAATGGTCAGTGTTATACGTTCATCATTAGACAGTCTACAGCAAACGTCCCAAAGAAGCCCGCAGTTTCTCACAGCCACTTATGTTGTGTGTGTTAATTTTATATAGAAGTGGCGGGACCTACAGTTTATAGTCGACTCCGAACGACTTTTTTGAGAAACAAGAAGAGAAAGAGAAGAAATCGCCGAAAAAATACTTTTTGTATTTTTTTATTTTTGATGTCTGGCCTGGGATTAATTAAAAGCTACGCGAGTGTTATAAATTTTATACATTCTTTAAAAAATAAAAAAGTGTTCTAAAGTTTATAAAAAAACCTTCTAAGTTAATTAAGGTTTATAATTAACATATAAAACTACAATAAAAATTGAGCACATAGAAATATAATTTTTTAGCAAAAAAAAAATTACAAAATAGAAAACCCAAGTGAACGTAATGCATTAAAAGTTAGTTGAGTTGCCGGCATGGATATTATGTAATGACACTATCACACACTGAGATTTCTTTCGGATGAAAATTTTGATATATTTCAAAAAACAAGAAAATTTCATTAGATCAGGGGTTTATTTTTATGTAAACAAAACAAAAAAGTGTAAAACACCTGTGCAAAAAAAAATAAAAAACAAAAATAAAAAACATTTTCGGCGCAAACAAGTATTTCTATTTTGCGAAAATATTTTTAGAACTTTTTTAAAAATTAATGGATTTAGAAAAAGTTGTTGGTTTGTCTCCAGTTTTACCACAGGTAAGTAATTTTATTTTAAGGTTTCAAGCTATCTAAATATTTATTATTTACATCATAGTATTTATTAGACGGAGTGGAAATAAGCTGCGGTATTGGCATTGGTGAAGACTTGGAAGTCCAAAGAATGCTTATATAATCCAAAACATGAGTTTTATCATAATAAGCATCCACAAGCAGCTGCGTTGGACACAATTGCTACAAATTTAAAGAAATTGTTCCAAATATTTCACCAAATGATGTAAAGGTAAGTTTATATTTATTTTTAACAGCTTTGTCAGAGACAAATTTCGTATTTCTGAAATGTGTTCAGTTCAGATTTTAATAGAAATTAGTAAAGTACTTTTTTGTAAACAAAAATAAATTATCTTCGCTCTCAATGCGGACGGCAGCAGTTTAAAATCCAGAGTCAAAGAAGTGGAGCTGGGACTGATGGTGTCTGTTTCGGGGGGAACTGGGGTATAATTTCCAAAATAAAATATTTAGTTGAGTTACAAAATATATAAAAAGGTATTAGAAAAAAATATAAAAATAAAATGTTTTAGTGAGTAAAACACATACCTTCTTTTTTGGGGTTGATCCAGAGTGAGATCAATTCTTCTTTTATTTCTTTTCTTTTCTTCGTTATAATTCATATGGCATATTTACATACTCTTAAGTAGTAACTTAAAATTAGGGTGAACAGCGTAAACAGTGTCTATATTTTATCAGCATATTGGTTTGAATAGCTTGATTTTTTGAAGGACTACGTTTCCGTCAGAAAAGGTGAATGAAATATTTCATATGTAAGTAATAAATTTTTGGTAAGTTTCTAAAATTTTCCAGAACTTTTCTGACAGCTAAATATACATTCAAAAAGTTAATTTCTTTATAAGTATTTCCTGTAGTCTATCTATGGTCAATTGACTAATCTATTGATTGGACTATCTATCTATAGAATAATCTATTGACTTGACTATTTTTTAGAAAGTTGACTAATCTATTAATTAGTCTATGTATAAGTGTATTGAGTAATCTATTGACTAGACCATGTATAAGTGTAATGAATAATCTATTGACTAGAGTAATCATTAGATATTCCTTGGACATTCTAACAAAATATATAAAGCTTTTTGGGTTCTCAAGTTACAATTTCTTTAGAGCAATGTGCGTCATATCTTTTCCGCTATAACACCTTAGTAGCCATTCCCGGATCCAGATGCACTTGGATAGTCTTATGCCCTGGTTACCCATCCGTAAGAAACATAATATCGTAACGTACACACAAACGAACACAATACATTGCAAAGAAATTGGTATGCAGACATTTGCTCTCATCATCAGTGTTGCCATTTTTTTGTTCAATGTGTAGATTTTTCCGGATTTGCTTATTATTTTTCGTATAAAAATAGTTTTTGTTTCGTTTGTTAAAATTAATTAATTATTAAGACTAAAATTTTATTTTCTTATTTTTTGTTTCTTTAATTTTCTCAATTATAATTTAAATTTGAAAAAATAAAAAAACAGCGAATTAAAGTTTGCTTATATTTTTCTTACTTGTTGATTTTTTCACAAATGTTGGTTACGATATTTTTTGTGGCAACACTGCTCATCATCTCTCATGTTCAAATGTCACGTAAAAACGTGGGTGAATTCTGTTTTATACATATCGCTACGTTTTGCTAACGACAGGAACGCTTCGGTAATCGTTTACATTGTTCTCCATATGCTAAAAAGAGAACGTTTGCTATGGTACGTTACGTTACATTTAGCTAACTGGAGCATTACTTCTTTAACCCGTTTTTTATCTGTGCACTCATATTTTTTAATTATGGCAATAGAAAGTAAAACACCAAGTGCATTTTGTTTCAAATTAAAATTTAATAGAAAATTTAAGCTAATTTTTTCACTTTGTTTGTTTATGTTTTTTTAACAGCTATTTTCATCTTACTTTATTATTGCCTTATACCAATCGTGTAAGCACAGAAAAAATAATCATACGACTATTATTCTCTTTTTTAAAATTATGATGTAATTTCATTTTACTTTTTCATTAAACTTTACATATTATTTGTGTGATCGTGTGAAGGGGGCT
Source organism: Sarcophaga peregrina (assembly GCA_014635995.1). Taxonomy (NCBI): domain Eukaryota; kingdom Metazoa; phylum Arthropoda; class Insecta; order Diptera; family Sarcophagidae; genus Sarcophaga; species Sarcophaga peregrina. Next base: position 84,952,168 of record CM025789.1, on the reverse strand, counting down.
TAAGTAAATACGATTTAGTTTTTAACCCTTTCGGTGTAAAGCCGAAAGTCCATACCATCCGTTTTATGCGTGCACACGGTACATGCGTATGCGTAAAAGTAGAATCAGAATAGTTGTTTGCGCCAAGTTACAGAAGAAAACACATAGAAAAGTAGAAAGCAAAGTCGACCGAAAAAGTAGAATCAGTATAGTTGTTTGTGACAAGTTACAGCAGAACATAGAACATATTTGTGTGATCGTGTGAAGGGGGCTTAAGTAAATCCGATTTAGTTTTTAACCCTTTCGGTGTAAAGCCGAAAGTCCATACCATACGTTTTGTGCGTGCATACGGTACATGCGTATACCCAAAAAGTATAACCAGAATAGTTGTTTGTGTCAAGTTACAGAAGAAAACACATAGAATGTATAGACGCATAGAAAAGGAGAAAGTAAAGTGGAAAGAACATACCATCCGTTTCACACGTGCTTACGTTACATGCGTATACCGAAAAAGTAGAATCAGTATAGTTGTTTGTGGCAAGTTACAGCAGAATATAGAGGCATAGCAAAGTAGGATTACTTTCTACTGTTCTATGCGACCCATGCAGAGTTGGAAAAGGTCAGCAGTTTTTAAAATTGACATGCCAAGTTATATACTGTTGTGAATGGTTTCGATAAATATGTTTAAATAGTGCATTACTATTTTCGCATTTTTCTTTTTGCATTACAGAAATATTAATAAAAATATATTTCATAATAAAGTTTATTACTAATTTAAGAGAAAAATACATTTTTTAACACATTTCTTACATGAACAAAATCGTTCCTATCCTAAACAACTATTCCCATAACAAAATTCCCAAATTTTTCTATTGTGAATCATTCCCAAAAAATTTTTTTGGCAGAATATAACATAAAAAATTTGACGTTTTTCAACAAGAAGATTCTTGAGGACAATTGTTTTGATTGGACAAATATTAAAAAGGAAAACGAATTTAACTGCAAGGAACAGACGGACGAATATCGGACAATTTTGTTTTCAATATTATTCACTGAGGCGGGTCTCTGATTGCTTGGAAAGACGGATGAAGAGGCCATGGGTGAGTGCACGCAGTACGCCTCTCTATGTGGCGCAGGGAAGATGATGGGGCATGATGATTCAGCTGGGGACGTTGACGTGACATCTTTTGATGTTGGTGACCAGAATGGATTCTCCAAATTGGGGGATTTGGATTTTACGGATCCGTGCAATGCGAACAGTGGATGCCCCAACCCAGCCAACGGGAACGGCAGCAGGAATCACACCAATGGGGCTAACAATACGATCGGAGAGCCTACAGAGACTAGGAGGAAATTTTGCCCGCCTATTTTTCTTTTCGATCTTTTCTTATCCGCTCAATTGGAAGCTAGAAGACCGAAAATTTATTTTAAAATGAATGTGAATCGCCGCAAGAGCAAAATATATTTTTCAGATGTAGCCGTGTATTCTGACATGATGGCAATATTAAGAAAGAAGAAAATCAATTCATATTCCTTCACTCCAAAGGAATTGAAGCAGATCTCAATGGTACTTCTTGGCCTTGATTTTAGAACGTCAGCTGAGGAAATTAAGGAGAATCTCGACGGCAGAATCCCTGGAATAGTGGAGAGGGTTACTAAATTCTCTACGCCTTCAATTAAAAACCACTATGACACTGGCCTATTTCTTTCAAAAGCGTCGGAAGTCAGATCATGTTGTGGGAGAAACCTAAAAGTAAACAAAAGGAAATCCAATGTCGTCGATGTCAGCACTGGGGGCATATCGCGAAAAATTGTAACGCCGCATTTAAATGCATCAAATGCGATCAGGATCACAAGCCTGGCAACTGCCTGAAAGTAAATCACGATGGCACTCAACCAGCATGTGTAAATTGTGTTGAAGTCGGTCACCCAGCGAACTGGAGGGGATATAGCGCCTATAGAAAATATGTTGAACTGAGACGACAAAGAATAAGGAAATCACAATAATATAAGGAAATTGCAAAGAACAATGTGAGGAAGATAGTAACTTCACTTATTTCAACGGGTAAGTCCATTGCTAACCTCTTTCACAAGGCTCAAGTCAGCGCTAAATCGACGAATTTTTCAAGCTGGCCAACTACTTTATGGCACCAGAAGCACTTACCATCGAACAGGAAATTGAATAATTTCTCAGAGAATACCGAAAAATGTCAAAGCCAGACGCAAAGATAGAATTCTTACGTCTTTACAATAAAATTCAAAATGTTCCATAGACATCTTATCTATATGACATTTAATGTTCGGTCTCTGATTGACAGAAGGCGACAAATTGAGCTTTTATCCAAGAATGCCACATTAGGACCAACAGGTGCGTATCTTTTGATGGTTACAATTCCTTTTTCGACAATTCTCCTGTCGGAGTAGCAATATTATTAAAAATATTGCATTTGAAAAAGAATTTATTAATATTAATCAGTTTCAAGCTAATTTAGTCCAACTAAAGATCAAAAGGAATAGCCGGCATGAGACAATTCTAATTGGAAATGTCTGCGTTCCTACAAACTTAGCTCGTGATTCCTTGACTAGCGGTCTGAACGTGATTCTGCAAACAGCAAGTCGTTTTGATGGTCTGATTCTGAGGGGGGGGGGGGGGTGATTTCAACGCCAAGAACTCATCCTGGGGTGATCACTCCGAAAATACAAACGGAAAAGACCATACTTTAGATATTATCCGACTTAGTGATATTAGGCCATCTTACCCCAATGGAGACTCGTTCCTAGACCACTTCCTCCTAAGCGTACACTTTATAAACAGCGAGGTTACAAACTTTAAAGTTACCAGCTTGAAGAACATAAAGCCTGGTCCTTCAGCGTTTAAGGAAATTTACAATCTGATTGGGAGGAGGAGATCGGGATTCTGTCCACAGATCACCGTCAACGGCACTACGATCTCAAATGGTTTTGGAATAAGTGAAGTGTCTAATGAAAACGTACCTGTTTGTCCCATTCCCGATCTTAATCGCGCAATGCCCCTGTCATATTTACACGTTTGATGGCGCCTTCAGTTCTAGGCTAAATGATGATAGTTATCACTTCACAAATCCTTCTGAAATTAAACAACTTATAAAAACAATTAGCAATAAAAAATCACATGGCGTTGACAACATATCGAACTTTTTAATTAAGAAATTGCCAGACAGCTTATTAAGACTCATAACATGTGTGTTTAACAATTCTTTGAATAACCTCAAACATTATTCCAATTAGAAAGAAAAATAATAGTACAAGGATCAAGGATTTCAGACCCACCTCATTATCATCGAATGTGGGCAAGATATTTGAGGACATACTAAAGAAAAAATTGGAAAATGAATTTGTGTTCTCTCCACTGACCCTATCAATTAGGATTCAGGCGGCGACATTCTACACAACACGCTTTACTAAAATTCCATACCGATATTACAAACAACCTAAGAGAAAAGCGATCAACTGTTGCAATTTCCCTGGACATAGAAAAAGATTTTGACTCAGCTTGTCATAAGCGAATTCTATACAAGCTGGCCAATTTAGGTGTTGATCCTCTCCTAATAAAACTTTTTATAAATTAGTTGGCAGATCGCGCATTCTGTGTCGAGGTAAATAACTGTACACATGCTTTGGTTACGTCAAAAGTGGGATACCTCAAGGGAGCGTCTTGGCACCTCTGTTATGTAACATATTTCTTCATGACTTCCCACATACCTCTGGCGGCTCTTGGGCAATACTGTATGTCAATGACTGCAAGATATATACACGCGACGAGTTTCCTTAACTGAGGCTACAGTTCACCCCAACATCATCAAAGACTTCTATAATATATGGGAAATACGAATAAATAGAGCGAAATCAGAGGCAATTTGCATTAGAAACGCCTCGGGGAAAGTTCACAGTCAGGCCGTACCACAAAGTAAACAGCTCTGCCTCACCTTTGGCGGTTTGAAGATCCCCTTTGAGTCGGCCATTAGATATCTTGGAATCCACTTTAACAAAGTAATGAAATTCTACAGCCACAGCAGATATGTTTCAACGAAGGCAAAGAAGATCACAGGATTCTTCTCGAGAGTAATGCACAGCAAATTCCTCCCCCGGAAAACCAAACTATTGCTGTATAAAGTTGCGATTAGATCTCACATATGCTTTCCAAATTTGGTTTACAATATCTCCCATGATGGCAAAAGAACTGAAAATCTTTAAGAAGTCCATTCTGAGGAAATGTGTGGGTAAAAATTTTTGGAACCCGACTAGACGGTTTTCCAACTCATATATCTACAAAAACTCTGATATAACTCCATTGTATATATACGCACTCACATTACGTGGAATTTCACGACAACCACCTAATGACTGAGATTTATGAAAGCGAAAGACATAATAATTGGCACAATTCTACTTACCTGTCTCCCATTGGTGTTGTTGATCATGATCACGATGACGTTTTTCACCTGCACTTTTTCGTCGAAACCGCACCAGGCTCCAATAGGGGCTAGCTGAATATAATTTGTGATACTAGGATCAGAGACTACATTTATTTAATATTAATTATACTTAGGCTAACAACACTTACAGTTGCAAAAAGGAAATATTTTAAGACGACGACTGCCATTTGGAGATTTTATTATAAGGGAAGATTAGTATATGTACATATTGTCGTTTATATATTGTCCATTAACACACATATTCTGGAGGATGTTACCGATATAAATGTTTGCTACATGTTTTTCATTCACTGTTCTCATTTCCAAGAATGTTTTTGACATTTCGTTCTGTTAAGTAGTTTTAAGTGTTATTTATTTTATGTTATAATTTTACAGACAATGGCTCTGTTTGTCAATTTAAATGCCGCGAGCAAGTATTGAAAATACCCTCATATTACTATTCTAAAATAATTGTCTATCATACTTTTAGCAAGTTGCTTATTCATACACCGTGTAATAGAACAAGACAGATATAGTTCTAAAAAAATTCTGTAAATTATCATATGGTTAAGATTTTAACCTTTCGAATGTTGTTAAAAAAAAGACTCATTAAAGAATTCAATTCAAAAATTCATAAAAAAATTAGAATCGCTAATGTTTATTCCCAGAGAGGGATGGAATGCATGCAAACAGGGCAAAATTTCTGACTGTAGCCAACATGGCGACCACCAGGATGATCCTTGTCTTGCTGTATTGAAGTTGACACGCAGCCTCCTCGTGGCCCCTCCTAGATGACATTCTGGCACCCGCTAGATGTTAACTAATGCGTGCAGCGAGGTCCAATCCCCTGGACGTTAAATTCAGGTTATACGTAGGGCTTGGAACCCACCACGTAAAAATTGTGCTCAATGAAAACCACATCAATAGCCTCTATAAAGATCCCCTCTAAAGTTGACGACCACAGCAAACGTTTCAAGGACAACGATTTAAGAATAGGCATATGGAACGTCCGCACCCTTTATAGGGTAGGCGCTTCCGCCCAACTGGCGATGGATGGGACAAGGATGCAAAAGGTTAGCATCTTGCGATGTGTATTACTGCTGCCATGTTGATAAACACGAATTCGGATGCGGATTTGTGGTTAATAAGAGACTTCGTCACCTTGTCTCTGGGTTCACGCCAGTGAACGAAAGAATAGCCACAATTCGTATCAGGGCAAAATTTTACAACATCGGCCTAATTTGTGCTCACGCAGCGAAATACGCCGCATACAGAAAAACGTTCCAGTCGGCCGCTACGCGAGCCATTGTCAAAAATTACGGAGAGAGGAGAAGGGATGAGAAAAGCCTTTTCAGACGCAAGAAGAGAGAGCAGGAAGGGCGTGAGCGTGAAGAAGTCGAAATGTACTGAAGTAGGAATGACGCTCTAAAATTCTATCAGAAGGTTAATCGTCTGACCGAGGGATATAAGCCCGGAGCGTCTTCCTGCAAGGATGAGAATGGAAATCATATTTTTGTCGACTATAAGGCTGCTTTCGATATCCCCATAAGGGATCGTGTTTTTGCCGCTATGTCTGAGCTCGGTATACCTGCGAAGCTGATAAGGCTATGCTGAATGACGTCGAGCAATTTCTGCAGCTCCATCAAGGTAGGAATGGACATATCCGAACCTTTTGATACCATGCGAGGTTTCAGACAAGGCAGTTCCTTATCATGCGACCTCTTCAACGTCGTCATGGAGAGTGTTCTGCGAAAGGCGGCAAGTTTCGTAACACGAAACTAATACTCTACAAGACGCTCATTCTACCCGTGCTTCTTTATGGCACAGAAGCATTGACCCTACTAAGAACTGATGTAGCTGCCTTGAGAGTATTCGAGAGAAAAGTCCTACGTAAGATCTTCGGTCCAGTGCGAGTTGGCGATGATTTTCGCATCCGATTTAACAGTGAGCTGTATGAGCTCCTCAACGACATGGACGTTGTACAGCGTATTAATATTCAGCGGCTGCGCTGGCTCGGCCATGTCGTTCGAATGGAGGAGGATGCTCCGGCGAGACGAGTGTTTGATGCGGGGATCTGCGGAAGTCGGCGAAGAGGACGAACTTGTATCCGTTGGAAGGACCAAATCGAAGAAGTCCTGTCATCGATTGGTGTGACCAATTGGCGTAGGCGCGCAAGAAGCAGAGGCGCCTGGAAGGATGTATTGCGGCAGGCCGAAATCCGTTATTCTGGTTGTTATGGCCAGTTAAGTAAGTAAGTAATATTTATTCCCAAGAATTATTTTGTAAAATTAATTCCTAACACTTGGCAAAGGTAACAAGAAGGGAAAATGTAAGTTATAAATTTATGTTGAGTTGATTTTTTAAAACTAAATACATTTTTTATTTTAAGGAATGCAAATGTAAATAAGGAGCAGATTAATTGTATGATGGAAGCGGTGCACATTGGGGTTTTAGAAACCTAAAATGGGAATTAATTGGAAAATCAAATTATTGATTACCACATATTTTTTGATATGAGCTATCTCTAGCAAGTACCCTACATTACTACGTCTTTTTGAAGTTTGAGGTTTACGATGTTTTTTAAGGTTAGGTTAGGTTAGAGGGTGTGTACTTATCAATTCTGATAAGTACGGTAGCCGATGGTCGAATTAACCCATTGTACAACGTCCTAGCTTCTCACACCACATATGTTGTGTGCGTTAATTTTATACATGAGTGGCGGGACCTACAGTTTAAAGTCGGCACCGAACGACACATTTTTTTTCAAAATAATTTCATTGCAATTTTTACTCACAGAAATCTGCAGAGAGGAAGTCGCCGAAAAATTATTTTCATATTTTCGTTTTGATATCTGACCTGGTATTCGAACTCGGGCCTTTCTTCTAATAAGCCAATACACTACGTACTAGACCACGGCGACTTCAATGTTTTTTATTCTTTGGCGAAAAAAAAGTAAATTTTCACTGTTTTCAAAATTAGTTTTCGGCAGCTTTTTAAGTAAAAATATTAAAAAAAAAAAAATATGGAGACTTTAACAACAGCGGATTGAGATTATATTTGCTACGTTGTTTTTAAGTATATACAGATTTGTTATTTTTAATAAAAATTTTTGTGAAGGTCTATAAATTTGCAAATTTTTTAGTATATATGGAAAAATTGTTGCGAGTTAAGCAAAGTTAAGTAAATTTTTTTTTTGTTCTTAAACCTAAACCGCCTTATGAAATAATAGTAAAAAAAATTCTTCTCTACCTTGCACTTGATTAAAAAAAATGAAAATATATTTGTTAACCTATATAAATTTTATCTATTAACTATCAATTTTTAATGAAAACCAACACAGTGCAGTGGATGTTTGCATTTATTTTGTGGATCAAAAAATAAATCATGGATTCAAGTTTCAATATCATTGATCGTTCGAAGCCCGAAATTCCGATGACGGCAACACAGCTAGTCGTATTTTTCAAAATGCATTTCTTTCATCAAAGTTCATAAAAGTAGATGAAAAACAGGGGTCAAGCGGTTTCCGCAGGATAGGGATATGCGATAATAGCTCTCTCGGAGCCTCCAACCACTACTCTATCAAGACAGTTAGTGCGTGACATCGTCACATCCTGCTCGAGGAGGCCCTGCTGTTTAACAAAACACGGATCTAGACTGGGGAGTCAATAAACACCTCCCTCTCAGCCGGGGTGACTATGGCTGACCCCCTTTTTTGGCACGATCCTTTTCTTTCTCGAACTATTCTCCCCCTGTTTATGACTTGATTGCCCTGAGCTGATGGCTGTAACTTTCTGGACCTAGTTGTGTATGCACAGTAGCACCGGTGTGAAATCCGTTGTGTGAACGGCTCCAGGCTAGGTTACAGCTGCCCCCTGGCAGGCCTCAAAGTACGTTCCTTGTCCGTCGCCGTTAATTTGGTGGTGGTCTGGCTCTGAGCACCCCCATAAGGGCCCTCGCGTGGCCTCCCTGCTTGCATAGATAACGACGGGACCACTAATGGGTACACTTTGCGGGCAAGGATAGCGGTTACAAACTAGCGCTAACTCAAGTCGGCGAGCGCAAAGCATCCACTGTAACCGGTGGACGCTCAACCCTCTCTAGGGAGGCACCTGTCAAAAATGCAGCTGCCCCTACCCATCAAAATGATCGCTCCCCCCGCTTCGATCCGACCAAAGAGGCAATCAATCGAGCTAAACGCTCCACTCCAGCCTCCTAAACGCTATAAGGTAACCAAACCCAACATCCCCCCTACAAGACCGCGCTCATTGACGCAACCTAGGCGTCTTATCCCCAACAAGCCTTCTAAGCCTCTCAGTGAGGTATTAAAGGAAGGTATGACCTGGGCAATTGTGGACCGGAGCCACCCTGATTTTCCATTGCCCCCACTAAGTGGAGGCTGGTGGAACATGCCCTCTTGACGTCTTCCTTGGAGAAATGGACTCCAACCCTGGCCCCTCACCCGGCTGCACTGATGCGGGGGGTATCAGGGACACATCAAGCTGGTGGCTTGCTCCGGCCTCCGTTCTATGGAGCTCTACAAGTAGGCCATCAGTAGGATTGGTGAAGTCTGGCCAGGAGCTAAGCTTGCTGCTATCCCTCCACACCAGATCCAAACAGCCCCCGATCTAAGGCGAGAATCCCGACTGGACCATCAGACCCGGAAACCATGTTAAGGATCCTCAAGGCCAGCAACACCGACCTGCCCACCCATAACTGTAGGGTAGCTAAAGTCGCTGACCAGTAGGGTGATTACCGCGAGGTGCTGATCATCCTGAATGAGGAGTCACTTCCACTTATTACTGCACGTGAGGGTGATATGGTTTTAGTTCAATCGAACTAAGGGTCTATAAGTCGGATTCCCGCGCTGCCGCATACCCCCAACAGGCCTCATCCCCGTAAATCCCGTCCCGTCGCAACCCCTTCCACAGAACCGTACCCCATCTGACCCTATCCCATTCGACCCTACCCCTCGAATCCGCCGAAGACGTCGATTGTAGAAGTGTGTGCAGTCATTCTTCTCGACGCTCCTCTTCCAGCAAGAAGTCCAATTCTGAGCTGATGGGGGAATTCTTTAACGGCATTGATATTGACGCGGGCGTAACCTCTCCGTTGTCGGACGAAGAGGACGCTGATGTGACAATGGTTGATTCTCGGGTCAATGCTGAGAGCCACCCAAATTAACTCCTCCGACTAGCAACCGAGGATGTAGAGCTGATTCTGATCCAAGAATCCTGAGTCGTAGACGGCAGGGTTTGCGGATCAAGACCAAAGGATATCGCGTAGCGAATATCCAGAACTCAGGTAAGCTTTGGGCTTGTGTCATGGTTAAGAATAGTATTAACGCTATTCTCCTCCACAGGTTCAGTGATAAGGACACCGTCACCATGGTCGTCGAAATTAACTCGATGATCCTCTAGATCACGTCATCGTATATGGTACATGACTATGGGCTTTCTCCCCCTAAAGAGCCCATTGGTCGACTGGTAGCGGATGCGATGCTGCGCAGAGTTCCGGTCATAATCGGAGCAGATGCCAACTTCCACCACACAATGTGGGGGCAGTTCCGGGACCAACGAACGTGGTGAGTGCCTCTTTGATTTTATTATAAGTAATAACCTAGTTATCGGGGTGATGAACCAACCTTTCTAATTTCTAATATAAAGGCGGTGCTGGACATCACCCTGGTCAGCTCCGATTTCTCTACTAACCTTAAGAACTCCCTCTACCCCCGACTATAACGACCCGTTTCGACGAGGATAGGGCTGCGGACACACTATCAACCGCACTTAGGGCGGCAGACACATCCTCCGTCAGATCCTTTGCTCATAGGGGCAAGCGAAAACCGTCCGATCTTGTGGTAGGCTCTTTAACAAGGCGAAGACGACAGGTAAATGGTCTACCTACAAGGCCAAAAATAGGGAACTTAATTACGCTGTAAGGCGAGCGAAGAAGGCCTCGTGGAGGAACTACTGCATAGAATCCTTGCCGAAACGGGCCGTCTTCATAAAATTCTAAGTTCCACTCATAAATCCCTTGACTGTATCCGACGACTTTACGGACGCTGGACTACATCCAGTTTGGAGACGCTTGAGCTCCTCCTTGATACTCACTTTCCAGGAAGTGCCACACTTGCTGGCCAGGCCTTTTATCAGGTTGACGAGCCACCGCCTGGGAACAATTTCCCCCTTAACCTTACCCTTGGCCAAGTGGGCTGTTAGGTCTTTCAAACCATTCAAGTCACAGGGATCGGATGGTATTATTCCAAGTGACATTCAGCATGGGGAGGGGATCATTCTCCCCTGGTTGCTTGCAATCTGTGATGCTAGTCTCAGGCTCCTCTACATCCCATGGAGATGAAGAATATCTAGGGTGATCTTCATTCCCAAAGGTGGGAAACCGTACCAGACTGGGCCAAATGATTAGTGTTCCTTTCTTCTGAAGACACTGGAAAGAGTCCTTGATGTTCATATTAGGGCCTCGATTGACTCGGCGCTTCTATCCGCTTCCCAACATGCGTATACGAGAGGTAAATCAGTTGACACAGCACTTCAGTCGCTTATCTCTCGGACATTCAGGGCGCATTCAATAACGTTAACCCGGACGCCATAGTTAGGGCTCTCGGCTCTATGAACCTGGGACTGGATCTGGTCAGGTTCATCGAGCTACTCCTCAAATCAAGGATAGTGACCTCCACAGTGGGGGCCACGAATTGTTAGAGAATGGTTCGTAGGGGTACACCACAAGGCAGTATTCTATCAACTCTTCTCTGGAATTTTGCAGTCAACTCACTCCTTGAGGGGGCTGGAAGAATCTGGCAATGAGGCCATAATTTACGCTGACGACATTGCCATTGCCGCGTCGGGAATTTGTCCGCAGACACTGTCGGACATGTTGAACTTGGCGCTGTCAATCGTGCTGGACTGTTGTAGGGATTTTGGACTATCTATTAATCCTCTCTAAGACCGATACGATTCTTTTTACCAAGAAATATAAAATTCCGACCTTCTCCCTTCCCAGCATAGGTGGGACCAGACTCACGTTGAGTCCCGAGGTCAAATATCTGCTAAAGTAGGGCGGTCGGAACCAGATGGGGTCTTCGCCCAAGGATCATGCGTTGGATATATTTCACGGTCATCGAACCCAACCTATTATACGGTGTTGCTTTCTGGTGGACTGCTCTGGACAGACAATATAATGTTAGACTTCTTGAGAAGGTCAGAAGGTCTGCCGCCATTCATATAACTGGTGCTCTACGGACCACCACAACGAAAGCCTTGTTCGCAATGCTAAACTGGCTTCCTACTGTGCTTCTCGCAAAGCAGGTGGCAAAGTTTGCTGCGACTAGACTTAATGCTCTCTCTCGTTGACACATTGTACCTTCTGGCCACTCCACTATTCTGGAGATTGACCCGGTGGCCCCTGTGAACATGGACTATTTCCCTGCTGAACATTGTCTTGATAGATGTTTCCACTCTTTGATTCCGAGTAGGGATGACTGGAATCCTGATACGATCGTCCCCCCGGAAGTCCTGGATATTTATACCGACGGCCCTAAAATCGAGGTTGGGGTTGGAAGTGGTGTCTACTCTGGGAAACTGGACCTGAATATTTCTCTCCGTCTGCTAGACTAACTGCACTGGTGTTTCAGGCGGAGGTGATATCGATCTTTTCAAACAGTCAGGCCGCGATAAGATCTCTGTCAGGTTTCATGATTAACTCTAGGATCGTTAGGGAATGTCGCCGCTGCCTCGACCTAGTCTCAGGGCGCTTCACCGGTATCTCTCTGGTGTGGATCCCAGGGCACAGTGATATTCCGGGAAACTGTAGGGCCGACGAGTTCGCCAGAGCTGTTCTACTCCTTCCGGATTCCTTTTGTGTTGAATTGGGAATGCCACTAGCCTCGGTCAAGTTGACCATTGCGCAGAGGTTCCTTCTGGACGCCAACCTATCCTGGGTCAATGAGGAGTCCTGCTCCACCGCTAGACTTACCTGGCCCAGGATGGATGGAAGCCGTTCCAACCGATTACTTGGTCATCGTGATGTCATCTCGCCCGTAGCGGCCGTGCTTACGGATCATTACATCATGGGTAGACACGCTGAGAGAATGAAGCTCCCTTTTAACGACTTCTGCCGTGGATGCAGGTCCACTAAGGAAAGTGTTATTCACTTTCTTTTGCAGCGCCCGTCTCTTGCTAGGTGTAGATATAGGTTATTTGGCTCCTCATTCCTTGTTAGCTTAACGGAGCTATCATCTATTGATATCAAGGATATAGCTTTGTTCATCAAATTTTCTGGCTGGTTTTCCAGTGCGAGGTAGTCGTGCTTTTGTTGTGCAACCCTTGTGCTGACCATCTTCTTCCTTTCCCTGATTTGGCGGAACTTGGTTAGTACAGGGATTGCGTTCACCCGTCGCATCACAACGGGCCGCTATGCGTGCTCAAGTGAGCTACCATTACGACCTAACCTAACCTAAATGAAAAACAGGTAAGACGAATGCATACAATTATGATTACCATATCTAGTGGCCTATAAATTAAAACTGAAGCTTTTCGAGATTTTGCTCCAGATACCGCAAAATATTTTATAAAATTATATCCTTGGTATTATATGTTCCCAATGATAAACAAATTGGGCCAAAAGTAATAAACCACTCTTTAATAACAGTAGAAATTTCAGATATAATTAATCTTGGGAAACTCACGAGAAAATCTAATAAATATATTTTTAAAAGATTATTAATTACTTCGGATCCTGTCATATTAAATATTAGAAAATTTAAAGATAAACTCCCCTCATACTTTGCATATAGAGTCAAAGCGTTTACTGACATTTGATTCAAATCCAGATGATCATGAAATCGATGTCAGTGATGTTGATAGTTATTGTTATAACAATCAGACAATTAATCAATGTGATAACATAATAGGTAACAAATAACTATTGCTGTTTTAATATTTATTTTCATTTTATTTTAGCAAATAAAGTAGCATTTATACATCTAGTAAGTATGATAACTTATATATATATAATAAGAAAAATAGCTTCAAAAAATTCTAATAACATATCGTGACATAAAATGCAGAAAGGCATAACAACATTTTTCAAAATTTTACAGGAGAGGAAAAAACCAAATAAAATGAACACTTATTTCGTACTCAAAATGATTTCTTCTAATTTTATCTGGTTGCTAGATAGTCTTTGAGAGTGGGATTACAAAATTTTGTCAGAACATAGATTTTGAAGCAGTAAATCAGAATCAGTCATAAACTCAATTTTGAATTTTTTGGTTGTTAGGCTCTTATGCATTTCAAGGCACGATTTTTATTTTTTTATTATGGATTTATCTTCCTTAAGCGAAATAAACCAAAAAAGTTGAAATAAGCAATCAGGAAAGCTCTCACGATTTAATTCCCAATGAATTATAAAATATATAAAGACAATCGCAACATTTATGCCGTTGTAGCCTTTTCTGTTGAAGTATAAATGTCGGTTCTTTGCCGGTGCAATGATTCGTACATGTCTGCCGTCTACACAACCCACAACACCTGGAGTTTTGTATTTTGTGCAAAACCATTTTATAATCTCTTTCTTTTCCTCAGAGGACGGCCACACAAAACTCTTTCAGATGGTGGTCTGAAAACACGAGATATACACCACTCATTTTTTAATATTTGTATTTTTCTTTGAATAATTGTTTTGAGGTAATAAAATAAATATATAAAAATAAAAATTAAATAATATATTTTTGTTTTTACAGCTTTACTCTCAATATATTCGCAATACCGATTCTTTGGGATGGGAATAAAAGTTTACTCCCAAATAACTTATTCCCATAATATTCACGATAGGGATGAAAGTGTATACTAGTTGTCAAAATATATAATGGGTGATTTTTTATGCGCTATAGGAAAATTTTTCAAAAATAAACACATAAAATTCAGAAAAATGTATGAAATCTTTATTTGAGTCGATAGCACGCCTCAAATGGTCCATCCGTTCAGTCCAATTTTGGCATACTCTTTCCAACACTTCGGCCGGTATTTCACGAATAAATGCTTCACTGGAAGACATTCCAATGCGTCAATAGAACAGGGCTTGTCTGTATACACTGAGCTTTAACATAGCCCCACAAAAAATAGTCTAAAGGAGCTAAATCGCACGATCTAGGCAGCCAATTGACCGGTTCCAAACGTGAAATAAAATGTTCACCGAACTCGCCTCTCAATAAATCCATTGTTACACGTGCTGTGTGGCATGTGGGACCGTCTTGTTGAAGCCACCTGGCATGCTAGCCTAAATCCTTCCGCAAAATTTTCCACGTTGTTGAGTAACACAGGCTCAATTGCTGCGAACGGCGACGAATCGACAATTGATGGTCATCATTAACACTGGCCGTTACAGCTGCGATATTTTCTTCAGTTCGCATTTTACGTAAGCGTGTTGGTGGTTTAATGTCCAAAAATGTAAATTTGGTGCGAAGTTTAGTCACAATTGCCCGAATAGCCGCTTCAGTGGGTCGATTAAACTGACCATAAAATGGAAGAAGCGCGCGATGAACTTTTTTAACAGAGCACGCATTTTGATAATAAAATTCAATGATTTGCAAGCGTTATTAGTTTGTAAGTTGATTCATAGTTAAGTTATAGACCAAACTGAAGATGTTTGATCGTGAAACAAGGCACGAATCGTGCGTGAGTGTTTGCCAAAAAGATATTAGCTAAAAAATCACCCGTTATATGATGTTTATTTATAAGTATGTACATATACATGATTGTTTTTATGTACTGAGTGTCATCTATTTTGAATTTATTAATTTGTAAACGAGAAAAATTAAGGATAAATTAATCGAAAACACTCCTATGAGAATTTTCGTGGGCCTTCACAGCATAAAATATCACATATGTAAACTCATAAATTTGTAATTAATGCCATAAATTCTTTTATAATCACAATTTGATTATCCAGTTTTCCCAAAAGTGTTCCTGTTTCCTTGTTTGTTGTTTACTACAGCAGCTGATCAAAACAAAAAACCAGTTGCATAAAACGTGTTGTGTGTACCTTCCAATAAAAACGGCATAGAATGCAAGAATCGCATGTAACGCAAGGCGCATGAAAAGGTTGGTTTGTACTTTCGGCTTAATCTTACTTTTCTCTGCGGCTTATGCAGTGTTGGAAAATGTCAGCATTTTTATAATTGGCATGCCAAATTATATACCATTGTGAATAGTTTCGATAAATATGTTTAAATAGTACACTACTATTTTTACATTTTTCTTTTAGTATTACAAAAATATTAATAAAAACATATTTCATGAAGTTTATTACTAATTTAAGAGGAAAATACATTAAAATAATTTTTTTTAACACATTTCTTTCTTGAATAAATTATGTATATGATGACTGTTTATATGTACATATATATGATTGTTTTTATTTACTGAGTGTCATCTATTTTGATTTTATTAATTTGTAAACAAGAAAAATTGAGGATAAATTAACTGAAAATACTCGTCTTGTGTTCGTTTGAGGATTTTCGTATGTATTAACAGCACAAAATATCACATATGTAAACTCATAAATTTGTAAATTGGATTTTCTATTTTTCCCAAAAGTGATCTTGTTTGTTGTTTACCACAGCAGCTGATTAAAACAAAGGACTAGGCACACATCTGGCATTGAACGGCATAGAATGCAAGAATCGCATTTAAAGCAAAGCGCATGAAACGAATGGTATGGACTTTCGGCTTTACACTTTTTTTATACTGTCACTCTCTTGCATTAAATTTGGTGCTGGGTTTTTTCGAATTTGTTCTTGCTCTCGTAAGTTTTCAACAAAAGACTCACTCACTATAGTCTTGAGTTTGTTACTTCCTCTTTACTTCTAGAAAATTCTTAAGAAGTTTCGTTTTCTCTCTCTCTTTTTGTGTTTTACTATTGATGTACAGTCGTAGTCTTATCTGAGTATCTCATTTTTAATCTTAACCGACTGTGCCTTTTCCTATTATTGTTATTACTTTCCAATTCTACACTTTTTTCAGTTTCTCAGTTTCCCTTTTCTTCAGGTCTTTCTTACTAAATGTCTTTTTTTGATATTATTTACACCACTGTCTGGTTTTGATCCCGGTTGAGTACCCAAAAATTTTTGGGATGGAAACATTGGTTTAATTTTTAAACTAATAGTTTTATATTTAAGTTAAGTTTAATATTTAAATTTATAGTTTAATAAAAAATACAAAATTTGAATTCTTAATTCAATTACTCCAGCTATCATAACTTAAATATGACAAAAAATATTAATTTAAAACTCTTTGATACCTCTTTATTGTACCAAGCGTTTCATATTGATAGGATGTTGAAATTTTGTGTTCTATTTTTAATAAAGTACATATTTCTTTCATTAATTCTGTACATGAGAAGAAGAAGTTGTCTTTTAAATGTTCATCAACAGACTGAATATTTAAAAATCTGACAATTAACTAAAGCTATCAATAATGAAATATAAGAAAAATAATAAGTACATAGAATATAAATAATAGAATAGAATTCAAAGTCATTCAATGGTTTATTACTTACTTACTTAATTGGCCATAACAACCAGATTAACGGATTTCGGCCTGCCGCAACACATCCTTCCAGGCGCCTCTGCTTCTTGCGCGCCTACGCCAATTCGTCACACCAATCGATGACAGGGCTTCTTCGATTTGGTCCTTCCAACGGATACAAGGTCGTCCTCTTCGCAGACTTCCGCAGATCCCCGCATCAAACACTCGTCTCGCCGGAGCATCCTCCTCCATTCGAACGACATGGCCGAGCCAGCGCAGCCACTGAATATTAATACGCTGTACAACGTCCATGTCGTTGAGGAGCGCATACAGCTCACTGTTAAATCGGATGCGAAAATCATCGCCAACCCGCACTGGACCGAAGGTCTTACGTAGGACTTTTCTCTCGAATAATCTCAAGGCAGCTGCATCAGTTCTGCGCCATAGAGAAGCACGAGTAGGATGAGCGTCTTGTAGAGTATTAGTTTCGTCTTGCGAGAGGTCTCTGCTACTTAATTGCCTATTGAGACCATAATAGAACCTGTTGGCAAGAGTAATCCTGCGCTTGATCTCCAGATTGACATCATTTTCGGTGGTAACGGCGGAGCCAAGGTAAATGAATTCCTTGACTGTATCAAAAGTATAGTTATCGGCCGTAATATGTGAATCAATACGCCGCACGGCTCTACTTGTCGATAACATATACTTCGTTTTGCCCTCATTTACTGCCAAACCCATCTTCTTAGACTCCCGTTCAATAGCACTAAAGGCAGCAGTGACATCTCGTTTGGTACGCCCTATGATGTCGATGTCGTCAGCGTACGCAAGCAACTGGACACTTTTTTGAAAAATAGTGCCATTACGATGCACTCCCGCCTTTCGCAGAACACTCTCCATGACGAAGTTGAAAAGGTCGCATGATAAGGGATCGCCTTGTCTGAAACCTCGCACGGTATCAAAAGGTTCGGAGAGGTCCATTCCTACCTTGACGGAGCTACAGGAATTGCTCAACGTCATTCTGCATAGCCTTATCAGCTTCGCAGATATACCGAGCTCAGACATTGCGGCAAAAACACGATCCCTTATGGGGCTATCGAAAGCAGCCTTATAATCGACAAAAAGAAGGTGTGTGTCGACTTGATTTTCGTGGATCTTTTCCAGGATTTGGCTTTGACGAGTGGCTTCAGTCGTTCACACAGTACGCCTGTAAGAACCTTATATGCGATAGGGAGAAGGCTTATACCCCTGTAGTTGGCGCATATCGTAGGGTCTCCCTTTTTCAGGACGGGACAGAGGACACTGAGGTTCCAATCGTTGGGCATACTTTCCTCTAGCCATATTTTTTAGATGAGCTGGTGCATGCGCCCTACCAACTCATTACATCCGGTCTTAAACAATTCAGCGGGGAGGCCATCAGGACCTGCCGCTTTGTTGTTTTTAAGTCGCATAATCGCGACTTTAACCTCTTCATGGCTAGGCGGCGGAATCTCCATGCCGTCATCATCGATCGGGTCCGCAACATCATCTCTAGAGGCGGTATTGATGTCGTCATCGCCTTGCAGCAGAGTAGAGAAGTGTTTCCTCCACAACCTCAGCACCCCTTGCGGATCTGTAACCTGGTTTCCATTCTCATCCTTGCAGGAAGACGCTCCGAGCTTATACCCCTCGGTCAGACGCTTAACCTTTTGATAGAATTTTCGAGCGTCATTCCTACATCTGTATATCTCGACTTCCTCACGCTCATGCCTTTCCTGCTCTCTCTTCTTGCGTCTGAAAAGGCGTCTCTCATCCCTTCTCCTCTCTCTGTAATTTTCGACAATGGCTCGCGTAGCGTCCGACTGCAACGTTTTTTTGTATCCGGCGTATTTCGCTGCAGCTGCCTCGCAACACTCCTCATCGTACCATTGGTTTCGTTGGGATGGGCGCTCGAAACCAAGGACTGTTTCCGCAGTATTGCGCAAGGAGTGGGAGATGTTGGCCCACAATCCGCCAATGTCGCTGAGATTGGATGGGGAATGACGGAGCTTATCAGAGAGTTGAGCGGAGAACGCCTCAGCTGTCCTTTGTGATCTCAGCTTTTTAACGTCCAGCTTTCGCAGTGCACTAGAGCACGCAGTCCTCGAGGCGCAAATGCGCACTCGGAACTTGGCTGCGACAAGGTAGTGGTCCGAGTCGATGTTTGGACTTCTAAATGTGCGCACATCTAGTACACTGGACACGTGCCTTCCGTCAATCACAATATGATCGATCTGGTTGGATGTTGATCGATCGGGGGACATCCAAGTGGCCTTGTGAATGTCGAGATGCTGAAACCTGGTACTACATACTACCATGTTAAGCGCCGCGGCGAAATCGATCAGCCTCATACGAATGGAGGTAGTGTTTGCGTGGAGGCTGAACTCTCCGACGGTGGGGCCAAAGATACCTTCCCGCCCGACCTTCTCATTAAAATCCCCGAGGATGATTTTGGCGTCATGGGCCGGGCACTTATCGTATACGTCCTCGAGTTTAGCATAGAAGGCATCCTTAACCACATCGTCCTTTTCTTCCGTCGGGGCGTGAGCACTAATTAGGCTGACGTTGTAAAATTTTGCCCTGATGCGGATTGTGGCTATTCTTTCGTTCACTGGCGTGAACCCAGAGACAAAGTGACGAAGTGTCTTATTAACCACAAATCCGCATCCCAATTCGTGCTTATCAACATGGCAGCTGTAATACACATCGCAAGATCCTAGCCTTTTGCATCCTTGTCCTATCCATCGCATTTCCTGTATGGCAGTGATGTCCGTCCTACATTTCATGAGGGCATCCGCCAGTTGGGCGGAAACGCCTGCCCTATAAAAGGTGCGGACGTTCCACGTGCCTATTCTCAAATCGTTGTCCTTGAAACGTTTGCCGTGGTCGTCAACTTTAGAGGGGATCTTTTTAGGGGCTATTGTATTGGTTTTCATTGGATATAATTTTTACGTGGTGGGTTCCAAGCCCTACGCACAACCCGAATTTAACGTCCAGGGGATTGGACCTCGCTTCACGCATTAGTTAACATCTAGCGGGTGCCAGAATGCCATCCAGGAGGGGCCACGAGGAGGCTGCGTGTCAACTTGAATACAGCAAGACATGGATCGCCCTGGTGGTCGCCATGTTGGCCACAGTCAGAAACTTTGCCTTGTTTGCATGCATTCCATCCCTCCCTCTCAAAGGTTTATTAACTTAAAATAATAATGAAAAAAAGTAAAAACAAGGTTCATCAATATTTCCGGCAGCTTTGAACGACAGTATTGATGTTTAATTCGCCTTTGGGAGGGCATTAAGTTTTATTATTGCCCTCTGAAAAGTTGAGCTTGCAGTCTTGACCGTTGCCACTCTTCTAGACCATCAGAATCAGCATAGATCTCCGGAACTACTCCAAGTTTCCAACAAGCTGGAGGTAGATTTTTGTCTTGTAACAAAACGATATCATCTAGTTGCAAGTTTGGTTTTACTTTTCCTTGGGATGTAGGGATAAAAAATAATACGTTGACAAGCGTGAACAAAAATATTATGTAAGTTGCTCCCTTTGAAAAGATAGGAAGTTTTCATATGCGTGACGTCACACAAAACGTTAATTAGTAGTCCGCCAATTAAGAAATAGATTGGGTTAATGTCATCTGAGTCAGCTTGTGGTCTAGTAGGTAGTGTGTTGGCTTATTAGACGTAAAAGCCAGGGTTCGAGTCCCTGGCCAGATATCAAAACAAAATACAAAAAGCATTTTTTCGGCGATTTCCTCTCAGCAGATTTCTGGCAAAAACTCTAAGAGTAAATAAAATTGCCATGACTTTTCATGAAATAAATTCATAAAATCTGTCGTTCGAGGTCGACTTTAAACTGTAGGTCCCGCTATTCATGTATAAAATTAACACACACAACATAAGTGGTGTGAAAAACTAGGTCAATAATCCTGACTGATAGGTTCTAATGACCAATTATGTATCTGTATGTATATGAGTCAGCTTGAACTAATTGTCTTAAGTTAAGGATAGCTTCTATTCTGGTTAACAGTGTACATAGTTAGTTGTTGAAATCGCTGTAGTCTAGCTTAAGTGCTATGGCTTATTAGTCGTAAGATCTGAGCTTAAAACCCAAGTAAGACATCAAAAACGAGAATATTTCTGCGGCGTCTTCCTCTCAGCAGATTTCTGACAAAAACTCGGAGAGTAAATAAAATTGCCATGAAAAGCTTCTCAAAAATCTGTTGTTCGGAGTAAACTTTAAACAGTAGGTCCCGCCACTCCAAAATTAGGAGCAGCAGGTGATATGAAGTGCCATTATACACCTTCTACAAAATAAGGAACATCTACAAAATAAACAACGGCAACCATCGTTGCCACGAAGCTTATAATGCACTTGCAATTGGTTGTGCAACTACTCTCAGTAACATGAACAGTACAAAAGACTGATTCCATTTATACCCTTCTTTTCAATATGTGATTTGCTTCATATTAATGACAGTAAGCGCCACTGAATACACAGAATGGAAAGCAGTGACGTTTGACAACCGTTCATAACATAATTTTACTTAAATATTAAGAGGGGGAAAAATGAATTATAAGTTTTGCAAAGCAAATGTGTTATAAGCAACAGATATACAAAGTAAAAACTGAAATGTTTTCTGAAATATTACACCGCTTGGAAAACCATTGGTTTAGAAACTTTCAAGGCTGTTGTGATCTGCCGATAAGAGCTTCCATCCTGATCCATTTGTAAAATAACTTTTCGAGTATTGAGGCCATTCCAACCAGAGTATGTGTAAATCTTATTACTTCGCTGCCTCGTATATGCCAAGCTGTTATCGACAACAATGGTTTTGCAACAAAATATTGATTTTTTTCTAAAAAATACATGTTTTTCATAAAGTTTACGGTTACGGTGTTAAGGAACAGCGTTGTCAACTCAGGGCTTTTATCTCTGTTTTTAGTGCTTTTTAATACTTTCGACGCGGAAAATTTTCGAGTTAGTGCCTAGTGCTTTTTTAATTCTTTTCTTCTCATGTCAGTGACACCAAATCAAAAATTAAAAAAAAAGTATAGACTAGAATAAAAATTAGTCTATAAGCTATTCTAAAAGTCTATAGATTAGATTATAGACTAGACAAATTTTTGGTCTAATTTTTAATCTAGTCCATAGGTAAATGTATATACTAATTCGATATATTAAGACTGTAGTTTTACATGTAAATGAAAGTTTTTATGTGTGAAAGTTAACGTACATTATACATAATTTTTTTAGACTCATAAAATGTAAATGATTTTACCTTCGAAAATGTATCAACTCTTTTCATTATTATTGCTGGAGTTAAATAAATAATATTAATTTTGGCTTATAAATATTTTTACTGATTATAAACATGGTGATAAAATTAAAAAAAAAATATTATAATGTTTTAGTGCTTTTTTGTCAAAATTACGCGTTTTTTTAACGAGTTTGGTGCTTTTTGAAAATTTATAGTTGACAACGTTGGTCCTTAATTATATGCACGACTGAAATCAATACTCTTTTAAAATATGGCTAACAGCTCTAAAAATAATAATTTATTTGACACAATAAGCAGTTATTTTCTACTATTAAGAATTTAGTTAACTAAACTTGGACAAATTTTGACAATATCATACAATTTGTATTTTTTGCTTCAAGCTCACATGTAAGCTTCGTGTCCTTTATTAGTTACACGCAGCTGTATATATATGTAAGCTTCATCAGAAGGCAAAAGTTACATCAAGTTGATTCAAGTTAAATTTAAGTTTAAGAAAAGAAAGAAAAGAAAAGTGTGTTGAAATTGATTTTTTAAATTCCATTAAATTGCTTTTTAATTGAATTTCTGGCGGAAGTTGATTCCATGAACGAGTAGCATTTATATAAAAGTGCCTTTCAGACACATGTTTTCTGTACCTTACGGCATTTATCCTATAGTCTCTATTAGTTCTAGAGAATTGTAGTCTGGTAAATAGATAATCTGGTTCCTTTAAATAAATAATCGTGTGTAAAAAAATTAGCATTCGATATTTTAAAAGGCTTTCCAGAGTCATATTATAGATTTTGTAGGAAAAATGCGAGATACTACTAATCTACTGCGTCCAAAAAAAATCTTGCTATGTTGTTATATGTTACGTTAAGTTTAACAAATAAATAAACAAAACACAAATAATCAGACAGGGACAGAAATACTTGTTGGTCATATTTGCTGTCCCTTTCATATTATTTATGTAAACGTCAAACTTCCGTTTCCATTCTGTGTATTCGATGGTAAGCGCTGCTATTTCAAATTCAATGAAATAGTACTTTTCTATTGCAGTGTTGGTTAGACTAGTTACGGGGTTGTATCTTAAGAAAGTCACATATGCTTGTGTCGTACAATTCGAACGTCCACGGCCTCCCACTAACCCACCCTCACCCGACCGCGGAGGGCTCGTCTTCTTTACGTAGGGACACGTACACACTACAGTCCGAACTGTAGCGGGTAAGGGAAAAGTTATGGCAACGAGAACATGAAACAGCTACAGCTATGATTTTTAGAAATCATTACATAATCTACGAAAAGAAAAATAAAATAAAATAGCTCGTTCTATAGAAATCTAAAGAAAAAGGACGATAACGCCGTGAAAATCTTGCCGGAATAGTGAAATTAAGGTTACAAAGCAAAAATTCAGAATCGATATCACATTTAACCAGATTAAAAACAAAACAAACCTCTAACAGCCCTACGTTCCAAAGTTGGAAGTTTTATCAAAGCTAATCTATCCTCATATGACGGAAGCCCATTGGTGCAATCCCATCCTAAGCCACGTAAACACAGAATAATAAAAACTGCTTCTGCACAGCCTCATTTGAATCACTATAGCAACGATAGTATGGATTCCAAATAACAGACACTTACTCCAAAATAGGTCTAACAAGTGAAATGTACAGTAGTCTAGTTATATACGGATCAATGAATTCTCTAGCCCATCTTTTCACAAAACCAAGAACAGCCCGAGTCTTGCCAATCATCATACCAATATGATCAATAAAAGACAATTTCATATCCAATAATACTCCCAAATCAAGAAATGTAGTCACAGTTTCCAAAGGGCAAGAATTAATCATATAAGTGGACGAAATTACACCCCCGCGAGAGAAAACAATGCATTTACATTTTCTCAAGTGAAGATCCATTAAATTAATACTGCACCAAGTTACAAACAAATCAATATTTTGCTGAATAACAGCCTGACCCTGATCATCATCAAAAGTATAAAATAACTTAACGTCGTCAGCATACAACGGAATATTACAATCAGAAACAGCACAAAGAAGAATTCAGAAACAATAAGAAAGTAAAGGACCCAAATGCTACCCTGCGGAACACCAGAAGTAACATATATAGTCTTAGACAATACATTCCTAAATAATACGCTCTGAGTCCAAAGGGAGAAGTAGGAGTTTAGCCAACGATGAATAATATCAAAAATACCGATTAATGAAAGTTTAAGAAGCAAAATTCTATGATCAATTCTATCAGAAGCTTTACTGAAATCAGTATAAATTACATCAGTTCGAGCTCCGACAAGAAAACCCCTGAAAACATGTGTAATAAATTCAAGAAGATTAGTGACAGTGACCTGGCTTTCAAAAAAGCTAGAAAGGGGATATTAAAGATCTCATATTAAAAAGAGATAATCCGTCACTAGTTTCTCCATCAACTTGGGAATAGCACTGAGTTTGGCAATACTCCTCTAATTGGAAATATTAGATCTTATGCAAAGGAATTATAAACGAACTCTTCCACATAGATGGAAAATGACCAGCCCTCAGAAGCCCATTGAATATAAAGGTCAAATGACCACTCAAGACAGCACACTTTCTAATACAGGCCGGAAACCCGTCAGGGCCCGGCAAGTATGTAAGTTTTAGTCCAGACAAAGACTCAAGAACAGACTCCTCATCAAATTAATATACATATGTTAGAAATAGAGACACTTCCCACTGAATAAGAATACGAGAACCCGCTACTCAGATCAGAACCCCAGTCCAACTACCTATAAGTAGACTGAAAGCAGTCAGCAAACATATTCGAAATATCAAGGTAACGTGAGGCTGATACGCCCCCATAAAACATCGAAGTGGGAAACAAAGATGATTTACGTTTAGCTCGAACGAAGTCGTAAAACAACTTAGGATCACTAGCGAAGTTTCCTCATAACAGTAATGATTCATTCTACGATAATCCGCACGCGCCCTAGAGTAAAGATGATAACCAATATCAGTACCTGATCTAACAAACTTTTTAAATAACCTGGATTTCCTATTCCTCAACCCTGTCAGTCTAGCCGAATTCCACGGAGCACCAGAACGCGTCAAATGACTTTTCACCAATGGAACACACTCCCTAAAACATTAAGTAATACATCATAAAAACCACCTAAGATCCTGTCAAGTGAAAGAGAGTCATACGGTGGCGAAATAAGTACAGACGACAATTCAATGGTAATCGGTATAAAAATAAGATAATGTTTCAAATATACATATAAAATATGCTACGCTACAGTTCATAGAAAATAAAAAATAGTTTTTGAATTCAAGGTCAAGAAAAAAAATTTTAAAAAAAGGTATAAACAAATTTATCAAAAATATAATTTACAAATTTTAAATATATCATATTTCAATAACAGATTTTCTGTTAAACATTTTGCAATTAATCAATATGCAGTTATTATGTTTAGTTATTTCACAGTTAGTGTTAGATTAGTTAGTGTTTATTATTATTTTGGAAAAACTATTTTTTGGCGTATCTGTTATGTATAGTGGTTCCTTGTTCCTTGGTCTAGTGGGTAGTGTGTTGGCTTATTAGACAAAAGGCCCGGGTTCGTATCACAGGTCAGACATCAAAACGAAAAATATTTCTTCGGCGACTTCCTCTCAGCAGATTTCTGGCAAAGACTCTGAGAGTAAAAATTGCCATGAAAAGCTTCTCAAAAATCTGTCGTTCGGAGTCGATTTTAAACTGTAGGTCCCGCCACTCATGTATAAAATCAACGCACACAACATAAGTGGTGCGAGAAGCTAGGTCGTAATCCTGACTGAAGGGTTGTAATGGCCAATTATGTATGTATGTATGTAAGAATCAAACATATTCCTTGACATAGAAACTTACATTTTTCTTGTATTATTTGCATTCTTTTCTTAGGTTTTTGTTATAATTATTAATTTAAGAGTTTTTGACCACTACATTAGCCTGATCATCAGAATCCGTACCATCGTCTTTCTCATCATCGTCATCCTCTTCGACATCAAAGGGTATATCATACTAGTCACTTTAAATTACATTTCTGATCGTCAATTTCGTCGTCATCGGAGTCAACTTCGGCTGCTTTTTCTGTATAGGCTGTTTAGATTCCGATTTTTTAGCTGGGAAAATCGGATAAATCTCTTTTCTGTTCAAGTTCAAATTATAATCTCATTCATTAATTGAAAGCTCTTTGCTTAAATACTGACAATGAGAATTTCTATTATCTAAACTCAACGAATTATTATATCATAACTTTGGAATTTGCATACGATTCATATTTCATTTGTTATTGATTCCCATCATGAACACCCTGACTTATGGCGTTTAAAAGTAAATATTTCAAAATCTGTGTGGTCGCACTGAAAAAATATTTGCTTCAAATATGTTTACTCGTATTTGCATT
This sequence comes from Sarcophaga peregrina, assembly GCA_014635995.1. NCBI lineage: Eukaryota > Metazoa > Arthropoda > Insecta > Diptera > Sarcophagidae > Sarcophaga > Sarcophaga peregrina. Next base: position 84,925,488 of record CM025789.1, on the reverse strand, counting down.
ATATTTTTCTGTACTTTGTTTGCTGGTTACATTAACGGTAAATATTTTACAAAATTTATTTTCCCAAATAACAATGAAACAGCATCAAATACAGTTTGGAGCAAACATGTTTTCCCAACGGTCAGCCAGAAGTAAATATTTTTGTTTTCTCATAAACAAAATTTTGTTTCATCAGAAGAAGAAGAAGAGAAGAGAAAGAAAGGAAAAGGTACATATGATTAAAAAAAACAAAAACAAAGCAGAAACCGCACACAACAAAAATAAACAAATTTGTTTAATTAGATTACAGAAGTAAACGGAAAAATTATAATATAAATAAATAAAAATTCGAAATGCAACATCAGGAAACATAATTTGTGTTAATTTTTATAATTTTAGAAAAAGAAGCCAAAATCTGAAAAAAATACATCTATTTAATTATTTTCTTTTCTACATCAGTGTTGACAACGAATTGCGCTTAAACGATAAAATACATACATAATTGGTCATTACAACCCGTCAGTCAGGATTTTTGACCTAGTTTCTCACACTACTTATGTTGTGTGTGTTAATTTTTATACATAAGTGGCGGGACCTACAGTTTAAAGTCGACTCCGAATGACAGATTTTTGATAAAACTTTTCATGGCAATTTTATTTACTCTTAGAGTTTTTGCCAGAAATCTGCTGAGGGAACATCGCCGAAAAAATACTTTTTGTATTTTATTTTGATGTCTGGCGAGGGACTCGAACTTTACGTCTAAAAAGCCAGCACACTACCTACTAGACCACGGCGACTCCAGTATACGATAAAATATAAAACTTAATATCATGTTGTAAATATACATAAAAATTTTGTGATGTCAAGGACTGGTTTTGGAGATATTGGTCTCTAATGTGCAGATATTAAATTGCAGCTTCAATAAAACTTTGAAATATAATATTCCCTGACCATGCACCAAAGAAAAGTTCTTAAAAAAAATTGAACCTTAAACACAAATTATTATTAAACTATTAAATAAAAATTATGATCTTTACCTGATTTTTTTACAATATTACAATTTTTTTGCAGTAAATTACAAGTATGATCTTTCATATGGTGTAAACTTGCATTTAAAAAATGTGATGAAATATAATATTTTTTTGTTCCTGGTTCATATTGAATTAATAGATCAATACTTTAAATAACCTGTCGAAAGGACTTCGCATTATTTTTTTTTATTTTTACTTTTCTTACAAAGTATATTGTTAAAAGTTTACCGTTTTGGTGATTTTATGAAGAATTTTATAATTTATTATTAAAAGTGTACAACACTGCTTGCAACAGCTGTTATTTGCAACTGTTTGCTCTTACAAAATTTTAGAAAGATATTTATTTGCTCGAAAAAAGGAGAACATATTTGACACAGGTGGTCACGCAATGGTCTCATTAGAGACATTTTTGTTTGCAAGCAAACAAATTTGTTTGCTTTAAATCTTGTTTGCAGTCCTAAAACATTTTATGGTCACATTAGAGCAAAGAAAAAAATGATGTTTTACTTCCAATATTTACTCAGTCAGACCGTAGCTTTAGTCCTTCGGCACTAAATAATTAAAAATATAAACTGAATGTATGAAGCAAATCAAATCGAAATTGTTAACTCGCATAAATTTTGGTAACTGACTTATGTTAAATTTGTCATTTAGTAAACATTTAGAAAATAAACTGTCTACGTCGACGTCATTATTTTCATTTTGGTCTTAATATAATATTGAATAATAATAGACTATACGTACGTCTGAGGGAATACACCTATCCCCCGATTTATACAGAGGATAGGTTTCTTAGAAAACCGAAATCGTAGATTTCGCTATGTAAAACCGTTGAATAGACGGGTAAGAGGGGGTAGAGTATATAATTGCACAAACCCCGATTACTGTTCGTCGAATCGACGAAGCTCATTTACACTTTATCATATAACTCGTTTATGTTTGACCACATTTCGCTCTTTTTTTCAACAACGTTATTTGATAAAAGCTTGCAGTCAGTAGACGAAAAAAATTCGTCTATTCGACGAAGAATACTGAACAAAAATTACCATCCAGGATTAAAAAATGGGTCTCTCGGGTACTTTTAATCACTACAAGCTTTCGCAATCAATCAACTTTGTTTATAAAAAGAGTGAAATTTGGCCATACCTAAAAGAAACATATAATAAAGTGTAAATTAGTTTCGACGAACAGTAACCAATTAAGGTGAAAGTGTTCGTCGATTCAACGAAGAGTAGCCTTAATGTACAAATTAGAAGAGTCTAGGGTCAATTAAACCCCAACAGCAAACCTTTTATATTTTAATTTTGTATTTATGAAAATAATAAATGTTAGTTAATGTTTTAATTGTATATATTTTTTAAACGTTATAAAACGTATATTTTGTATTTGTATATAATTTACAATTTGGGTTAATGTTTAAATGTCGAATTCAGAAATGTTATATGTTCACAATTGTTTTTTGTATACTAGTTCACAATTTCTATATTATATTGAAATAATAAAGCACACACACGTAAGAATTGTTGGGTAACTCGATGTCGATAATTAACTGAACTGATTAAGGATGTTAATAATAATTGTAAATCTTTTCATGAATGTGTTTATGTTAATGTATGCTGTAAATGTTGATGTGCATGGTGAATATTGATGTGTGTTGGTGTTAGTATGGATGTAAGGAAAATTTTAAGGCAGAATTAAATTCTATAACATTTGTTCACTCGTGTGAACGTCCTCCCAGGCCGGCAACCTGTGAATGTAAGGACAATTATTGTTGTGTTCAGAAACAAGGGGTATGGGTAGTAAATTTCACACTCAGGATGTCGGTGTCTTTCCATGGATTCTAACTAGAGATGAGCGATGTTTTCAAAACTGTGATTAACTGTGTTAATCACGGTGATTGATAATTCACTGGTAACTAAAGTGATTGAAATTGCCAAAGAACAATTGTTACGTACTCAAATTTATTTCATTTTATTTTTACTATTACTATTAGATAATGCTGATTATTTACTTTTGTCTTTTAAGCTAGGTTCTCTGTTCAAAATTTCCTGCGAAATTCTGTCTAACTACATATAAAATATTTCGTATGAAATATTAGCGAAATAATTTCGCAAAAGCAGTTCTCTGTTCTTATTGTGAAAAACGCTGTAAAATTTATCTGGCAACTTTGTTTCCGACTTAGGAAATAACATAAGCTGCACTTCTTTCGCACGAAATTAATACACACAGCTGATGACATTCTATTTGTTTTTCTTAATAAATTCATAAATTATTATTTGTTGACCCGGAAAAATGGAAGAAATTTCAAAATTATTGAAAAATGAAAAATTCAACATCACATATAAGCCGTTACTGATAGTAGCTGTAAAAAAACAAAAGTTGGATATTGCCATTGAAATATGATATTATTAAAATTTGTTATTGTATTTTTATTTTATTTTCAGCTTTCAAAAACAAATGGTTTTTGTTTACACATTTAAAGCAATGGTGCTTATTTAAAGCAATAAAACCGACAAATTTTCTAAAATCGCGAGGTAGACTACATTTGTTGCACATCAAAATTTTCAAACGAAAAAACCATAATTTTTCGCAAATATAATACATGAAATTTTTGTGAAACTTAATTGTCAAACTTCATATTATAAAAAAAAAAATTACATTAAAATAACATTGATGACACCAATTTCATTTTGTTTAGTACTCTTTTCGTAGTAAGTATCTAGTTGTCTCTTTCTTACGACTTAATAAAATACGTTATTGTCATTAATCTATTTACACTTAATTCTCTTTAATACTGTGATCACAATCACTGTTTTAAAGAACAGTAATTAACAAATCACGTTCACGTTCTTCAAAAATCACTGGATCGCTAATTCTATGTCGGTTGGAACCTGAAATGAATCTTTGGGTGAATAATAGTAATTGAAAGTCTTTCAGGTAAGAATTTGGGTATGGTGTTTGGGTGAGTAGTGGAGGTGATTAGTCAGGGTGATTAAACTTGATTTATTTGCATATAGTTTTATACTCGGGTGGGTTAATAATCTATTGAGTCTTACATCAATAGATTGTGGGTTTTTTCGCTGCAGAACTACGCTGTCATGTCGAAATTTATTGATCACAAATCAAATAATCGGTGGATATATGACAATAAGGAAAGGGTAGGGTAAGTGAAGTCCATAGACAGTTTTTGGTATACAATTTTAGCTTCAGCGTGAATCTCGGAGGGTAGATGTGTTATTGGCCACGTTGTCAGATCTTCCTTCAACCAAGTTGGTCCATTCCAACATAGCTTGTCGTCTATCAGCTCGTCTGCGTTGCTACCACAACTAGCAACATCGGCTGGTTTTTCATGAGATGCCACGTGACTCCAGTTCTTGGTCCCTACCTGTTCGGATATTGGAGACACACGGTTTGCCACAAACTACTGCGGAGTCCGTTCAGAAATGTATTGGGTCAATTACAGCTGGTTAATTATGTTCTGTGGCATCTTTGTCAATAACACTGTACCACAAAGTTCTAATCTCGGTGACTAAATGATTTCGATAGGTGCAACTCTCGTCTTAGCGAAGAGTGGGAATGGGCAATTGGGTGGGTATTATGAATGTCTTTGGTTTGGGTTCATGTGGAATTTCCCGAAATTTGAACGAGGCCCAAGATTTTAAATTCCCACAAAATGTTTGCATATCACGTACGTTAAATCCAAATGAGTGGGTGTGTTGTGTATGTTCGGGTTGAGTTGGGACAGAATTTTTGGGTTGGGTTAAGTATTCTATGGACTCATCTATGGGAATCATAGTTGACTTATAGAATTTTTGGGGCGATCTCACATTTCTGGAGAGGCCATTAAAATGTATTGAATTAGCAATTTTAGGGTCATTGATTTGTGGCGACTCTTGGATCCGTCTAAATTTCCTTCAATATTCGACTCCTCCATGACTCTTCATGAATCTCAATACGGGTAGTGATTGATAATTCACCAGGCTTGTCTTATAATCCCCCTCAAAGGCACTTAAGTCCTGTTGGATATAACGTATAATATCATCGGCTAAAGTTTTTAAGTCCAACATTTTTATTTTATAATTTTATACACAGAGGGTTGGATAAAATGAGTAATTTTCAGCAGCAAATTAATTTAGTGTGGGTAAATTTGGTTTAAAAAATATATTTATATCGAATATAAAATAAATCTATTTAGTAGACAAAATTGCCAAATTGCACAAAGAGAACGGCAATATTCGTTTCTCACAAAATTTTAGAAATAATATTGAAAAATGGGTAAGTATTGGGTGGGTGGGTTTAACAAGATAATATTTCTTATTGTGAGTTTCTAACAAATTTAAAAATTCGCGATAATATTATGTGAGAATTTTATAAAAAATGTAAATTGAAAATTTTCAAATTACCTTGTCTGCTGAGGGTAGGGTACAAACCAAATTTTTTCAATTTCTCTTTGTGTGGTGTTTGTTGTGTTTGTGTGTAATGTTATTAATGTTAATTTGTAAGTGTAAATGTTTTTGATTTATTTTTTGTTAGTGAATTGTATTGGGATGTAATTAGTTGTGCACTTGATATTTTTTAATTTTTGTCACTATAGTGTAATTCACAATCTTAGGCATTTAGATGGTAAATTTATACCATTGTAAATATTAGCCATTAATTGTGAACGGTTTTTTTTTAACTTTGCAAGACTTCGTGCAAACTTCTAAACACACAGCTGAGTGTCAAAAAAATACTTTATTCCTAAAAAAGTGCATTTGTGCAAAATAATAAAATACATAAACATATGCCGAAGGGAAGCCTAAAAGAACAAATAATAGAGTCTTTAATAGACGAAGCTGCGGAAGAGATTATATAGATCGGTATGTTCTCTGATATTCTTTGAAAATTTTAATTTAAAAGCAATTTTTCCAATTAGGTATTAAAAATAATGATGACGTTGTGACTGAACGATCGCAAATAGTAACTGAGACATTTGATGAACTCCCTTTCTGTATCTCAATCGTGTTGGACTGGTGTAAGGATTTTAGACTATCCATTAACCCCTCTAAGACCGATACGATTCTTTTTACGAGGAAATATAAAATTCCGACCTTCTCCCTTCCCAGCATAGGTGGGCCAGACTCACGTTGAGTCCCGAGGTCAAATATCTGGCCCTGATCCTCGATCCCAAACTGAACTGGAGGGCGAATCTGGCTGCTAGGGCACGCAAGGCGGCATATGCTGCCTACTGCTGCAGTAGGGCGGTTGGAACCAGGTGGGGTCTTCGCCCAAGGATCATGCGTTGGATATATTCCACGGTCATCGAACCCAACCTCTTATATGGTGTTGCGTTCTGGTGGACTGCTCTGGACAGATAATATAACGTCAGACTTGTTGACAAGATCAGAAGGTCTGCCGCCATTCATATAACTGGTGCTCTACGCATCACCCCCACGAAAGCCTTGTTCACAATGCTAAACTGGCTCCCTACTGTGCTTCTCGCAAAGCAGGTGGCCAAGTTTGCTGCGACTAGACTTAATGCTTTTTCTCGTTGGCACATTCTACCTTCTGGTCACTCCACAATTCTGGAGATTGACCCGGTGGTCCCTGGGAACATGGACTTTTTCCCTGCAGAACATTATCTTGATTCCGAGTAGGGATGACTGGAACCTGATATGTTCTGGATATATATACTGACGGCTCTAAACTCGAGGTTGAGGTTGGAAGTGGTGTCGATTCTAGGAAACTGGACCTGAATATCTCTCTCCGTCTGCCATACTACTGCAGTGTGTTTCAGGCGGAGGTGATGGCAATTTAACGGGCCGCTCATTGGATCCTAGTTAACGATGCTCCTTTCAGTCGCGTGTCGATCTTTTCGGACAGTCAGGCTGCGATAAGATCTCTGTCAGGTTTCGTGATCAACGCTAGGATCGTTAGGTAATGTCGCCGCTGTCTCGACCTAGTCTCGGGGCGCTTCACCGGTGTCTCTCTGGTGTGGGTCCCCGGGCACAGTGATATTCCGGGAAACTGTAGGGCCGACGAGCTCGCCAGAGCTGGTGCGCTTCTTCCGCAATCCTCTTCTGTTGAGTTGGGTTTGCTACTTGCCTCGATCAAGTTGACCATTGCGCGGAGGTTCCTTCGGGACGCCAACCTATGCTGGGTCAATGAGGAGTCTTGCTCTACCGCTAGACTTACCTGGCCCAGGATGGATGGAAGGCGTACCAACCGATTACTTGGTCTCGGTCGTGATGTCATCTCGACTGTAGTGGCCGTGCTTACGGGTCATTGCATCATGGGTTCCCTTTTAACGACTTCTGCCGTGGATAGAGGTCCACTGAGGAAGAGGAAAGTGTTATTCACTTTCTTTGCCAGTGCCCGTCTCTTGCTAGGTGTAGATATAGGTTATTTGGCTCCCCATTCCTTGTTAGCTTAATGGAGCTATCATCTATTGACATCAAGGATATAGCTTTGTTCATCAAATTTTCTGGCTGGTTTTCCAGTGCGGGGTAGTCGTGATTTTGTTGTGCAGCCCTTGCGCTGACCATCTTTTTCCTTTTCCCTGATTTGGCGGAACGTGGTTAGTACAGGGATTGCGTTCACCCGTGGCATTACAACGGGCCGCCATGCGTGCTCAAGTGAGCTATCAGAGCTGGGATATAGTTGGCCGAGGCGCCAATTTATTATATATTCTATAAAAGCACAAGTAGGTTGAGACTACAAACTTAAAATTCGACATGTAACGGTTTGGCACCCTGGAAGCTGGCATGATGCGCGTATTTATAGAAATTGTTCACTTTTTAAAGAAAAGGAGCTGTATTTTTTCTCGCATCAGTGAATAGCAGGAGATTCAGCATACCCTTTATCTGGAATATTAATTACGCTTTACAGAAACAATGCAAGACAACAAAATCGCACAATTAGCTTTTAATTTACGGCATAGCAAATACCGAGTTAGAGTGGAGCACTGTTTTGGAATTTTAAAAGAAAGATTTGGAAGCCGTAAGTACCTCAAAATGAGTATATGCAATAAAAATAATCATAATTTATGTTGTTACTGGTTTCTTGTTTGGTGTATTCTATTTTGGTGTATAATATTTTAATAGACCATTGTTAAAGCTTATGTGAAACAGTTTTGTTTCAGGAAAGCTCTGCAGAAGATTCTAACGATGATTTTTGTTCTGGCAGGCCTTATATTCATTAATGTTTTCATAAATTTCGTCATTTTATATTTAAATAAACAACATTCAATTAAAGATGCTGATATAAAAAACAATGTTTTTTAAAATTAAAAACAGAAAATATAAACAAAAGAGAAAAAAATGTATAGAAGTTTGAGTATTAATTGAAAATTTTATTTACAAAATACTATTTACACACACAAAACATAGATAAACTGATAAAAAGTTTTCTAAAATAATGACAAAACGTTAAAAAATGTACATCAAACTCATGTGTCTAAAAAGTGAAAATAATAAATATGAACTTAGCTTATTAAAATTAAAAAAAAAAACTTAAAACAATTTAATTACAGAACAAATCTAAGTTTAAAATGTACTTCGTACTTCAGTCACAAATATATATAAAATTATTCAAAAACTTAAAATTAAAAACGTACTTCTGGTTTTTGTTAAATGTAATTATGAAATAAGAAAAAAAAACTACTTTGCGATTGGTACAATTTCTTTCTCATGTTTCTCCTTCTCCCATTGCAATCTTATTTTTTCCATTTCCGTTCTCTCAGCTTGGAAAGCAGCAGATGAGAATGTTTTTTAATTTATCAGCAAAAAGTCTGTTGGGGAAGAAGTTCTAGCGTTTTCTTCGACATCTTTTGTAACATAAAAATAATTCCTAAGTGTTCAAGGTGATTTCTCTACTGACTCGATTAAAGAATCGTTCATTTTTATCAATTCCCCACTGTTAACAACCATTAACATCACCATTAACATTTTTTTCCCCAAAAATTTTGTTCATTTGATTATAGTGGGGACACATTTATAGAACTTTACCTGAAACATAAACAATTTTAAATCACTTTTTGATATTTTAATAAAGTTCACTTACCTTCAACACTTGAACTCCCCGCATTTGATTTAAGGAGACCATTCGCTTTTTTGAAAGAACCCTTCAAATGTCTTACCTTGTAACGAATCAGCCAGCAGAAAATCTGGCAGCCGTTGGTGCCTATTTATTTTAAAATGCAGATAGTGGAGCATCTTCAAGGTAATTTATAATTTTCTTTATATCGTCCTCTGTCCATTTTTTATTGGGCTTTTCTCTTTTAACACGTTTTTTTAAGCTGTGCGTTTCCATTTTTTATAACTTTATTTTCCAAATGTTTTTATTTTTACGATCAGCTGTTCATTTGCTAAGTATGTGTGTTGGGTATTTCTGTGTATTTTGTAGTGTATGGTAAAAAACATGCCCTACATTTGCAAATGCCATAATACTAGGCCATTTGCCCAAGATTGTGAACTGCGCTTATGTATATTTTGTTGAAATTTGATTTGAACTTTGTGAACTTTTTGTTTTTGTGTTCAAGGTAAATTCATAGAGGTAACCTTATGTCAACAGTTGACGGGATTTGAAATGTCAAAATTTTGTTGTTTTCTTGTGTGTTTTGTTTCGATAATCATTTTCGCATTTATAAACAATCATTTGTACCGGATGTATCTTTAACGATACGCACTCTAGAAATTCTTCAGGATTACTAATTTGAAGCCAATTTTATTAAAATTTTTGCAAGATGATTAATAATATTTAAACCTTTAACGCTAAATACATATCTCTTTTAAACTACAACCTAGATTTATTATATTTATTTAAACGAGAGTGATGAATTTCCCAAAAAAAGATTTCGGTTTCTCCAACTAGGTGTCTAACTGTGAGCAATAACAAATAACATTTACATTTGCCATTTTTCTCGATGCCCATATAAAAACATGTTATTTACATAAAGTGGAAATGTTATTGACTGCATGGATAAATTTTTTTTAATTTAATTTAATTTTTAAAATTTATTTAGTTCGATTAATTGCTTTTATTAATTTCCTATGGAGGTTTGAGGGTTAATTTTTTTGACATTCCGCGTGCACTTTACGAAAACAAAATGCCTGTTATTTTTGCATTGTTGTAGAGACGCTCCTATTTATTATAAACATGCCTTGTTTCTGTACTTCAATTTGGTTCTGTTTATGTATTGTTCTAAAAATGTATAATATTTTTTTCTTTATGTAATATGTATTTTGTTTGTTTGAACTTTTATACTTTTTTTGATTTTAAATTTGTTTTTAATTTTTACTTTTACTGTTCTATGTAATTGGACTATATTTTTGTACTCTTTAAATTTTTGATTTTGAAATGTTCTTATTTTTTACTGTTTTACATGGATGTTGTTTTTGTTAATTCACTTTTTTATTTAATGTATTTTTTTATGATTATTGTTTGTGTTAATTGTTTGTGTTTTTTGATTTATGTATTTAAGTATTTTGTTGACTAACGAAACTAGTATTTGTTTGTAGGACATTTTGTTAGGTTTTTTGTATAAGGTGAAATCACCCTATACTGTTTTAGTTAGTGTAAGTGTGTTTACTTTAATTTGTATGTTTATATCACGTTAGCATAGATATTTGATAAACTGCACTATACCTCTTGTTTTAGAATTTTTTAATAAAATTTTAAATTAGGGTGAGTGAAAGTTTACACCAATTATTTTAAAAACAAAAAGTAACTATCTATTCATTAAAATACGAATATATTTAAGTGTTCTCCTTTATATGGATATTTTACTTTCTACATGCAGAAACTAGAAATAAAAATATTTAAACAATTTTATAATCTTTTCTTCCTGAATGGTATGATGTCACTTAATAATACTTTATGCAATTCTGTTTCGGTGTTAGATGGATTAGTAGAAAAAGTACCGTGTGAATTGCGGGATAAACGTAATAACTACAGCTAAAACTTTCCGAATATAAAGTTTATAATTTTCGCAATGCACGATCATTTTGGCTAAGTAAAGAAATTGAATCAATAACCCCTTTTTAAAAATCTATTTTTCACTTTGGGAAGGAATACCAAATTTATCCATTTTAAGATTGACAATATGTACCAAATATTTTAACACCTTTACGCGGCGTGTACCACCGGTGGCCCGCACTGGACTGCAATATCGGTCATAGCTAGTCCGCACAAAACAGTCCCATCGGACGGCGTTTACCACCGGTGGCCCAGACTAGACTGTCACATCAGCTGACATGTACCACGCATTTGATTATGTTATTAGACGGTAAGAAGTATCAAATATTTAAATTTATAATAAATGCCAAAAAAGAATATTTGGGAATCAAGGTTATTAAAAACATTTATTATTATTTCCATTTCATGAGAGAGTCCCGCATATTAATTGTATTACTACTTTTCGGTACTATTCAAAGGTTTTTTATTATTATATAATCTTATTTTTGGAACTTGAATTCCACCCATTATAAACAAAATCCAAACGAATGCGATTATTTCTTCCAAAATTAATTGAGGACTGTTCTATTTTTACGGTAAAAATTTAGAATGTATATGGATAAGGATTAGGCGAATTTACGGAGAACCTACCACCCTTGTCAATCTCACAAAACTTTACACGATATCGTTGCATTGTTGGATTATTTATGTTGCATAATAGCATCCGTTCGATGAAGCAAAAAGCACTAACTGCAGCCGCCAGTTGGCTACAAGCATTAATTACATAGCCGCCATGAACGTGTTAAACGAATAAATTGTACTTTCTACAGAAAATTGTCAAATTTAGAATGTAATCTCTATTATCCGCTGAAGTATCTCTTTTTGAGAAGTTTCGTTAGGTGTTAAGTAATTGACAGTACATATTATCAGGCACAATCAGATTGAATTTCCATTCGGATCTCCGGCTTCATTATATAATGGAGAGGAATAGAAACAGACAATGAAGCATTTATTTAATCAAAATTTAAAGGCTCTGTAGATGAGAAAAAAATTTGGAATGGGCTGTGACCGAGACAAAGCTAAGCAAACGAATTATGGTAGTTATCAAACTCATCTTTAGAATGTTAAAAGATACAATAAAATTCTTCTTCTTTATTTATTTATTCTTATATTGCTTACTTATTATTATGGATATTTGTCTCAAACAAAGAAAACATTAAAGATTTTTGTTTTGAAATTGTTTTTGTTTAAATATTTTATTTTGTAGATATTTCCTTCAAATGAGGAATGCATTACTATAAATTTTGTTGCTATGTTGTTGCATAATTACTGTTTTTATTCTGAATATTGATAATCATATCAGAAAGTGACAATAATTTTTGTATATTTAAGTTTATTATATATTTAATAATTTTTTAAGTTCTGAAATTAATAGACAGAAAGTAATAATTTAATTACGGATTCGCAAGCTCAGAAGGATTAATTAATGTTGAAAATTCTGTCGTTACCAATCAAATTTCTCATAAGATTCGTTGAACGGGCGACTATTTTCTGTATAAAATTGAGAATACCAATTTCGAAATAGTTTGATTGATGAGTCCTCTTTACTAACAGCGGTTGTTTACGAAACATTTTGTGATTCCACATACTTATATCTCGTTCAAACTAAAAAAAAAACTTGTTAAATGTTTCCGTTACTTAAAAAATCATTATAGATTACCATTATGCTTTCTCCGAATACGGCAAATTTCATAAAGGGAGCTAAAATTCTTGGCGCATAAAAACGATGAACGACCTTTTGTAACATTGGTTCAATTGGAGTTACTGTTTGTAAAACTTCCATACGACCCAAGGTCGGTGATTTCATGTGTAATTGAACATATGATGGACCAATCTGAAAAATAAAAATAGCAAAATATGTTTTTTACTTTATTTTTATAACCAAGGCATATTCAAAAGGTAGTGTTATTAGCCCAGCTGACTACTTTTTTGAGTGCGCGGGATTGTCAAATGTTTTGTATACGTGCAGTGAGCAAAAAAATTGTACACTTACTATCTGGAATACATTTTTGGACAAACAATTACTATAAAATGAAATTTATTGTCCTTAAGATTAAATAAAAGCTTAAAAGCTATATTTTGATTATAAACATTTCTCTATTGGTTACGTATACAGAAAATAACAATCGAAACTAAGAAATTCAGCATTTTTAGGCACAAAGAGTTATGATTCTTTGACTACGGCGACCGGATCCTCTAGAAAGTTATCTTGGACAAAATTCTATGAAATAATTTATTTGTTAGTTTTTTACAATAAGTGTACACATATTTTTTGCTCACTGTATATACATTCTTTTGTTTATAAATTTTTTTATTTCCTTTTATATTTCTATTCTACACAATTTACAATTTATTTAAATATTCTTGATGTTCTGGCACAATTTTTATTATAGAATCCGCTCTTATGCTTCACGTATTCCTCTGAAGCATAACGACCTTAGTGGTAGCGCAAAAAATTTCAAAAAATTTGTTTTTCAACAATCTGTTTTTTAAAAATTTTTTTATAAACAAAAAGAAACAAAAGAGAAATAATGACATAAAATAACTACTTTATGTCATTATACGGATTCGCCTTTGTCATTTCTGGCTTACGGCGAATTTCATTTGACATAACCGGTCGCACAAAAACAACAGAAAATACACATTGTTTTTGTTAAAAAACACTGCGAATTGAGTTGTTGTACAAATGCTATTACCTAGTTGAATATACCTTGTTTATAACATATCCAAAAGAACATCAAGTTGTCAGAGTGAAAATACGAACAGACAGCGAACTGAAAACATTTATACATTTACTGAAAGCATTTACACTTTTGTTGTTTGTTCGGGTGTTATACGTAGGGTAGCCAGATTTAGAATTCGAAAAACAGTACACTGAGGACAAAAAACCAGTATATTTAATTAAAAAACAGTATGCTTTTACAAAAACATAACAACTTATTCAATTCATAACATGTTGAGGTTTTAATTAATAAAAACAGTTAAAACATGAGATTATATAGTAAATTAGTTTAAAATGTACAAAGGTATATGCTTTTTTTAAATTTTCAAAAAATTGTTTTATAACAGCTTGAGAAATAAAATACGTTTTGATGGTTAGACAGTTCTTGAGGAATCGTTCAATTGCTAGAATTAAACTGAACCATCGTGACAGCACGTGATGCACCATTTCACTCCATTCTAGTTCACTGAACTCGAACATTTCTTTTAGACTTAAAGTCTTCTTTGTTGATGAGCTAAATTTATTAAAAACATTTATTACAATATTCTCTACATCGAGTTTTAAAAGTTTCCATCCATTCTTAAATGGATAGCGATGATATCTTGATTATGTTTCTTAAGCTCAAGAAAAACACTTTTTTGCATCCGAACATTTACATTATCAGCACAAAAGCCAAGTTTAAATTTTGGCCTTTCAATTTAGGCCTCAACGAAACAGCAATATCTTTTGACATTTCGGAATTTGACTCATGAAAGTTCAATTTACTCCCGTATGCTGAGAAAAGTATAAAAGGACAATTGGAAAGGTTTTAATACTTCGCCAAAATATTAGTAGCGATCTTCGATAGCTTTGTCAAAAAAAAAAACAGTACAAAAACAATACAAATCGTAAAAAACAATACATTTGATCTGGGTTTTGTGAATAAAACAGTACAATTGAAAAAAATCAGTACATATACTGTTAAAAACAGTACGTCTGGCACCCCTAGTGATACGTAATCGACCCACCAGGATTTTAATAAATCTCAATAAATAAATATAAATTTTGAGATTACAGATAGTGTTAGCGTGAAGTTTCCATTTAAAGGGAGCTATTAAATACTATTTTTTCTCAATAAATTGCTTTGGCAACCAGAATATTATACAAAAAAAAAAGGATTGAAACAATACTCTACTCATGATTAGCATTGACAGGACTCAATGCATAGTCTTTCAAGGACAAAGGGTATGGCTTCCATCGTCTTCTTCAGAGTAAGACAAATATGCCAGAATAGGAAGCTTCCACATAATTATCAAAACTATATTACAAAGTGGCCACCAACATCCAAGAAGATTCACAAGAAGAAGATTGAAAGTCCACAGATTATCCTCTACTCGAGCTAGGGGAAAAGCATAAAAATTACAAACTTTGCAAATAGAGGGCTTCAACAGAGAACTATTACATTTCTCTGCTTGAACTGTGCTAAAATAGGACGATAGAAACCGATCGACCGATCTCCAACTTTATAATCGCCGGTGCTGTAAAATCTGTGAGTGAAGCCTAACCAACAGGTAAGAATGTACAGATATGTAGTATACATACAGGGTGGCTGATATGTATTGCAACCAACTTCAGGTTGTTATCATTTGTAAACCGCTCGTCTGACAGCTGACATTTTTATTCCAGTGACAGTTCATTTATTATTTACAAGCTTACAAAAGCATTCTGATCTATTGATGGATTCAATCGTGATAGTGTGATTGCTTTATATTTGGCTGGAAAATCACGTGTAGCTCTCGTTAGAGCCTTCCAGCATTTAAATGTGAATAAATCTTTTGTTCTTCGTACTATTGCTTGTTATCGCGGTACTGGCAGTGTTTCATCGCGTCAAAAAAGTCGAAAAAAACGGTAACAACACCAAAAATTATCCGAAGAGTGTAGCCCAGATTTGATCAAAATCCACGCCGCAGTGGTAGAAAAATTACTCGTGAGCTGAACATGTCGCGAGAACGGATGCAACACATATTAAAAAATGAGCTTGAACTAAACCCATTAAAGTTCCAAACAGTGCAAGAGCTCACCGATGGACAAAAAAAAGTTCGACTGGAAAGAGCCAAGGAGTTACTTCGCTTGTACGAAAGTAGCCAGTTACCGAATTTGGTTTTCTCCGATGAGAAGCCATTCCAAATTGAGCAGTTTGTGAACAAACAAAATGTTCGAGTTTTCTTGCCAAAGAGGTTAGCTGAAAATTTACACCTGTTATTGGCCACCAGAACACAAGCGCCGCCAATGGTAATGGTGTGGGCCGCCATAACGGCCGATGGTCGCTCCCCGCTCGTATTCATCGGGTCAAAATAAATGCCGAATATTATCGGGAAAATGTCTTAAAGACAGTATTAAAGCCCTGGGCAGACAAACATTTCGGCTGCAGACATTCCAACAGGACTCAGCACCACCGCACTCAGCATGTGTCAACCAAGAATGGCTTAAAAGGAGGTTCTCAAGACGGCCCTTCGCCCGGAATGGACCAAAATACCGCAGAGCCACTTTCGTGCAGCCTGTGATGGCTTTGTCGGCCGTTTGAAGGTCATAATTCGTACCAAAGATAGTCAATCCCAACAAATCTAAACTGATTCTAAAATTTGATGTTATTTCCAACATTTTTTGCTTTTGAAAAATAAAATTATAAAAAATTAAATAAATATAGCGCTTTAATTTGTTGCATTATATATCAGCCACCCTGTATATGTAACAGAATTATAGCTCGGATAGAATACCTTAGCACAAATGATCGAATCACTCTTAATATACATTGATTGAAAATGTTTATATTGCACGAAATTTTGTAAATACATCAGCAGAAAGGAAGTTTAATCAAATGAGATCATAAATAAATGAAACAATATACGAAAGGAAACTACAGGTAGTCTATGACCCGCAAAGTTAGTAGTACAGTATGTAATTGTTTCTTAAATTTTATATATGAAATTAGAGTTACGAATAAATCGACTTACGACCGATGACCAAACCTATCTCGGTCGTAAGTCGTGGAATACCTGTACTGATAAATTGATCGAGTTAATGCATCGTCGCTCTGCAGCAGTAATCTAAAATAATGGATATCCTACAAAATATTAAACTATGAAAAATGATAAAGAACTTTTGAAAACAAATAATAAGTTTACATTGTTTTGTTAACATCGAAAAAGTGAATTTCTTAATTTTTTTTTTTTGGAAATTTCAACAATTTATAGTTTTTTTTAAATACAGAAATGTTAATAACAAATGTTATTGCACAAATAAAGATTTTGAAATTTTCGTCCTATTAGTACACGTAAAATTTTTAGTCAAGCACTGTAAACATTAACTGCATAACTGGTCACAGTGATTCCAAGTGTAGGGATTTTTTTTCCAAAAATTTCTAATGAATGGAAAAAGGGAAAGATTTCTAAGTTTTTTAAATTCTAGGAACTTTTTTCAAATTTTTAGCATCTAGAAACTTTTTTTCCAATATAAATTAAAACATGTGTATATTTTTTTAAAAGTATCATTGTTATTTTGTAAATCTGGTATAACTCGCCGTAGTCTAGTAGGTAGTGTGTTGGCTTATTAGACGTAAAGCCAGGGTTCGAGCCCCAGGAAAGATGTCAAAACAAAATACAATTTCTTCGGCGACTTGCTCTCAGCAGTCTAGTAGGTAGTGTGTTAGCTTATTAGATGTAAAGCCAGGGTTCGGGCCCCAGCCCAGACATCAAAACAAAATAGAAAATTGATTTCTTCGGCAATTTCCTTTCAGCAGATTTCTGTCAAAAACTCTAAGAGTAAATAAAATTGGCATGAAAAGTTTCTCCAAAAAATCTTTCGTTTAGAGCCGGCTTTAAACTGTAGGACCCGCCACTTATTAATAAAATTAACACATACATTTCTCGTCACGCGGACGGCAACAGCTTTGATTTCGACTTGTAATACTTTTGCACTATTGAATTGATAGTTGATTTGATAGAGTTTTTCTAGTTAATACTGTTAGTTACACAGTTTATTTTATTTGATACTATTTAGTCATATTAATTACAATGTAGTTTCTCGATTTTTTTATTTTTTAAATAGTTGATATTTTCGGCATTGACGCCGACGACTTTGAACTTTTTGTGTCTTTCACATTTATTTCAAGATTTACTAAATATACCCGCGACGATGGTTCTTAACAGCTGTTTCTTCCCTTAGAAAAGACTAGACCAAGCTCTTGTTCAAGTAAGGTGCACTGGCGCTTAAAATAAAATTAGATTAATAAGTTGATTTGACGCTTATATAACTTTTGTTATACAGGTAGTCCCCGTCTTACGTCTGTTCGCACTTACTAGCAGCGACCTGTCTCGTAAAACGAAACTAAAACTCTACAAGACGCTCATCCTACCCGTGCTTCTTTATAGCGCAGAATCATGCACCCTATTAAGAGCTGATGCTGCAGCCTTGAGAGTATTCGAAAGAAAAGTCCTACGTCAGTTCTTCGGCCCAGTGCGAGTTGGCGATGATTTCCGCATCTGATTTAACAGTGAGCTGTATGAGCATAGGCATTGGACATTAATATCCAGCGGCTGCACTGGCTCGGCCATGTCGTCCGAATGGAGGAGGATGCTCCAAGACGGGCAAGACGGGTATTTGTATCCGTTGGAAGGACCAAATCGAGGAAGCCCAGTCATCATCGATTGGTGTCACCAACTGGCGTAGGCGCGCAAGATGTAGAGGCGCTTGGAAGGATGTGTTGAGGCAGGCCGAAATCCGTTAATCGTTGTTATGGCCAATTAAGTAAGTAAAGAAAAGTAAAGAAAACAAATATATATTCTTGTGTTATTATTTCAAATAATGTTTGAATTATATGAATTTTTGTTAGCTTCATTTCTTCTGACCATCAACGACTAGTGAAGTAATTTTTTTCTTAATTTTTTTATATGAAATTCGACTTACAACTTAATCAACTTCCGACCGATGACCAGGAACCTATCTCTGTCGTACGTCAGCGAATACCTGTATTCAAGGTTGACCCATTGAGAACCAGAACAATCTTTGTGTTTCAGCTACTCCTCGTTTTGAATAATTATTCTCTATTACACAATAACTGTTTAAGCCCGTTTTTCACATATTCTTTTCTTCGTTTAACACAATTCGCTATTAACAAGCGAGTCCCACCCAGCTTTGTCGTTTTGGTCCAATTGGACCAAAATTGGTAGTTTTTATTTAAGAATACTATGATTGGTAGTTTGGTTGGTTTGTTCAAATTTCATTTATTTTTTGGTAGGAAAATACAATTAGGGCGAGTTTTTGAATGCAAGTTTAAACTCGAGTTTAGTTAATTTTTTTGAAATTACTTAATCTTAAGTTTAACATTGCGCTTAATCAGTTAATCTTAAGTTTAAACCACCAAAACCACCACTATGAAAAGTAGTTGACAAATTTTATTTATAAAAAAAGGTTTTTACTTGTTGTTATATTCTTGCTTTTAAATCGTTTTAACCTTTTCCTCTAATGTCATAGAAAAAACTTTTCAGAAATTTTTTATATAGAAATTTTGATTATTAATAAACCTTTTAAACTGAAAAAGTCTTCTTGTAATTTTGGAAAAACTATAACAAATTGACGAAGAGGTGAAACTGAATACAAGTGCAAATATAAGTGCAAATACAAGTGCAAATACAATTGCAAACGCTCATCATGGATGCTACGCAATTAAATCAGTTTTTGCAGCAACAAAAAAGTCTGCTGGTGCAAATGCAGCGCATGATGGAACGCCATGATGAAAATGCAGTACAAAATTCTAGAAGTAATATGGTACAAAATAATACTGTAACGCCACATTGCTACCAAATTTCGAAACATTCGACATAGCCAAAGAAACCTACAAGAATTATATACAAAGGTTTAAAAATTATGTCGAAATGAAGGGCATTTCCAGCAACAAGGAATATTGTGCAAAACTTTTACTGAATTCCATCGGTGCAAAAAATTTTAACATGGTGGCGGCATTGACTTCACCAAAACCACTTAATACAGTTGCCTACGATGAATTGTTAGCACTTTTGGAAGGCCATTTATCGCCGAAGAACAGTCCGTTTCAGAATTTGTAGCAACATTAAGAGCGGATATAAGTGAATGTGAATTTTTGTCACCATATGCATGCGGTGCATCAGTAGCCGATCTGTTTTTACGCGCCCAATTAATTAGAGGCATAACCAACAACAATTTGCGAGAACAAATATTGCAATCAGAATCTACAATATTTGGAGAAATTGTGTCGAAGGCAATAGCTTTAGAGGCCGCAAAAGCAGACGCTAGGGAAATTACGTTGAAAACATCAGTAATTAACAAGGTTTCAGTTCGCAACCCGATGAAAAACAAAAACGAGTCTCGTGCAGGAAAATTCAGCAAAAGGAAAACTGGGGTTAATTATAAGAAGTTGGGTATAGAAGGGTTGAGATGCGGGCGAAATAATCATTTTGCGAAGGAGTGCCGATCAGACAAGAACAAACTCAAATGTACGGGCTGCCATAAACAAGGGCATGTCGTCGGGGTATGTTTTCTACATTACAGAAAAAATGTCAAATAGTTGGACAAGGCCACCAGGACAAAGTTCAACAAATCATGTGCAGAATGTAGAATATGAGGACTTGGCGTATACAAAATTGTCAATGTATATCAAAACAGTTCAGAACGAAAAACAGATACAGAGCAGTATTATGCTGAAATAAATATAGAAGGAAAAAATGTGAAATTCAAAGTCGATTCTGGCTCAGGCTATATATTCCTGCCTAGGGGTCAATTTAAGCAGCTGAAAATCAATACACCATTACTTCCAACAAAGATCGTTTTCCGTTCATACACCCAAACAACATTTGTACCAGATGGTAAAATTATAGTACGTGTAAGATATAATAATGTTGAAATAACCGATGAGATATACATCGTACGTGATTTCTGTTCTGCATTGTTGGGTAGTTCTTGGATTAGGCTACTGGGAATCAATTTAAATAATTTAGACATCAATACAACAAATGTTATTAAACAGGTGAGTGCAATTGATGATATTGTAAGGGAATTTCCTGAGGTTTTCGAACAGAAAATAGGATGTACCCCAAGTTATACCAAGGAGCGAACAATTCCGTACTCATTGACTCAACGTGTTGAGAAAGAGTTGGATGAATTGGATAAATCTGGTATAATTTCAAAGACAATAAATAGTGACTGGGGCTCGCCACTGGTCGTTATACGTAAGGCTGATGGGGGTGTAAGGCTATGTGTGGACTACAAAGTGGGAGTGAATTAACGTCTTATGAATTCACACTATCCCATTAGAGAAATTAGTGATATTTTTCATAGTCTTCGTGATTCTAAATTTTTTTGTAGACTTGACCTTTACAAGGCGTATTTGCATATATTCACGATTACAACGTTACGCCGCGTTTTTGTCGGGATTCAACTACCAAATAGAATACAAAAAAGGAGTTGAAAATCCTAATGCGGATTGCTTATCACGGGCACTAGATAATTTGATGGTTCCCAAAGAAAGTGCAATGAGTCACGAGGTGCACCATATATGCAGCACAAGCATAAACCAATTTAAATATTAATTTTAAATCGCTCAAAGAGGAAACCAGTAAAGATAAAGAATTGGTAAAAATTTTATATAAACTGTGTAACGGCAAAAACAATTCTGAGCATGCAATCGAAGCTGATTATACCATCGACAGCGATGTATTATTTAGAGGACAAAGAGTCGTAATTCCTGCAACACTTCGACCACACGTCTTACAAGAACTTCATGCAACACATCTTGGTATGACTAAGATAAAGCAACTTGCTCGTCGTTATGTTTATTGGAAGTCAATCGATCTTGCCCATCCTGTGCAGCAACTAGAAGCTCCCTGGCTAAAGTGTAAATACATTAATGGGAGGAGCCGGATGAAAATTGGCAACGCATGCATGTTGATTATGCGGGTCCATTCCAAGGATACTACTTTTTGGTGGTAATAGACGCAAAGTCAAAGTGGGCAGAAGTTGGAATTTGTAAATCTGCACCAACATCCTTTTCAACAATACAGATATTGCAAAATATTTTTTCAAGGAATGGTTTTCCGAACGTAATGGTTTCCGATAACGCGACGATTTTCGCAAGCCTGGAATTTAGAACGTTTTGCAAAAATAGTGGAATTTTTCAAAAATTCATTGCTCCAGGGCACCCTGCTACTAACTGGTTAGCGGAAAGGAACATTCAAACCTTGAAACACAAACTAACCACAATGGAGAATGAAGAGCTGTCGATTCAGGAGAATGTTCAGGAGATACTTTTCAGATATTGAGCCACAGCTTTGTTAAATAACAGAACACCCTCAGAACAATATTTAGGCAGGCAGATTCGTATACGACGCTCTCAAACATGTCAAATTCAACAAAACTAAATTTCCCACTAGTATGGGAAGACAATTAGTCGAGGGAGAGAAGGTCCAGGCCCGTTACTATACAAACAACAAAGCAATTTGGAAACTTGGTACAATTACCAAAAAGCTTGGCAATCTCCACTATATTGTGACGTTAAATGACGGCTTCATATTTAAAAGATATATCAATCAACTTCATTCCACTGGAGTGCAAAATCCGGCTGCAGATGTTACTCACGATGAACATCCTGCTAATATTAATGAGCAGCACAATAATAATGAACCGAACATAGGAGACTTAGTGGAAATAACCAATAACACAACTGATACAAATGCACAACCTTCTATACCAAATCAACATCTACGAGAAGCACACAACCTTCTATGCCAGACCTACCATCTACATCTACCAGAAGCACACAACTTTCTACATCAACATCTACTGCAAATCAACCAATTCCATCCATTTCTAGAAGAAACGCATCAGCAACTTTTACCGCAACAGGCGACAAGAGTATCAACACGAACACTTAAAACACGTATACTTTAGAATTATAATTTTTGTAATACGGGAGAGAGAATTGTGTTAACCTTACTGATTTTTACTTGTTGTTATATTCTTGCTTTTAAATCGTTTTAACCTTTTCCTCTAATGTCATAGAAAAAACGTTTCATTAATTTTTTATATAGAAATTTTGATTATTAATAAACCTTTTAAACTGAAAAAGTCTTCTTGTAATTTTGGAAAAACTATAACAGTGAGAGAAACCAGAGTAAGAACCTTTTAAGTGAGTATGAATTATATAAAACAAAAATTGACAATAAGATACTCAATTTATTAGTTGTTTTTCAATAATTATTTTTTTACTTTAAGATCAATAGTATTCAGCTTTTGGTTGTTTGTCTTTCTTCTATACAAAAGCAAATTGTAGTGAAACACTTCGCAATTTTTGCATATATGTAATTGTGGCAGCCCTACAAAGATTAAACTACCGTTCAAAAACTGCAAATTAAGATAACGAAAGATTAACTTTAACTGGAGATTAAATTAGTCTCGAGTTTAAATTTGCATTTAAAAATTCGCCCTTAATATTTGTAAGATTTATAGTTGGTATTTTATATATTATTTTTTTATATGTATATTTTATAGTTAGTATTTTTAGGTCTAAAAACAAGAATAAGCCGTTTAAGTAAGAAAATATGTAGTCAGAAATCCTGTTTTAACGTACCATAACGTTTAACATATCTGTGTTTACATGAGGAACTACGAAATGTTTGTTAACTTTAGCAAAAAAACATTAATTTCATATTGAATAATTTATAATTACTTAAATTCAAATTTTCGAAGGATTGGAATAATTTTGGTAGGTTTTGGTAGGAACATTGGTAGGGAAAAATTTTTTTTGTGGTAACGCTGGTCCGAAATATTAGGGTATTAATTTTGAAGAAACATAACAAAAATAATTCCTTCAGTAAACACGAATAAATCACCAATCACGAAGGGTAAAAGAATTTCTTCACTTTTGATGGAATTAGTTACTAAATAGAAAAGCAAATCACAATAATACATTCCTCTATCAGTGCAACTTATTATATTGTTACGAAACTAAAAAAAAAAACATAAACACAAAAACATCGAACTTGTTCCAAGTAAACCAACAACAACAAGTATGAGAGAAAAAGGGATAGACAAGTAAGTAAACGCAACAACAAGGCAATGTGTCGTAATAGAATTATCGAGAATGCGGAAACTATCAGAAATGAAGAAAACAAACTAAATACGCGCAGGAATTAATTAAAATTAAAAACGGATTAAAAATCCTCTGGAATTGGTCTGACATTTTGTTATATCTTCAAAAATTAACTCTACAAGAAATATGGAGAAGTGAACGAAGAAATTTTAGCTACCCAGGTAAAACGATTTATTATAATTTCTAGGTTCTGCTTAACGAATACAGAAAATATTGTTCTAGAGCAGGGATTACCATTTCATAGCACAATTGCGCAGAGAGCATTCACACAGATTGCTTATGTTCTTTTATTTAGTTGTCGATCAGTCTGCGACAACCACATGTCAGTGAATGCTAAATTATTTGTTTACGTTTACACCCAAAAAATATTTTATGTTAAAAATTCTTTTTCCAAAAGTAAGTAAACACCTCTGAAATAATTAATTTTCTTACGATAGCGAGAAAAGTAAATGAGAATAGTCGAATAAATTTTCAAAAATAAAAACGTTTATTTATTACTTAAAATAAAATTATTGTTGTGCTACAAGTATATTTTTTATAATAGAAAATTTAAAATTATAGTGGGTGTTGACTCACTTATGGCGCTCAGTGTATGTCCTTAAAACACATTTGATTGTTTTAATAGTGAAGTAAATAATGTAGATGATGTGGAAATAGAACAACTTTTTTTATAGACATAAAGCAATATTATGAAAAAATTAAAAGGTTGGTTATTAGTAGCAGAGGAAATGTATGAACTTTATTTAATTTATGAAAATTAGTACCCAACAAATATCTTAAAAACATTACCTAATTATTAAATTAAAGGTGTATAACGTTAATTATGTTGATGAAATGAACATCAAAACAGGGTATATTATTAATATTTGTCTATGACTGTAACCTCTCAAGTTATTTTCTCTCTCTTGCTCATTAATACACAACCAAAAAATTTTTGGTAACCCCTGTTCTAGAGCTCCATATACTTGTTCACGAGAGCGAAAATGCTCAACAGTCTCTTATATAAATATCAGACTCAGAGAAAAATTTTTTTCACTATCCAGCGCAAAAATGCGTGTGGCAGCTTAATAACCAAGCT
This sequence comes from Sarcophaga peregrina, assembly GCA_014635995.1. Taxonomy (NCBI): domain Eukaryota; kingdom Metazoa; phylum Arthropoda; class Insecta; order Diptera; family Sarcophagidae; genus Sarcophaga; species Sarcophaga peregrina. Next base: position 84,900,526 of record CM025789.1, on the reverse strand, counting down.
AATGCCTGGTTAATGCAACGTATTTAGCCTTAAAAACGTTTGTGTCGTTATAGAAATGTTTAAAACGGGACATATGACAACAAAGAATGTAAACAAAAACGAAACAGAACTCACAAACGAACACAACACAATGCAAAGAAATTGGTATACAGACTCATCATCAGTGTTGCCGTTTTTTTCGGATTTGGTTATTATTTTTCTTATAAAAATAGTTTTTGTTTTTTTTGTTAAAATTAATTAATTAGTATGACTATAACATTATTTTATTATTTTTTGTTTGTTTCTTTTTTTTTAATTATAATTTAAATTTGATAAAAATAAAATAATTTTATTTATGAACGAAACGATTACCGAACTGTTCTCTCTCGCTAGCAAAACGTAGCGATCTGTATAAAACATAATTCTCCAACGTTTTTACGTGACGTTTGAACATGAGAGAGGATGAGAGAGGAGAACTAAAAAATTAAATTAAATTAAATTAAATCAGAAGATTTATTTAATATTTTTATATAACATAATATTGTAATAGCAGACGGTAATTCTAAAAACCTACTTTCTTCATTGAATCATGATGTAAACTCAGAACATTCTCATCTCATTTAGGAGTTCTGTATGATATACATTAAATACAAATTATTTAGTACCATTTCTGTTTATAGTTTGAATTTTAAAAAGAATAATGAATCTATTTTGCTATTGACGATTATGTTCCACGCCGATAAATAATTTTCATTTTTTGGAATTGATTGGAAAAAAAATATCTTGATTATATTTTATTTGTTATAACTCCGACTAATTTAGAGACGAACACAATCTTTTAATTTGAAACGAGTTCCATGGTAGTCTAGTGGGTAGTGTGCAAGACTATTAGCGTGAGGGTCGTGTGTTCAATTCCCACATACTGTGGTCTGTAACACTACACCGAGCACATGATATAAGTTACTCAGCTCGTATATAATTAGAATATAATTTGTAATTGTATTGTAATTAATAAATAAATAATTTGAAACGCTTATGAAAATAAGGTAGCCACGTTAAAGAAAATAGTATATTATAATTACTTTAGGGACGTTGGTGATATCAGACGAACATCATTAATATAAATGTTAGTAAAATAATTAGCAAATAAAAATAACGTCATTGCTACAACAAGCAGATTTTTTTCTTATCATAAGTAAACAATAAGGAGAAGTGAACGTTATGCAAGAGGGATAATTATTCAACCTGCATTTTTTAAAACTATGTTTGTATATAATTGAACTTGCCATATATATATTTTAAATATGGCAATAAGAAATATTCATAAAATTAACCAAAAAAAATAAAAAAGTAAGAACGTCGATGCCAGTTATCGATATGGTTACAGCGCCGCCATTTTTTTAAAAAGTTAACTTTATTTTATCATTAGGATGTAATTACGAAAAAAGTTAAAGCTGACTTTCAAGTTCACTTTAGCTAAAGTTACTTGTCAATAAACCCAACTTTAATGGTAAAATGTTAAGTTGGTAATTCATGTTATTTGCGAAACAATTTCGTTACTTACCTGTTCTCCCAGAACATCCATTTCAAAAACATGAAATTTTTTCGAAAGTTCAATAGAGTGCTTTAAAGTAACTTTTGCAATATGCTTTCGTTCTGCTTCCTGTTGCTTCCATCTAAAATACATTTTGAAAATAATTTAAAATTATGTACAAAAGTAAAATTAACTTACAACGCTTGCCAGTGATGATTTCCTGCATTCCTTAAAACACTGTTTATGGGATCTGTTCCACCTGCCAATACACTGGCATTATGGATTGCTCTAAAATGCGCCAAATCAGCACCATTTTCTGGTATTTCTTGAATGTGACAGTTTACATAAAACTCATTTCTTCCATGAAAAACAAATTCATGTGATTCAATTTCCTTAACTCCGGGCAGATACCAGGGATTTACATCTGATTCTGCATGATACCATATAAATATGTTATCATTAATTTCTTGCGATATCCATTTTTTTATTTTGGACGACTGTGGTACTTTGAATGGAAATGAAGGCTTAATATTATATGCTTCTTATATAAGTTATAAAGCAATATAAGTTTAAAATGATCTTACCACTCGTACTGTAAGGTACATTAACGCATTGTCCATCTTTTCCCCGAAACCTCCATTGATGAAATGGGCATTCAATAGTGTCTGCAACAACTCTGCCTCCAACTCCAATATTTGCTCCCATATGCGGGCAATAAGCGTCTAATACGTATACAGAATTCTTTGATGTTCTGAACACAACAAATTGTTCTCCAAGTGCACAAACATTTTTGGTTTCTCCCTTTTTAATCTCCGAGGACTCGATTATGCTATACCATCCATTGGGAAATGGTGGTGGGAGTTCTTTAATTCCAATTTTACGATATTTACGTATTCTGTTTATAGCGTCTCTTTTTGCTACTTGATTTGATCTTTTGTTTTGACGTAGAATTAAATTGTAACCAACGTCTTCAATATCCTTTAAAAGAAAAGAAAACTTTTATTTGCCATTTAATACGCATAAAAATGTTTAGAAATTTGGAATTTCAATTTGTCTTCAACGACAACCATCTTGCGATGTTTACGGTTATATCTTTTGGTTTTGCATGTCCACTATACACCCAAAAACCACCACCTTCAGATAATGTATGCGCAGGTAATTACCGAATTATCGTTCCAGAGAACTGCGATAATATTGTTATGTTTGCCAAAGTCGCCGTGGTCTAGTGTGTTGGCTTATTAGACAAAAGGCACGGGTTCGAATCCCAGGTCAGACATCAAAACGAAAAAATATTTCTTCGGAGACTTCCTCTCAGCAGATTTCTGGCAAAGACTCTGAGAGTAAAAATTGCCATGAAAAGCTTCTCAAAAATCTGTCGTTCGGCGTCGACTTTAAACTGTAGGTCCCGCCACTCATGTATAAAATTAACGCACACAACATAAGTGGTGTGAGAAGCTAGGTCGTAATCCTGACTGAAGGGTTGTAATAGCCAATTATGTATGTATGTTGCCAAAGCAAAAATCTGATTAACCCCGATATTCCTTTTCCATCAATTAATTATCATCCAGCAGCGCGAGTTAATGTCACATATATATTAGTTAACTTCACATATATACTCACACATATATTTAATAACCTTAGATAATATAATAATGAAAAACCTTTGTAAACAATTATAAACCTTATCATTAATGTAAAATATATTTAGATATCATGAAAATGTATTTACGATACTTTAAAAAACAAGATCATAAAAACATAGATTATAAAGAAGAGCAAATGTATTTATGATAATGAAAACAATAAGTGACCTGAACAAATCAGGTAATGATAAACAACTTGTAAACAAAAATATGTTATCAATAAATACAAAAACATTTTGTTTATGATTACCTATTTAGATATTAAGAACAAAGGAAATATTTTAGTATTTAAGAGAATGAAATATCATAAGCATAGTTAGTTAAGAATGTAACACATATAGTGTCTAATTATCCTTACTCATTTAAGAAGCATAGTTTTCGATATATTAATCTTAAGTTAAGAAAATAAATAAATAAAAGGAATCAACGCATATGCGTTGAGAAAAAAAAATTATTATTTTTTTATTTACAAAAAGTGAAAACTATTAATTGGCGATCCTGCCAGGAGTAACATATATTTTGTTACTCATGAAGCGGACCAATCAAGGATTCAACATAACTTTTTCATAAGAAAAAGTACAAAAAAGTTTTAAAGAAAAAATGAAGTTTTATGTTTAAAGTGAAAAGTGAGTTAACAAAACAACGACATAAAAATAGACAGAGGAAATTTAACAACAACAGAGAGATGGCCCAAATCAACATGGAACAGCTCATCCAATAAATACAGGTAGCTTTGCAGGCGGTTCAACAAGAGAACCAACAATTAAAAACAAGATTGGAACACAAACCAGTGAATACCCTAGTAAACCCCCAGTTAGTAAATCTAGAGGAAAGAGTAGCAGTTTATAACAACCCAAATGAAATAAATTTGGAAATCTTTAAATCACTCCCGACATTTGATGGAGTAAAAAATAATTACAGACTTTGGCGAGAAGACGCCACTCGGCTGATGAACAGCATAAGTCAACATTCGAATACAAACAAGTATGTCGAAGCCCTTACTATCGTGAAGTCTAAAATAACCGGTGCAGCAGCCAACATATTGTTAAATCATAATACAATATTCAACTTCGAGGCAATTCTTAATCGACTGGATTACACTTACTGTGACCAGCGCCCATTATACGTTCTGAAGGATGAACTAACGAAACTAACCCAGGGAAAATTATCATTGTCAGAATTTCACGATGAAGTTAGAAAAGCATTAACAGTGATAACTTCAAAATTATCTATGTCTGGAGACTCACCAGACTCAATAAAATGCATGACTGCACATGCGATGGAAGACGCAGTGAGAACTTTTAAAAATGGAATAAATAATGAATTTATTCGCTCAACATTATATGGAAACCCTGTCAAAGACTTGGAACACGCTTATGCTATAGTTCAAACCATAGAGCATGACAACAACCACAGAAATATACACTATGGAAATACTATTTATAAAAAAGAAAGTACCCAACCGAACTATAAAAATCAACATAATTGAAGACCATTATATAATCATTATCAACAACGTCAACAACATTATCAACAACGTCAACAACAAAACAATTTTCCAAGGCCAGAGCCAATGGACACCTCCTCAGGGAACACCAGGAATTTTAACAATACTGGACAGCAATTCAATCCACAAGGATTTCACAGCCAACCCTGGAAAAGAATTCGTGACCAAAGTGGAAACTTTCAACAGGCACACAAAATTCAGAGGAACAACAAAATAACAACCGAGCTAGAAGACAACAGTAGTACCACCACAGAGAGAAGTAGTAAGTCTTATAGAAATAAATCTATTATTAAGAATTTAAACTAATAGATGGGTTGTACTATATTTTTTGTGGTGCAACCCATAATTACATTAACAAGAATTTAGTAATGGATAAGAGATTTAAAACGAAACCTTTGAGAATGATTTCCATCCATGGAGAATCAATATTAAATTTCAGACAAACAATAAAACTATTTGGAAGAGAATTAGAATTTTATGAACTCAAGAGTGATAATGATTATGATTTGATGTTAGGAGTAGAAGGCTTAGCAAGATTAGGATCTGTCGTGGACATTAAGAGGAAATTGTTTATTGTCCCCGATGATATACAAAGGATAAACTATTCTATAGGTGATAGGAAATTTGCATCGCAAATAGATCTACTGATGAATGAAAATAATAAAGGCCCATTACCATTTACAACGACTATAGAAGCCAGTATTAGAACTACGACGAATGAACCAATCTGGACCAAACAATATCCAGGTAATTTGAATGATATGGAATTTGTGAATAAGGAGATAGAAAAATTATTGGAACAGAATATTATACAGAGAAGTTATAGTCCTTATAATTCCCCAATGTTAACGGTACGAAAGAAGGGATTGGATGAAAATGGGAAGGCGAAACGACGAATGGTCATAGACTTCAGAAAGCTTAATGCACATACTATAACTGATAGGTACATTATACCTGATATTAACATTACACTACAGAATTTAGGAAAGGCCAAATACTTCACAACATTGAATTTAGAATCTGGATTTCACCAGATAAGAATAAAAAAGGAAGATAGGGAGAAAACCGCATTTTGTGTTAATGGAGGCAAGTACGAATTTAAACGTATGCCTTTTGGACTGAAAAATGCCCCGTCGATCTTTCAAAGGTGTGTAGACGATATACTTCGAGAATTCATGGGCAAATTCGTATACGTCTACATAGATGATGTTTTAATTTTTTCATCTTCTCCTGAGGAACATTTGGAACATATACACAGAGTATTTGAAGCCTTAAATAAGGCTACCTTAAAAGTTTCAGATGAAAAGTCCAAATTTTTTATGACCGAAGTTGAATACTTGGGTCATATTGTTAAACATAATAAAATAACAACGGACCCAGAAAAAGTAAAGGCCATTGAGAATTTCCCAATTCCTGCCACATTCAAAGATTTGCGCGGTTTCCTGAGATTAACTGGCTATTACAGACGTTTCGTACAAAATTATGCCCAAATCACGAAACCATTAACAGTCCATTTGAAAGGAGAAAATGCTCATATAGGAAAAAACAAGAGTAATAATACGAAAATTACCTTGGACCAAGCAGCCATAGAAGCTGTAAACCTATTGAAGCTTAAATTAAAGGAACAGGTTGAATTATTTCCACCCAATTTTGACAAACCCTTTGAACTTACCACAGATGCATCCAACATAGCTATTGGAGCAGTGTTAAGTCAAAATAAAAAACCAATTTACTTCCTATCCCGCACACTTAGTACAACTGAGCAAAACTACAGCACGAATGAGAAAGAGCTTTTAGCTATAATCTGGGCTCTACAAAAACTCCGAAATTATATATATGGAATAGCAGATCTAACCATTTTTACAGATCATCAATCACTTACATATGCTATTTCCGAAAAGAATCCCAACCCTAAATTGAAACGCTGGAAAGCCATAATAGAGGATTATGGTGCAAAGATTAAATACAAACCCGGTACTGAAAATATTGTAGCAGACGCGCTATCACGACAAATTATTAATACATCTTCGATAAATACGGCACACTCGGCCGAAAGTTCTGCAAGTAATGTAATAAAAACCGTTACACAACCATTTAACGCATATGCCATACAATTGGAACTCGTAACTACTCCAAATCTTACCGAAACGCGAACACGCACAATTTTTCCTAATAAGGTACGCCACACTATAAATTTCTCGAACAACAATGACCTAATAACTGAATTGAAGAAGATACTGGTCCCAAATCGAACCGTAGCTATACATATGAATGTAGAAGATTTGTACCAATACGCAGTAATAATTAAAGAAACATTTATAGGCACTAGTTTCGTACATTGAAAGATATAATTGATAGAAGTAGTCAACTTCAAATTGTGGAAGAAACACATTTAAGAGCTCATAGAAGTTATATAAATACAACACAGGAAATTTTGGAAAAATATTAATGGCCAACCATAAAGAAAGATAGCAAACAATTCAATAATACCTATTGGACGTTATGAGAGGAACCCAATTAATGAACCTCTCCGAGAATCAGATATACCAACACAACCAAGAGAATATATACATGCGGATATTTACTTTAACGATAACAACACATACCTCGTAAATATAGATAAATTCTCTAAGTACATAGTCGCCCAAGAGATAATCACTAAAGCAAAAATAGAAGATAAAATGGAAGAAATAATTATCAGTAATTTTCCCGAATGCAAACGACTCATGACTGATAATGAGGCAAGTTTTGTTACACCAGCATTTAAACAAATGTGCATAAAACATGGCATACAAAAGATAGAAACACCAGGTGCATCGATCGAAAGCAAACGGACAAGTAGAGAGAGCTCACAACTCGATTAGTGAATTAACACGTATTTTTAAGATACAAAACTCCTCTACAGTGAAAGAAGAAATATTTAGAGCCATAAAAGAATTAAACAACTCAATACATACCGTAACAGAATACACGCCAAGGGAAATACATTTTGGAACAATAAGTTACAATAAAGAAGCAGTTACAGAAAAATTGCGTAAAGCATCAACCAAGGTATTGGAAAGATTAAACACACATGCAAAACATCGAACATTTGAGAAAGGTACTCAAATTCTGGTAAGAATCGCAGGTGTTAGAAAGAAAGCCAACCCAGATTTAAAAAGAAGTCGTAGAAGAAGACCGTGGGGACACGATCTTAACCCGAGGAGGAAAAACTGTTCATAAGAACAATATTAAGAACATCACAATTAAAAAGGATGATATTGAAATACCTGATATTAGCCGTTCTGGTAACGTCACCTCAGACACCAGAAGCAACAACTCAAATCGAGAACATAGAAGGAAAAATATACATTCTAACAAGGACAGATGATGCGTTTTTATTTAATGAATACGAACTCTTATTTCATGTAACAAATTTAACAAAAATATACCTCTCATATAAGGAAAGATTTTATAATTATTATAACGCAACTACAGAAGAACAAATACTGATGAAAAGGATTAAAACACTATTCAAACAAGAGAGCATCGACATAAACGAGGATTAAATTTCCTAGAATCGGCGCTAAAATTTATCACTGGCATACCCGATCATGATGAAGCAGTTCGAATTGAATCAACAATAAATGAATTGATTAGAAATAATGAAAAACAAAAAATTATAAATTCAAGATTTGAAAAACTATTAGACTCCATAAACGGTCAGGAAATTATGAATCACGTCTTGCTAACAAAAATACATGACCAACTGCTACTACTAGTTAGGACAATAAATGCAGCCAAGAATAATGAATACTTAACGGAATCATTGGATCTCGATGATGTTAAAGAAATAGTTCGCCACGAAATGTACTCTGTACCAATTATTAACGTATTGGAATATTCCAACGTCTACGTTGCAAGAACTAATGAACTATTCATTACAATTTACAATTACCCAGTTATAAATAAATTTTGTAAGTTATTTAAATTCACGCCACTCAACATTGGACATGGTAAGATTTCTACTGATGAAAATATTGCACTCTGTGACAAAGAATACACCAGGATAAAGAATTGCAAGAATTACTTAAGCAAGTATATATGTATGATGAATAATGAACAAGATAATTGTATTAAACCAATATTGGAGAATAGAAAGGCTGAATGCAAAATAATACAGGAATATAACCCTCAACTAATGCAAATAGAGGAAGGTTTTATTCTCCTAGATGGAGTGAATATTGTGAATAACCGAACAGTATCAGGAACTAGACTAGTTAGTTATAGTGATGAGGTAAATATAAATAATATTACTTTCAGAAACATACACGATAGGGCACTAGAGGCGATTCATAATAATCATGATGAGAATTTGAGAATAATCGAAATTTTGGCATCCACGTCAAATTTGACATTTAATAATTTGGACTCACTAAAAGGGTTCATGATTCCCATTGAAGAACACCCAGTTAAGTCTCTTACCTATTCATTCTTCACAATTATTTTTATAATATTAATAACATTGGCAATTTCAAAATTGATAAAGTATTACATAGCACTAAGAAGAATCAGAGCAGCGGAAAATTTTCAAGTTATTTATAATAGGAAATTATTAAGATTAACTACTCCTTGAATCGGGACGATTCATTTTTTAACGAGGGCGAGAGTTAATGTCACATATATATTAGTTAACCTCACATATATACTCACACATATATTTAATAACCTTAGATAATATGATAATGAAAAACCTTTGTAAACAATTATAAATCTTATCATTAATGTAAAATATATTTAGATACCATGAAAATGTATTTACGATACTTTAAAAAACAAGATCATAAAAACATAGATTATAAAGAAGAGCAAATGTGTTTATGATAATGAAAACAATAAGTGACCTAAACAAATCAGGTAATGATAAACAACTTGTAAACAGAAATATGTTATCATTAAATACAAAAACATGTTGTTTATGATTACCTATTTAGATATTAAGAACAAAGGAAATATTTTAGTATTTAAGAGAATGAAATATCATAAGGGCCATTATTACAACTTACCTTTAAAGTTGTCGATAGTTAAAGGTACCTTTGCCGTTCACTTTTGCTAAACAACTTACCGATAAAACAAAATTAACTTTTTCAAAAATATGGCAGTGCTGGAGCAAAGTCGATAAAACTGCTTAATTAAACAAATTTTTTTTAACGCAGTGCAAAAGGAAAACTTCGTTTTGGTTGTTGTATATGCTAATTTTGTTTAAATTTGAAATTGCCACATCGAAAATAGTATATGATAGAGAAAGTGACCTTTAAATATTAAAGGTAGGATGATCTTCCCTTTAGCTTATCGGTCACTTCTATCTTATTGGGCACTCGTAATAATGAAAAACAATTTATCTCTCCGTTAAAATCCTCCCTTTTGTTAAAGGTAAGTTATAATAATGGCCCTAAGAATAGTTAGTTAAGAATAGTTAGTTAAGAATGTAACATAGAGATATAGTGTCCAATTATCCTTACTCATTTAAGAAGCATAGTCTTCGATTTATTAACCTTAAGTTAAGAAAATAAATAAATAAAAGGAATCAACGCATATGCGTTGAGAAAAAAAATTATTATTTTCTTAATTTATAAAAAGTGAAAACTTTTAATTCGCGTGATTCTTAAGATTATATCGAATAGTACCTGATGCAAAATAACCTTTTCGAGATAATGTACATAATAAATAATAGCTTGTCGTACGTAAAATTATATTGGCTTGGCTCTGAAATATTCTCTAATAGTCGTTTTCTCCAAAGCCATATTTTAAGGCCCCGACACTATAAGGTTAGATCATTTAAAATATTTTCTTCTCACTAATTTTCTTATGATATGGTACAGGTTATGTATAAATATGTGAAAATAATATTAATAATATAGTACAATATATAATATCATATGAGATGGTATACTTAGATTTAAATCGAGTTATATAAATTAATTTCCCTCAATAAATTTGTAATGTTATTAAATCTGTTTTCTTTTGTAAGTGTATCTATATCGGTTATTTTGTGTTTCATTCTTTTTGATTGTTATAGATTACACTAATTAAAGATATGAACATTTAAGACATTGCCACATGCACAAAGTGGAGGTTGAGCCTTCTTTATTATATGTTTATGGGAGAATAAGCAGTGGCCAATTTTCAGTCTAATTAATTTAATAAAATGAGATTTTGGTAATGATGTTCTCTTAAATTTAGGTTCAATATTCTTACATATCTGATATAATTCAAATCGGTTGCCATTGTTCCAAGAGTCATTCTAAATATCAGTTATGTATCTCCGAATCCATTGTTTATAATCTGAGGATTGATACTTGAAATTTGCCAACACTATTTCTTTCAATGAATTTTTCGCAAAAAGATCTGCCTTATCATTTTCCGATATATTTAAGTGGCTTGGTATCCACAATAAGTTTATTATATTTTCCGGCAATTTCGTAAGAGAATCTCTTATTTGATTAGCAATCACGTTACTACGAAAAGGATTCTCTAATCCCTCTAGAACGCTCTTACTGTCAGATATTATTAGAATTTTCCTATCAAAAATGGGAATATTCTCGATACAAGTTTTTTTTAGCAAGAATTCAGACGTGTATATGGAAGAGTAGTCTGGAATGCGGTTCGTGATGATAATATCATTACTATAATTGGCAAATCCCGCTCTTTCATTCATTACAGAGCCATCTTCAAAAAAAAAAAAATATTAATGGTCTGAGTATGTAGTGTTAATCAGTTCAAGATAGCTCTGTTGTATCTCAGTAGATGTCATATTGCGCTAACTACTTATTGCAAGGGAGAAATCAATGCTAATGTCGGAAAAGCACCACGGCACAAATTACACAATTTCCTATTCTCTATAATATTTGTATCTATTACGTATTTCGAGGTTACCTGGGACATTTCCACTGCGACTTTTACGTAGAATGGATAGGATCTATGGTGTTTTTGCTTAAAGCATTCTATTTTCGTAATATCAGTTATCATTGAATAGAGAGGATGATTTTGCATTGAAAGAATTTTTAATGTGTATTTAGTAAAAATCTTAATCTTCGAAGGTGTAAAGGAGGACATGATGACAATACTTGGAGACTACACGCGGGACTAGTTCTAACCGCGCCAAAAGAAAGCCGTATTCCTGAGTTCTGGATGGGGTCTAAAATGTTCAAGTTAGTTTTGTTTGCAGATAAATATATCATTGATGCATAATCAATGGATGTAAGAACGATTGAATGCAAATTTTTCAAGAGAGATTATGGATCAGATCCAAATTGTAAACATCTTAACATTCTAATTATATTAAATTTTAAATTTGCCTTCGCGTTAATTTTTTTAATATGAGATTTGAATGTTAATTTCTTGTCAAATGTAACACCTAAGAATTGGTGTTCATCCACAAATTTTACATACTTGCCATTTAATTTTATTGTGTTATTGTTAAATTGTTTTATTGTTAAACGTCTGGAAAATTTCATTACCACTGTCTTCTCCGTATGAAACTGGAAATAGCTTTTGTCATTCCACTTTTCCAACCTGTTAATGGTCGTTTGGATTTTATTAACTATAGCCGAGCGTTATTTACCTGAATAATATATGACCAAGTCGTCAGCATACAAGAGTGCCTTTACATCCCTATGACACTGGACTAAAATGTCATCAATTCCCAAGACGAAAAGAGTGACACTTATTACAGATCCCTGTGGGACTGCGTTTTCAAGATCAAAATAGTCTGATTGCGAGTTTCCAACTAGACAATAAAATTTTCGGTCTCGCAAAAAGTTCGAAATAAAAGCTGCCATATTTCGCTGGATATTGCAGGCATTTAACTGCTATTACATCCCTCCTCAAAGAAAAACTATCCATAATATCCGATTGTAATATCGCTAAATTATCTATTGTATATTCTTTCTAAGTGTCTGTAGTGCATATTCAGCATATTGTTCATCTCCAAGTGATAAACTAACCTCCTCCAACACTTTGTACAAACAATTAGTAAGCCAGATTGGTCTGTAGTTGTCCGATTTCAGACTGTCCTTGCCAGGTTTCAGAATAGGAATAACTAAAGCATTCCTCCAGTTTCTGGGAAAAACTTGGTTTGTCCAAATAAAATTGTAAAAATCAAGGAGGTATAGTATATGTATCTATATCAAGTTTCTTCAACAGTTCGTACCTTATGTCATCAGGGCGCAGGGAGGTTCCCCTATGTGAGCAAGAGCTAATCTTAGTGCAGTTAAAGGTCAAGTAAGGTTTTATTTTAAATTTCATAATTATTAGACATATTGAGAGAAAAATTAGTGTTTCTTGAATAGTTATAAAATCTGCTCGAAAAATTTGCTGATGATGAGTTGCGTGTAAAGTTTTGAGCCAACAAATTAGCAATATCACGATTGCTAGTCAATATAGTAACGTTACTTTTCATAGCCGAAATTCTATGGTAAGAAGGAATACCATTCAAGGATATAATTCTCCTGTATACTTCAGCCGAAGATGTTCGAAGATTTGTCGATTCAGGACTTTTTTCTACTCTCTCCAATAGCCCTACGAGTTTGAGATTTAGCCCTTAAAAACTTAGCCAAATTCTCAGCACTGCAGTTTCGTTTAAATTTCTTCAGCATCCTCCTTCTCTCCCTAATGAGGGATTTTATATTCTCATTCCACCAGGGAACTTCTCTTCTATTATGGATTATATTATTACGAAGAATAGCTATCCTAGCGGAATTTAATATTTTATAGGTTACATGTTCCTCGACCACGTCTATGTTAACGGCGGCTCAAAGGTCCTCTGTAAATTTACACTTAAATTAATCCCAATTCGCTTTTCATATTCCAACTTGGGTTACGCTCGAAACTTGGTGTGTAACTATTCAAGCCAACAATAATAGGGTAACGATCGCTATTATGTAAATCATTAAAAGTATTCCATTCGAAAAGGTAGTCAATATTCAGACTTACTAAGCTAAATCGATGTTACTAAAAGATTTGTAAGCAAGACTAAAGTGTGTAGCGCATTCAGGTCTATTCAATATATTGATATTGTTGTTACTATTGATAAAATTTTTAACTATTCTTCCTCTTGAATCTGTTCTAGAAGCGCCTCAGAGGGAATTATGAGAATTAAAGCCTCCCAATAAGAGATAAGGCAAATCAAATTGTGAAGTTATATCATTTAGATCATTTTCGCAAATATCTTCCGAGTTTGGAAGATATATTGAACAAATTATAAATTTTATTGGATACTTAACTTTAATGACGACAACTTGGTACTGTGATAAAATTGTCAATTCTTCTCCTTCAAACATATTGTAGAGATAAATACAAACTCCACCACTGGCAGATATGGATGAAAGCGAGTTCTTATAGAAACATATGTAGTGTTTTAGTTTAGTATAATTATTAAATTTATATTCTTATATACATAAGGCCAAACAATTAAAATTAGCTAATATAAGTTTTATTTCATCTAGATGCAGTTGCAGTTCCACTGAATTATTTTGTACTGATTACTCATTTAAGAGCCGCTAGAATCATCTATATTGTCTTAGTTATTTATTTTTAGGATGTGATTTGTTATTACTGATGTTGTTGATTAATTTTCTTACTTCTTTTTTTCTGCACTTGTTATTTCGCGCTTTTGTCTTTTTGATATGTTTTTTAGTAGCAAATCTATTTTTGATCCATCAGGTTTGACTATTTGTCGACTGTGGAAATTGGTGTAGTTTTCTTTGGTGGTATCAGCTGTATGTTCTATTTCTTTTCTGTTTGTATTAATATTATTTATTTCTTCTTTGCATACACAATTGCATGGTTTGACTGCGTAAGGATATGTTGCTGGTAGTTGATTTTGTTTCTCATATTCTTTCCGCGCTTGATTTAATGTTACATTACATTCAGTGTTACTTTAATTTTTTGTATATTTTATTCTCTTTTGTAAATATCACACTGTTTCGAGAAGCTGTTGTGTGGTTGTTAGCAATTAATGCATTTTGCTTTTTTATTGCATTTTTCATGTTTGTCTGTTTCGTCAGTTGGTGTATGTTCTATGTTGCTGCAATGTGGACAAATTTTTCTTGTGAGGGGCACTCATTTAATACATGGCCAAACTGGAAACATTTATAGCATCGAAGTGGGTTCGGGATAGTATAGTATACGCGTAGGCTAGTAAAATTTTTCCTGGAAATTCACTAACGTTAAACGTTGTGATATATAATCCAATATCAGTAGATGTGAGTCTTCTTCTTTTGAGTCTTTTTCTACCACGTTGGGGTTTTGTAACCGTATTTCACTTATACGTTCTTTATCAGATAAGCATCGTAGTTCATTGGAATAAAAATTGCCTTTAGATTGATTCAGAGTATGTTCTTTAACTTTCACGAATATATTAACAGACAAACTTAACATTTTTGCAATTTTGTTGGCCTGCTTTTTATTAAAACACTGAATCAGAAGTTGTCCGGACTTCAATTTTTTGCAAAATTTAACTTTTCTAGCAACTGTATCGATGGATTTTTGTATAAGGAAAGGAGAAACACTAGTAAGACGTCTTTCTGCGTGAACACCTGATCTGCTCATTATTAAAAACAGCGGGGGAATAGACTTTGGGTTAGAGACATATTTGTCTCTGTCAAAGAGAATACCTCCTATGATGAGGGTTATACTAGGGTTACTAGCCGAGGATGTTTATTTATGCATATACGTATATTTATTAAAGAATTATGCTTTATTGTTAAGAAAAAAAGGTATTTTTTTTGGCTTTTGCTTCCTTTTATTTCACAGAATGTTACTATAAAAGCACTGCACACGCAGTGAAAGTTAAACAGTAACTCATAATTTGTATATTTCAGTGTTAAGTGTTCAAAAAATTCCATTTGATCATACTCTATATAATGTAAGAATGAATAACATTATGGTAATTAATAGTAACATACATACATACATAATTGGCCATTACAACCCTTTAGTCAGGACTACGACCTAGCTTCTCACACCACTTATGCTGTGTGCGTTAATTTTATACATGAGTGGCGGGACTTACAGTTTAAAGTCGACTCCGAACGACAGATTTTTGAGAAGCTTTTCATGGCAATTTTTACTCTCAGAGTCTTTGCCAGAAATCTGCTGAGAGGAAGTCGCCGAAGAAATATTTTTTCGTTTTAATGTCTGACCTGGGATTCGAACCCGGGCCTTTTGTCTAATAAGCCAACACACTACCCACTAGACCACGGCGACTTCGATTAATAGTAACATAGCTTTATGAAAAGCGCCTAATATAAGAAAACTCCAGGTCCAAAAACTTATTAAATAAAGCTTTGTTGAATAGACTTCCATCTGATTGAAAAAAAAAATACCTCCGTTAACAAACAGTATCTGATTCCTAAATATTCTCCCCGTATTTTCCAGTGATAATTGATCTTTTTACTAACCAATTTTATAAAATCCAAAATTTTAACCAATAATTAAATTTTAACCACATTCTTAACGCAAATAATCGGAACGCAAATACGTATTGCGAAATAATTTAATACAAAAATTTCTTTTTGAGTATTTCTACATTTGGATTGCACTAATTTTGCAATTAAAGACTTTCAATATTATAATAAGAAAATTATTATTTTAATTATTAAATTAAATAAAGACTTACGTCTGTTTGCGTTTCAGAAAAAGTAGAAAAAAAAACATTTAAAGCCTTTATTTCACTCTTTTTTAATATCAAAATTATAAATTCATTTGTCTTTTATATTATTGCTTATACACAAACATTTGACATAAAAATCGAATGAGTTCGAGGCTTGCTACAAATGAATAAGACCGTTGAATACAAAAATAAGTTAATTAAGAAAATGAGATATATATTCGTATTGATATTTTCTGAGATGTACAGAAAATATTTTCTGAGATGTTTGCAATTAACAAACTCATATTTAAACGTTTTTAAAAATGTAAAAAACTTAACAATTGGTATTAGAAGTCAGATTGCAAAATTCAAAAGTAAAAAAAGTAGATAAAAGACAAAGTGCGGAACGGAAAACTGGTTATAATGGAGGAGGAGATTAACAACCTCTAAAGACAGCGACCGGAACCAATGCGAATTCGGTGGCGAACATAAACGAGAACTGTACCACATGGAGCTAAGGTACCGCGCGCAAAAGGCTAATGAGTCTACAAAGAAAAAAATTACATTTCAGGAGGATAGCGTAGTGATTTAATAAATATTAATCGATTGACAGATATATGAGAAATGCTATCTACTGACTAGGGTTTTCTAAAAACTAACTACTGCTTAAAATCTTTACAATACTATGAAAATTTTAATTTTAAATAAACGTAAGATTATCAACGAACACGTTTATTATTTATTTTTGCTTCTGTATAACGAAAATGTATTAATTTTGATATGTTGACGAATACCATATGTAATATAAATCACACATAAAACAAAAATTACACAAATGAATATAGTATATAAAATATTAGAATATGATATATAATAATAAATGTTGAACGCACTATACATATATAACTTACTGCCTAGAATGGCAAAGGTTGTGAATATTTTGTAATTCTAAAATTATTGAGTATATAAAATATAATGTTAAAATATACGTACATATATACATTAATAGTTTAAAACGTTTGAACAAAATTTCGTACGTTTTAGTAAATAACGTTTTGTTGTAAGTTTAATTCTTACCTTCCTCCAATTACATGGTACGTAAAACAGCCAGTATAAGATTGCTATCAAAAAAATTGAGCCGCAAAGTATATAAAAGTTGGTAGATAGAGCACCTCCTTTGATCAAGTTCTTTAATTCATTACTATAAATTTGGTTCATCGAAGTAAGAAGTGACGTTCTGTTGAGTTTAAAAAATTCCATTTCTTTAAATCTATCCTACAAAAATTAGAATATAACGTAAGTTAAACTTGTATATATTTGCATTTGATTAAATTTTATTCAAACACCTATCCAAATTATAACTGACAACTTCTCTGTAGCACGTAATGATATTAACTTTGCTGATGTTCATTTTTGTAGTCTTCATATATACGATACGAAAATACATTTAGATTTGAAATATAAATATATATATATGCATATATATTATGTATGGCATACTTAATGAAGTGCTTTTAAAGTATGTAGTTATATTAGGGTCGTTCTCATTTATGTATATATTTCATGCTATAAGGACGTATACACTTTAATACGTTTCGTTCGCATTAAACTGCAAGCACAACGACATTACTACCATAACAATTAAAGTTTCAAATTATGTCTTATTTTTACTCAACGAAATAAGGATTAATTATGCCCATCATTTATGAAAATTAAAACTTTGGTGACCATTTATGCAGTCTACATGGTTCCAATAATTTCTGAAATAAATCGTGTAGATAAGAAATAAACTGGTGTTGTGCGGAGTACTAATTATGAAAGAACATAGATTTTAAGACAAAATTAAAGAATTTTGAATAGCTTAATTTCTTTAAATTTTAATAAAAAGGGTGTATAAAATATCATAACAATTTCTTATTATTAGTGTGGAATATTACATCGTCAACTTGGTCGACTAGCCTTCTTTGGGAAATGGGGTTATGATACTCTAACGGCAGAAACACATAAACAATTTCGACCAAAAACATTTCATGAACATCGCTTAAGAATTGTTACTTCGATTTTTTACATAAAATTTAATGCACAAAATTTAGACCATTTTTTTCGATACCAGAAAATCTGATCACACCAATTTAAACATATAATATAGCTAAAACTGTGCACTTAAGACGAGTAAACCAACATAAAAAATAAATAATAAACTCGAATGTACGTAGCTCGCCAGCTCAACAAAACAGGTAAATAAAAAATGTTCTGTGTGTATAATTCGCTTGTTAATTTTTTTTTAATTTGAATACAAATAGACAGAATTTCAAAGCTACAAATATTAAATATTTAACTTTGTTCACGTTTTCTGAGATCGCAAACCTGAGGTTAAGAAGGCCGTTAGCACCAAAGGGAAATTTATGAACAGGACAGGTTTACAAGTGCAAATTTGCAACACCGTAAAACGTGGTTCCTTATCAGGTAAAACATAGAATTATCTATATGAAATATATTTGCACAGAATTTTGTTAGAAATATACTTATTGAAGTCAATATTTGCAGATCTATAAAGTGAAGTGCATGAACTTACGCATTTCCTCTCCAATATTCTAAATTTTTTCCATATATGAAGGGGAAATACTGAACCAAATGGGGCACATAGTTTCTTTAACATGAATATTGAAATATAAAAATTTATCAAGGTAACAACCAGTATAGTTTCAGATTTTTGTGCCCTTATTTTCATGTTCCAATGAATTGAATATTGCTCCATGTTGGTGTAGGATACCTGTAAATTACTGATAATTTTTTCGATTTGGTTAAGTAGATCTAAAATAAACAAGTAGAAAAGGAAGAGAGAATTTACTGTTCTCTGTTGTAGTCCATTAATAATATTAAATTATTTATCGGGTTCAATATTCTGCTAGGAAACTTTGAATGTTTTATTGTTAATCATATTATAATTAGTATTGTCTCGAAATATGATCCTTTAGTATTTAACATTTGAATCTGATCTTCAACAATGTAATTTTTTTGTCCATATTTTCTTAAACTTTAAGACGGAATTTTAATTTCTTGTAAGTCTAAGGGTTTAAATGTTTTAAAGTTCTTCTTGATGGGTTGTACATATTTCTCGAATCTTTGGGACCTATATTCGCTATTTTTTCTTTGACCTGTTTATTTATATTTATTGTAATTACATACATACATAATTGGCCATTACAACCCTTCAGTCAGGATTACGACCTAGCTTCTCACACTACTTATGTTGTGTGTGTTAATTTTATACATGAGTGGCGGGACCTACAGTTTAAAGTCGACTCCGAACGACAGATTTTTGAGAAGCTTTTCATGGTAATTTTTATTCTCAGAGTCTTTGCCAGAAATCTGCTGAAAGGAAGTCACCGAAGAAATATTTTTGTTTTGATGTCTGACCTGGGATTCGAACCCGGGCCTTTTGTCTAATAAGCCAACACACTACCCACTAGACCACGGCGACTTTATTGTAATTATCTTTACATTATTTAACTTAGTATTTTTTATACAACTCGCCGTAGTCTAGTAGGTAGCCAGGATTCGACTCCTAGGCCAGACATCAAAATAAAAATACAAAAAGTAATTTTTCGGCAATTCCTGGCAAAAACTATGAGAGTAAATAAAATTGCCATGAAAAGTTTCTCAAAAACCTGTCGTTCAGTGTCGATTTTAAACTGTAGGTTCCACGAATTGTAAATAAGTTTTACTTAATCGCGCAAAAATGTGAAATATTCGTTTTCCTTATACAGTAAGTTATTATCTGTACATAATCATGGTTATGGCTATCAAATCTAAAGTTTTTAGTGAATTTATTGTGTCATTTTCAGTAATAATATGAAGCTTTCAATCGACTGAACAAATATCCAGTTCGCGAGTATGATGGAAGACATGAAGCATAAGGTTTACATCTAAAACGAATTTCATTATCTAATAACCATTAACTTTTTGATTATTACTAGGATTGCCCCATTCTGTATGTTTACAGTTTATGTCCCCTACTAAAATTCCTTAATTAATATCATTGTTCTATCCGCTTGTCTTGCACATTTTTGTCAAACTGAATTTTATGTTTATAATTTAATTTTGTCTCATTTATGTATAAATATTTAAAATATCTGGTGTGCTTTTCTTTATGAATTCGTGAAGCTCATATCCTCAATCTATTAATATTAGATAATTAAGGTTAATATGTGTTAATTTAAGTTTTTTAAATAAATCTTTGGTTATTTTGAGCCATTATTTAAGCATTGAAAAATTTTTTTCAATTCTTGATATTTGTAATTCTAGTTGTTTTAGAAAGTTTGTCATTTATGGCAAATTTAATTAATCAAAGCGTACACCCTGTACAAAAGTGACTCAACTCAAAATTTTAATTTTTCGAGTTTATATGCTTAAACTATGTAGAATACACTTGTTTATTTATAAAAAATATCAGCATTTGGTTGTTGTTAACTGTTATTAAAAATGGTTCAAAGATTTTATTTTTAACTAGTTTTATTTAAGTTAAAAATAGTTTTTGATCGATTTCTGAAAAATTAAAATTTTGAGTTGAGTCACTTTGTACTGGGTGTGCGATTTGATTATTTAAATTTAACATAAAGTGTTTCATTTCTTCAATAAAGGAGTTATAGAGTACACTCGGGTCTCGTTTTATGCGTATTTTTTTATGCGAATTCGAATTTATGCGATTTTAAACGAATTATTTTTTAGATTTCAAAAAGGTATGATCTTTTTAAACTTTTGCACCATTTTTAAATTAAACTAAGTTAAATTAAATTAAGTGCCTAAAGGGTTGTAATAACCAAAGCTGTTGATTCAGAAAGGGGCAGTGTTTTCTCTGTGGTTTGAAAAGCTTTTTATATGGGAATCTCTTGTGAATGTACGCTGTGGGGTGAGCCTGACACTATCATATCTCTATGCCGAATACATTGTGAAAATCAATCGTTCCAGTTTGTTTCTAATTGGAAAGGCAATTAACTGATTTAAAAAATCTTTTATTTAAAGAAACTTCCTATTTAATAACTGGCACTTTAATACTCTTATTCAAAAGAAACAGTTAAACTTTCTAAAAAATTCGTTGATAGGTCGAACCAATTCCTAAACGATGTAGATTGATTTACCCCACATTTTTTGGATCACTTTGTTTTTTTCGGTAAATAATGAATTAATATTTTATTTTTGTTTAGTTTTTTTTTGTTTTACTTTTGTTGATTTTTTTATGCGATTTTACTTAGATTTTTTAATTAAAATTTGAATTTAAGCGGTTATTCAGGATTTTGAAACGAATCATTTATTTTTATATGAAGCTAGAATATCATTTTATGCGATTTTTTTTTTGGAACGCATCTGTCGCATAAAACGAGACCTGAGTGTACCCTTAAATACATTTACAAAGAAGATGTCGTATTAGTATATACATTAGAATTACAAGATTTATTTACAGTTAAATCTTTTCTTTTTAAATAAATTATTTGTTTCAGTTGCTTATATTTTACGCACTCCCTTGTAGGATGCTGGATGACCATACATATTACACAGAACAATAATAATTTGCCTTTTTCATCAGGGGGTACCTTTTCTACACAACCCTTTTCTCTTCTGTGGTCCATATTGCATTCCACACATCTCCTAGGGAGCTGATAATTAGCAGCACTGTGGAAAAAGCTTTGACAGCTGCGGCATTGGTAGGATGATAAAAATGTGCAATCCAAATACAATTGGAAGATTGCAAAATTAGAGGAGCACCATGGATCTCGCTGTGCTACAATCATAGTCAACCAGGAATCCCTGGAGCACCTAGCAAAATCCAATGGTACGGTGGCCTTTGGATTTGAACATATCATCCTGAAAGTATATAAAAAGGACTACCGCCCCATGGAGTCAGGTAACAATGCCACTCAGCGGGACAAGCCACAGGACGAACACATGGGCGGATCGGAGGAAGCAGACGAAAAGGAGGATGATAACCTTACAGTATCCTCAACACAGACCCATAGCCGATCCAGAGTTAGCTCTCTCTATTACACTGGATCGAATATAGCATCTGTCTTTGATATGCAGCTGAGGGAATCTCAACTCCTAGACGAGGCTGATCAGGAAGATGATGGCCTGGATACAACGATAGTGGAGAGGAAAGAGAATTTGGTCCGAGTAATCCAAATAAATCTCCATCACTCTAAGGCAGCATCGGCTGCACTACTTCTCCGACTAACAAACAAAGGAGAAGACATCGCCCTAATCCAAAAATCATGGTCTATAATAAGGTTTGTGGATTGGAGTTCAAGGACTACAGGCTGGTTCACGCCAAACATATGAGTAGGCCTAGTTCTTGTATACTAATTAAGAAAATTTTCATAGCATATTTGCTCCCTTCTTACAGTAATGAAGACCTAACTACGATTGCGACGGAGATAAATGGAAGGCAGTATTGGATTTCATCCAGCTATATGCCACATCCAGCCGAAGATCCTCCACCAGATGCAGTGAAAAGACTGGTCACCGAAGCCAAGCGGACTAAAGTTGGCCTGCTCATTGGATCCGACGCCAACTCTCACCATACCATATGGGGCAGCACGGACGTTAATGAACGGGGTGAGTCACTATTTGATTTTATAATCTCTAATGATTTAATAGTATGCAACGCCCACATTTGTAACTAAGAGTAGAAAAGAGGTATGGAACCATTGGCTCGAGAAGTAGTTCTGATGAGGTCAGAAGGTTTCTGAGGAACACTCCTTTTCTGATCATAGACACATTGAATTCTTTCTAGACAGGGAGATCGAAAGTGTGAGGACACTTAGTAATCCCAGGAACACGAATTGAGATGTCTATGATCCTCTTGGCAATCTGGGCATGGGTCCACTTACGCACAGTTGATTAGATAGTGTTTTGCAACCGGAAGCTGCTGTGGCTGTTTTTACGAAGGCTATATTAGGGGCCATTGAGAAAGCATGTCCGAAGAGGGGGCATAAACCTCCCTATTGGAACCGGGATCTGGACAGGCTCAGGAAAGAGTCGCGTAGACTTTTTAACGCAAGGAAATTCGGAAATGCGAAACATTGAGAACAATATAAAGTGTCCCTGGGCGACTAGAAGAGAAACTTGAGACGAGCCAAGAGAGATTCGTGGAGAAACTTCTGTAGTAACATGGAAACTATCAACAAAACCTCCAGGCTAAGGAAGATTCTTGCGAATACGGCCTTCGTGCCGAGTGTACTACAGAAGATGTATGATTCATAGACCAACTCGGAAAAGGAAACTTTTGAGCTTCTCGTGAATTCGTACTTTCCACTGGAACAAAACTTGGATATGCGGGTGAGAGCCTTGGAAAGCGATTCACTTGAAGACTACTACTCAATCTTGTCTGTAGAGGCAATCAAATGGGCAATAAATGGATTTAAACCGTTTAACTCTCCGGGTCCAGACGTAATATATCCAGCCCTACGACAACGCTTGAAACTGGAACACATCAAGATACTTAGAGAGACGTTTTCCGTCAGTATTCCTCTAAAACACATACCGTGGGAATGGTGTAAAGTGGGAGTGGTCTTCATACCAAAGGCAGGGAGAAACTCTCACACTCACAGGGATTTTAGACTTATAAGTCTTTCTTCTTTCCTGCTGAAAACCACGGAGAGACTCATCGATGTTGACCTACGCCAGACCTATGTTATCTAGACAATAGCATACGTACAATAAGGGTAGGTCTGTGGACACTGCTTTACATAACCTAACGTTTACGATAGAGAGATCGCTGACACGAAGGCCGTTTTTCAGGATATAGAAGGAGCCTCCAATAACGTGGAATTGGGTGCTATTTCCTATTTAACAAGACTGAATGTACCGGATACTCTGGTCAATTGGATACCCAGACTACTATGTGGGAGAACAATCTACCCGACACTAGGGTGCTCGCTCATCACCAGAGAAGTGGAACACCATAGGGTGGAGTACTCTCCCCTCTCCTATGGAACCTTGTGATGAATGAGCTGCTAGTGATGTTGGAAAAGGTGGGATGCCGGGCGATTGCCTATGCGGATGACATTGTTCTCACTATTTCGGGTAGATTTGTTGACACTATAAGAGACAGGATGCAAATTGCTCTAGGGAAGGTTAGGGAGTGGGCATCTGGTCGTGGTTTGGGTGTTGATCCCGGTAAAACGGAGGTTGTACTCTTCACGAGGAAGTACAAGCCTCCACCTTTTCGTCCACTGAGATTGTATGGGGCGGAACTGGAAATCAAGGAGGAGGCGCGTTTCTTAAGCCTTATCCTGGATAGGGAACTATCTTGGAAACCGAACTTCGCTAATAGACTAAGAAAATCCTCCATCGCTCTCTACGCGTGTAACAGGGTGTTGGGGAAGAAATGGGGCCTGAAATCTAGGATGACTCACTGGATCTACACAGCGGTGGTCACACCTATCCTGACCTATGGATGCCTGGTGTGGTGGAAATCCCTGAATAGGACAACGAACTTGAACCTGATATGCAAGTTACAACGATCTGCTTGCATAATTATTAGTGGTGCCCTGCGCACTACTCCTACGATCGCGGTGAAGATGATCTTATACCTTATACTGCTTGACCTATACTGCAGGGGTGTGGCGGCCAGGGCTAGTAGGCATCTACGGGACGACTGGACAATGACATGCATTGGGCATTGGTCATACAAGGATACCTGAGGGAACCGATATTGTTGGAAGCATAGACTATACCACACCACGATATGACTTCTCAAAGAATTTTAGGACATCCATCCCGAAAAGGGAGGACTGGAGAAAGGGTGTGACGCACCTCACGCGGAATGCCGCAGAAATCTACACCGATGGCTCCAAATTAGAAGGAGCCGTTGGTATTGGGATATATTCGAGATCAATCGGAATATCCAAATCTATGAGGCTACCAGATCACTGCAGTGTCTTTCAGACGAAAGTGTCGGCAATTCAACCTGCGGTGAGAATTGTAGCGGACAAAAATGTTCGCAAGCGAAGAATCATTATACTTTCCGATAGCCATGCAGCCATCAGGACGCTGGATTCTAGTGTGATAAACTCCAAGACAGTGTACGACTGTCGCAGACGTCTCAATGATGTTTGTATCACATGGGTACCGGGACATAAGGATATTCCCGGCAACAGCGGAGCGGATAATTTGGCTAGAAGGGGCATGTCCGTCGAGCTCTCTGATGAATTCTCTACATTGGGAATCCTGTTAAGTACCTGTGGGCTTATGATTGACAATGCAATCGTGGACCTTGTCAACAGTAGGTGGGCAGCGCGGATAAAGGCAGAGCGGCGCGTAAATTCTGGCCTAGGCTGGAATTGATGGAGATTCACTTCTGTAAGAAGTAACATGGCTATTTAGATAGTAAATATGAATATGGAAACCTAATAATACTTCTTTGTGTTAGTATCAGCTTTAGTATCAGTAAGACATCGTCACTTTTATAATAATTATATAGATCGATTGCGCTAGGGGAATGGATTTCAACACGCTTTCGCTTATTTTTACTGCTTCGCTTTTTGAAGAAGTGTAATATCGGACGTAGTTTCAAAGAATATATACCACTTTACTGTCGAACCAAGCGATGAGACCATTTCAACAGCATCAATTTCAGTTACTTTCGATCGCGCTGCTTTGGTCTAACATCTTTAATTTCTTTTTGGTTGACCTCTTAGAGTTTGTTCCTCATGGTGTCTTAAGGCAAAATATTATTTTTTATTAGACCGACTACTATTTCATTAGACCTATTCTAATATAAGGTGCTCCTTACGGAAATTTATCATTGTCATCTAACTATACTGAATTTTAATTAATTATAGCTTGCAACAGCATGGTCTGCAATTTCATCATTTCTTGTGTCATACTACTAAAATGTCATTTGAAATTACTCGATGTCTAAATTGATGTTTGAAAATCTTTCTTTTGGTGGTGCGCACTTAGCAACTTCTGAATGGGTATGCCATTGCACTTTAACCTTTAAAAAATTATACGTACGTCAATAGAAGCTTACCCATGTATGTTCATTTTATATGGAATTTCTTTTGTTGCTAAGTTTATTTCGGTTTTACTTACATTTTGCAGTTGCTTTGTTTTGTTTCTGTTTAAATTTTGATTTGTTTGTACATAGCCTCATACAGCCTCAGCGTAAAACAGGTAAAACCGGAAATAGAAAATAGATTCAAAAATAAACACGCAATTCCCCATATATGGGGAATCTGTAACCGTAAGAGGCACTGCAGATAAAAGCGTAGAAAAACGTGACAGCACTGGTGAAACAAAACGCCGGCCAACCGCTCATTCAAGTAATATGCCGCAATGTAATAAATGCATTTAAGAAAAATTAGTATGTTAAATTTTTTTAT
The DNA here is from genome assembly GCA_014635995.1 of Sarcophaga peregrina. Classification (NCBI taxonomy): domain Eukaryota; kingdom Metazoa; phylum Arthropoda; class Insecta; order Diptera; family Sarcophagidae; genus Sarcophaga; species Sarcophaga peregrina. Next base: position 84,873,846 of record CM025789.1, on the reverse strand, counting down.
ATTTACTTATATTTTATTGACTTTGAATTTTATTTTATTATTAAGAACTTGTAAATTTTATTCAAAAAACATCTAATATCAACATATTATACATACCCAGGTATGTAACTGTTGAAGTAAGGGATGGGAATAAAAAAATGGGCACATCCTTGGCCCCCATCCCCCATTTTTACTTAAGTCTAGTCTCTACGGATGTTAGGCCAACAAAATCGCATCTATACGCTTATGAAATCCAGCTGTCGTATTCGACGGGGCGAAGACTTTTCGAGCTCTCGATTAAAGGCTAATATTAGAGGACGATGTAACAATTGCGAACCTCCATCATGTATCTGAAGTGGGAAACGGCCTGGTAGATATCTGTGAGCTCACGGTCATATACTAAGTATTTCATTTGGGTTTTCATCAACTGATTTGAATAAAATGCCAGAGGCTGTAGTTTTTCGCAGATTTGCTGTTGCAATGCCGCGCCAACTACCGTGTCAGATGCGTCTATGTATAGGCTAGTTGAGCTTTAGCAGCAGGATGAGTCAAAAGTGTGGCGATTACGAGTTCGTTTTTGCAGTGTTCAAAGGCGGCGTCCGCGGATGGAGTCCATGTTAAAATGTTATTTCCGACAATCAGTTGCTGAAACTGCATCTGGTACGGTATAGCGTGTGGTAGGAACTTTCTATAAAAATTTACCATGGCAATAAATCTTTTAAATTCTTGAACCACTTCAGGTTTCGGAAAGTTTTTTAATAATAACAACCTTTTCTGGAAATGGGCGAATATCTTCAGCGTTCACGAGATGACTCAAAAATTTGATTTCAGTTTTACCAAATTCACACTTATGCATATTAATTGCCAGGCAGTTATCGCGAAGTCGATGAAAAACTTTGGTAAGGTCGGAACAGTGTTGTTCAACAGAACTTGTGGCTACGCAAATGTCGTCCATGTTGCGTTGCAGAGGCCGAACGTCATGTACTTGAATTCAAAAAGGCCGAATGGAGTACTTATCCCAGTTTTAGGAATATCATGCTGATGGAAAGTTTTTTGCAAATCAATTTTTGAAAATATGCGCTTGCCTTGTAAATTTCTCGTGAAGTCTGTTAGGAAAGGTAGCGGATAACGATCGGGTATCGTTTGCGCGTTAAGTGCGAGATAATCCCTACAAGGACGTCAAGTCCCGTCACTTTTCCGAACCATATGGAGAGTTCTGGACCAATTGCTCTTCGATGGCTGGCATATTCCGGTTTTCGACAAAAAATTGAATTCTTTTTAGCTGCAGCGAGTTTTTCCGGGCTGAGACGTCGTCGTCAACAAAAAACTGGTTGCCCTTTGTTTCGATCGTGTGCACTATTGTAGAGCACGTCGTGGTGCCGTAATGTGATATTTCGGGAAATTTGTCCAAAATCGATGTAAAAGGTGCACTTGATGTGAACATTTTAATTATGGCTGTTTTCTTAAATTCTGTCAATAAGTTGATTACGCCGTATTTCTATAAGCAAGTCGTAGTGATTAGGCGGAGGTGTAATAGCAGTTAATCGAACGGCAAACCGTCCACCCGACACGTAGTTTCTCCGCTTCCTCTGCCCTGTTAGCCAGCTTTTCCGGTGTTGCAATTATTGCCGTCCGGGTACCTCCTGGAGCATCTCTTATCGTCTTTATTACCGAAGAGATTAATTCTCCTATTTGTTCTCGCCATGCAGTTATTATATCCTCTTCCGTGGTTACCTTATCCAGGTATCTCAATTCAAATATTGTTTCCTGTGTTATCGCCCTGACCTCAACGTCGTCGGATAGTATGGTTCTCACTTTAGATTGGTGCGCCTCTGCAGCCACCTCGGCCGACCTTTTAAATTCCAACAGAACTTTACCCCTTTTGCATTTTCTTCACAAGGTGAACATCATCACCCACTGATTTAAGCTCCAGGGCGTTTCTAACTTTTCTCAAAATGTCTGCAACTGAGATTTTCTCCGTAAGTTTTATAATCATTGCATGCGGTCTTGGGGACTTTTTCCGTTTCCGAGTCCTGAGAACCCTATCATTGGTGTCCTGGATCGACACCTCGGTACCCGGTACTTCCGCATCTCGCCTCGTTGCACCACCAGTAGTACCCACAGCTCTCTTTGTCAGATAATTTCCACCAACCTTTGGAGGAACGTCTTTCTGTCCCTCCGGGCGAATTGGTTTGGTCTCCTTTGGGGGCGTACTCCTCGATTTTTCCACTTAGTCCCTCAGTCTCTTAGATGTACCATGTAGCTGCTTCTGCTGGATCGTCTGGGTGCTTCTATTATTCGTCCGGATCTTACTCTCCTGGTTTAAAATCTTGTCCCTAGCCGCTTTCTGGTACAGCGTCGATATTGATGCCACAACATCGCGCATCGCCTGGTGGGACCTTCTTCCTCCGCCCATTATCTCCACAAGTTCCGATATTTTATCACCCAACTTGGTTCCGCTTCTTTTTCGGGAGCTTTGCTTCGCTGCAACTCCGGCAGGGACGTGCGGGATCTATCTCCATTCTGCACCTGCGGTGTTGAATGAAGCAACCTCGAAGCCCTCTGGAAAGGATTCCACATAGGGCTGCTGAATCCCGACTCCTTTGCACCCTCGGTGCCGGCTGGAGTAGTTAAGCCTGTAAAAGAGTTAATTTTGTTTATTTCCATATTTCTTGCTATTGGATCCCAACTTGAAGCCGTTGTCTTGGAATCGTTGTGTAGTTACCCTTATTGTGGTCCCATTGTTACCTTTGCAATACAGGGAGGCCATGCGAAAGTTGATACAAGTACTCATGAGTTGTGTTCAGAGCCAGACCGAGAGCTAAACAGAAGAGGTTCTTAACTGCCCCCACACCCCAACTCAACGGGACTAGTCCAAGATCGTTCTCCAAGGCTTTCCAGGTTTTAACTCGACGGAGACAGATGGCGTATTAACCTGAAAGCCGTATGTCTCCGTTTCTTTGTAGTCCTGGTACAACAATGGGTCAATTTCGACCTCTGGGTACTGTACTTGTCTTAACCGACAGGTACACGTCCTCTAACCTAACCTTCTTTGTAGTCCTCGACTACTAAATTTCATATAGCTAAAATAAAACGACATTTTTTATAGCGACTTTAAAACTTATTCTACTTACTTATTCTACAAAAATAAAATTCAACACCTTGTTTGTTTATAACTTTGTTACTAGAACCTACGGAACAATTCAAATCAAAAATTAAAAACAATATATAAAAAAAAACATAGAAATCGAGACCCCTGAATCGCCAACAAAATACAAGAGAATCTTGAAAAATAATATATTTTTCTTCTATTGCAACACTTTCAAAACAAATATTTTGTGCAATAATAACAAGAACAACTGTTTTAATAGTGCTGCACATAATATAGACAAAATTTATGCCAGAAAAAATCACTATCAGCTTTGTATAAGAATGTAATCGAAATTTCCAGCGTATATTATGGACAAATAACCTGAATGAAGAAATAAAACCCTACTGGCTAACTACAGTGACTTATGTAACCACACATGCCCCGAATTCATCTATACGCATCATGTTACGGTTGAGTGAAGATGAGAAAGAAAGTTTTCCAGTAGCCGGTGAGGCTTTGAAAACTAGCTTTTATGTAGATGACTGCATGGCTGGCTCCAACACCATAGAGGATGCCCAAAGGATAGCAGACTAACTAAATGGGAAGCTAATTGCTGACGGCTTTCGATTGAGAAAATGGGCAAGTAACGTCCCTGAAAACGATAAAATTGAGAGCACTGTGAGCATGCCTACAGATATCTCTGAACGTCTCATTGGTGTAGTATGGAATCCAACAACTGATTATTTTTCTTATAATGTAAAGGATAAGACATATTGTATCGATAAAAAGAGGAAACATATATTTGAAATTTCAAAAATCTTCGACCCTCATATATAGTTTTTGCGTCATAGTAGCAGTAGAAATTACAATTCAGAAACTTTGGTTAATCCAATCCTCTTCGTACAACAAATATATCGATGGCTGCTAGTAAGGCTTCTGAAGTTAAATCAGTGCCAAGGACTAAATGGACCGCTTTGGTGACGAGGGAAATAAACAACCCTTTATATGCATTGGCATTTGGCGCTCTACGACCGTTATATAATTTGTACAATATAGGACCAACTTACTTGGTAAAATGGGTACGTAGCATTTACCGTAAATTTAGGTAAGTTGCCCACCAGTTGATCATTAGCGTTGGCAGATAGGCATTTATCACAAACTCTTTTAACCTATTCACGAGGTCCCACAATCCAATATCATTGTTGGGATATAGCGATAAGATGAGGAATTCCTGCATGTAGGTTCTTGAAATGTAATTCATGCGTAATTTTAGAAGCGATATGGCAGTTTTTATGCAAAATAATCTTATATTGGTTGTTGACCTCCAATTCGTAAAATGCCGACTTCATCTATGAATGGATACAATCGTTTTAACTTCTTATTAGTGATAGGAACCTTGTTTTTGATATTAGATATTATGTCAGGAAAGTCAGTTTATTGATAGTGTTTAAAAACTCATTTTCAGCATATCTAATTTCGTCTACTTGAAGTGGTGATTAATGAACGGAAGTTTTTAAAAGCTCGATAATATTTAGCTTTTAAAAGGGATCGAACCATACAAAGAAGACTTACTTGTTGCTCAATACGTAACTCTTCTTTTGTTTTCACATCTTTTAAGGTTTCGGGCCAGTCAGTTAGGCGCTTTAGTAAAAAGGTGGGCCGTAAAAATACATCTAGTTATTTATTAGATAGCTCAATCTAATGCCTCTACTTGCACAATCTGCCAGATTTAATTTGACATCAATAACGGTTTCCTGAATAAACCCGGTCCTATGACCAATGAATGTCTCCATTTAGAGGAGAGTGTCTTGCTATCTGACTAGCATACAATGTATCCTTTGTATATATACAGGAATCAATTACTAAAAATTAGCTCCAAAAGATATGCTGCACACATTTCCATTCTGGGAATTGATACGAATAAACTGATTATTGTTAAACATACATAATTGGACATTACAACCCTTCAGTCAGAATTAGAACTAGCTTCTCATTTTTTATCGGTTTAGTTGTTGTTGTTGTATACGTGTTACAAGGTCGAACAGTGGCGTAAAAAATGAGGGCAACAAAGAGTTTAACTGAGTTTAAATTAATCCTGATACCATTATATTCTGGTGTTTTTTGTTATTTAATTTATTAATTTCTGCTTCAAGTTCATTTGGCGATACATGTCTAATCGGCCAGTCCATTGGACAAGCGCATTCTAAAAATTTATTAAGTCATAATTATTGTTTCCGCTGTAAAAGTGATGTGGCTGAAAAGTATTTTGAAGATGTAATGCAAACGCTTCAGCTTTGCCTTTGTCTGTTTTGCACCAAACACCATTATCATCTTTGATGGGAATACTTCTCTTAATGGGCCGTTTTAAATATTTTGTAGCCTTCCATAGACTGAATTCATAATTTTTTGAAGTACCTAGGTGTCTTAGGAAGTAGTTGAGCTGTTTTCTCTTTTGTTCAGCAAAACGTTTTTTTAAATCTTTAGAAGCTTTATTAAACCTTTATTTATCTATGGCATTTCTAGTGTATTGCCCAATTCTTCTCAGTTGTCTTTTATTTCTTATAAGGTTTCTGATTTCATTAGTTATAACCAATCTTTCCTGATAATAAAAACTTTCGTCCTCTGTCCTTTGTTAAAATTTTCAACAGCTTCATCTAATTCTTCCGGGGATTTAATCGGTATATTGAGGTTTAAATTTCTTTCAATCGAAATTTTGAAAGAGTTAAAATCAGTCCTTCGGTTTACAATTTTATACTTTCTTGAGTTACTGTGCAGAAAACTATTAAAGTTCAAAAGAATTGGCGAGTGATCAGAGCTTAGTTCATTCGATATATTTTAAAACTGCCCTGAAATACCAGAGTAAACAAAAAAATCCAAAAGGTCTGGAGTTTTTCTTGGATCCGTGGACCAATAAGTCGGACTTCCGGTCGATATAACTGAGTAATTTTTGTTAATAATGCAGCTCAATACCCTTTGGGTTGTGAACTCGTAAGTCCCACCATTGGTGCTTAGAATTAAAGTCGCTACCAACTATAAATCTAGGTCCTAAAAGATCAAAGAAGTTTTGAAAATCTTGGCTGCTTACTTTATAGCGTGGTGAAAAATAAACAGAACATATTGAAATAAGTCTGAAATCCCATATTAACTTAATGCAAACTGCTTGAAGAAATGGTTGACTTATTATGTTGGTTACCTCATACTTAATGGATGAATTTATAAGAATCGCTGACCCGGCGTGAGCATTAGCATGTGGTTGATTAGCAATTATTAAATCGTAGTTTCTTATCTTGAAAAACGTTCTACTTGTAAAATGTGTCTCTGATACTAGTAGTATATCTATATAATTATATTTAATAAAAAGTTCAAATTCATGAGCATGGTTGGAAAGCCCGTTTGCATTCAATGCTGCTATACGGAGATCTAATTGCATAATTTTGAAATAAGAAGAGTAATCATATTAAAAAGTTTGTTGGTTAGTCCAATTTCATTTTGAAGTAATATTTCAATATTTTTAAAGGAATTATTATCTGGATTTTGTTGAGAGCTGTTTAGAGCATTCGCATACGAATTTGGATTATAATGAGTATTGATCCCATTTAATGGTGTAAATGTGCTGAATTATTACTGATTTGTAGTTTTTTTCTTAAAGTTTGCCGGTATACTGCACAACCTTTATATCCTTTAGTTCGTACATTCAATAGTAAGATGACCGAGTCCGCATTTAACACAGTTAACTTGCTTTTTACAATAGCTTTTGGTGTGGTAAAATTCTTGGCAACGGTGGCACTGAACAAGATCAAGATTGGGTTATTTATATGTCTGATCTCATATAAACTTTTATTGTTAGAGTTTGGTTTTAAATTAATGTTAAACATAGATAGGGGTCTTTTAGTAATCCTACTCCGTATGTTTGTGACGTTTCTAACTTGATGTCCATGATTTTCGACGACAAATTTAATTTCTTCAGTTGATGTCAAGTGGTGTAAGTTTTTCAAAACAACTCTATACGATCTTTCCTGTCTGACTTGGTAAGTATGGAAAGTTTTTTATCATTTAAGTATCTAAGGAATATTCTATATGACTGAATATTGCTAACCATTATTCTGATGTGACCATCCATAAGAGTTTTAAATTTAAATTTACTGGCTCCAATTGCCCCAGAAAAGTCTTTAGTCATTGCACTAATATTTACCACATTTGGTATAATTATTGGCGGAGGTTTTAGTAAATTAATTTCTTTACCGTCATTATTATTTCTGCATTCCTTAACAACATCATTATCTTCGTCATCTTCATCATCACTTTCGTCACTGCTTAAAATTCTAAACTTGTTTTGACTTGCTGGCTCATCTGTTGTTGTAATGTTTTTAAACATAGCTGCTTGTTTCGAAGTGCTGGGTTATTACAAATATCAATGATATTGTTATTAATTGTTTTGTTTGCATTGTTGTAATTAGTGCTTGTAATTATTTTGTTATTGTTTGACCGTTTTGGTTTGAATATTTTCGGAGATTCTGTTAATCGTCTCTTTTGTAACTAAGTTGGCTGGACTACTCGTCATTATCATCATCCATTATGATGGTCAATACAAATTGTTTTTTTTTTCTTTTTATATACCTTCTCTTTTGTTATTCAAAAATAAATGTTCTAGTGAAACAATATAAATTGTTTTTGCAGAAAGAATGTTTATTTTGCAATTTATTTTAAACACTTTTGGTAAATAACTATTTAAAGACATTAAAGAATTCCTTGTACATGCATACTCGATCGCAGTCAATAAAGGACTGGATCATATTGTTATTGACGGAAGGCACGTCTCCAGTGTACTAGATGTTCGCACATTTAGATGTCGAAACAGCAACTCGGACCACTAACTTGTCGCAGCAAAGTTTCGATTATGCATTAGCGCCACTAGCTCTGCGCGCTCTAAGGCATTGCGGATCCTGCACGGTAAAAGGCTGAGATAACAAAGGACAGCTAAGTCGTTCTCCGCTCAGCTCTTGGATAAGTTCTGGATTTCCCTATCTAGCGGCATTGGTGAACTGGAAGCCAACATATCCCACCCCTTGCAGACTTCTGCGGAAATAGTCCTGGATTTTGAATGCTAATTCCAATGAAATCAATTGTACGACAAGAAGTGTCGCGAAGCAGTAGCAGCGAATAATGTTGCAATCAGCCGCTACTCGAGCCATTGTCGTGAAATATAAAGAGAGGAGAAGGGGTGAGAGACACCTTTTCAGACTAAAGAAAAGAAAGTAAGAAAGACGAGAGCGTGAAGAAGTCGAGATGTATAGAAGTTTGGAAATTCTATGAAAAGATTCAGTGTCTAAGCAAAGATTTTAAGTCCTGTCCTGAACGTCTTCCTGCAAAGATGAGAATGGACACTTGGTGACAGAATCGCAGGGAGTGTTGAATTGTGGAGGAAACACTTCTCTACTATGCTACAAGGCTATGACGAAATCAGTAGATATGATGTGCTGACCACGATCGATGATGCCGGCATGGAGATTTCGGCGCATAGACATTAAGAGGTCAAAGTCTCGATTATGCTTCTTAAAAACAATAAAGCATTAGGACCTGCTAATGGCCTCCACGCTGAATTGTTTAAGCTGGTAGGGACCTTGCAACATCTTATTTACAAAATAAGGTTAGAGGTAAGTATGCACAATAATTGGAACCTCAGTGCGCTCTGTCCTGTTCTGAAAAAGGGATAACGAACGATACACACCAACTACAGAGGTATAAACCTTCTCCTCATGATTATTACAGGCGTATTGTGTGAAAGATTGAAGCCACTCGCCAACACACTGATGGGACTTTACAGTGCGGCTGCCAAGGTCCACCATCGACCAGATATTCCCCCTACCCCAAATCCTGGAAAAGAACCATTAAAAACGGGTCCACATACACCATACACATACACGAAGCTGATAAGACTATGCAGAATGACTTTGAGCAATTCCTGTAGCTCCGTCAAGGAACCGAACCTTTTGATACTGTGACAGGTTTCAGAGAAGGAGACTCCTTACCGTGCGACCTCTTTGACTTCGTCATGAATAGTCTTCTGCGGAAGACATTGTCACTGTTACTGCTGCTTTAATGCTATTAGTTGGGCGTCTATGAAGAAGTGCCTGGTAGTAAATAAGGGCGTATTGAATCACATGTTACGGCCTACCACCATACTTTCGATATATTGAATGAATTGATTTACTGGAAGGATCAAAGCCTTGTCTCCGATTGGTGTGACCAAATGGTGTAGGCGTGCCAGAAGCAAGTGCAACTGGAAGGATGTGTTAAGCCAGGCCACAATCCGTAAATCGGTTGTTGATGGCCAATTAAGTAGTTAAGAAAGTCCGAAACTAAGTAATAATGTTTTTCGATTCAACTATCTTGGTAATATAGTATGTTTTTGTTTATAAAAAACCTTTTAACAATTACTAAAATTGGATGTTTGTTTGATGTTATTATCTTCTGTTTGCTCATAAAACATATTATCAGTTTAGAAGCAACTTCTGAAAAAACTTTCATAAAAAGTAAACTAGTGAAAAGTAAAATTGAAAACTACCCTTATATTTTTCAATAATAAATATTGGTTGATCTGCATTTTCAGTTTAATATTGAATAAATGCCATAACATGTGCAGCGAAAAGAAGGATTTGTAGTGTGAGAAAAATTTATTTTTATCCATTGTTTTTTAATTATCAGTGTAAAATCTTTTTTTCACTAAAATTATTTTGAAACAATTCTTACTTTCTTTTGTGGTTAACCATATCTCATATGTCATTTAAATAATCAGATAATCCGAAACATCCAGAACTCTGCACATGAAGTTCAGCACTCTACCAACAGAATGTTCTAATAATAAAAGTCTAATTCGTACTGAAGCAAAGTTGCGAAGTTGGAACTATTGGATCCGTAAGTATTTATTTTCTGATGAAATCATATTGCTTGTCTTGATCAATGCTGTATTCCCAGTGTTTAAAAAAGGAAATTCAAATTTAGATTATATTATACTCTTGTTATATTGTTTATAGATTGTTGTACATGCATACAGCTTCGAGGAGAGGAAAAATTACTTACATTAATTTTATTTACAAAACAACGTATCCCAATAATGCAATTTAACGGTTTAAAAACTTAAGGTTATCCTTGTTTTTAAACAACAGATATTTAACGAAAATCAAAAACTATTTTTGTGGTGCGACACAGTAGCTTTTAACGGTACGACAATCGTGTTAGAAGTCTACATTTTCTGTTTCTTTCAGTAACGATATAATAATAAATACATTTTAACGATTGGCAGAAATATTCGAAACACAAACATAAGAGATACATATGTACATTCAAACCCCACCATAGCAAACCACGTAAAGATCGAAGATGGGTTCCAGGTTTACGACAAAATTTTAAAAAGAAAGTAAAAGTAAATATTTCAAAATCAAAAATAATGTAAAATTTTATTCTATATATACAAAGAACAAATCAAATTCTATTAAAAAAATTAATATATAAACGAATTGAAATTGAAAATTAAAGAACAAAGTAAAAATGAAACAGTATTACTCTCAGTTAGTGAGGGATACCATCTTTTAGAAAAAATGAAATTTCAAGAAATTAAAAAAATCCAAAGAAACTTCGAAAATATAACGACGCATATTAAAAATACTAACTCAAAATTAAAATTAATTTAAAGTTCAAAAATATTCCCTCTTGCTGATGTATAATTAACTAAAAACTTGTTAAAATGACTTTACTTTGCCGAGTTATTATTAAAAACTTTTTGTTTGCTATATAACAAATTAAAAATAGCTGTGACTTGACTGCGTAAATAGATAATTATAATTTCACAGGCTATTGCTAAAAATGTAAATCTGTATTGTATTTTATACATTTACAGTCAATGTCTCTAAAATAGATTTTGATTTCAGTTCAAATGTTTCAGTATGGAATTAACTACATTATTTTACTTAGTATTTTTTATACAAGTCGCCGTATCGAAGTCGCCGTAGTCTAGTGTGATGGCTTATTAGACGTAAAGCCAGTGTTCAAGCCCCAGGCCAGGCAATAAAACAAAATACAAAAAGTATTTCTAATGAGATATCCTTTCAGCAGATTTCTGGCAAGAACTATGAGAGTAAATAAAAATTTCATGAAAATTTTCTCAAAAATCTGTTTTTCGGAGTCGACTTTAAATTGTATGTTCCGCCACTTATGTATAAAAAATTAACACACACAACATAATTGGTGTGAGAAACTAGGACAATAATCCTGAAAGAAGGGTTGTAATGACCAATTATGTATGTATGTATTTTTTATACACACATCATTTACAATTTTCATATATTTTATAAAAGTAATACATGGATAAAATATACATATATATATATATTTCAATTTATTATGGCTTTGTCCAATTCAAAGTATACAGGTTTTACAAAACTGCTGGCAGTTAAGACATTAGATCCTTCATGAACGCTAGTGGTGTACGTTTCGCTAAGTTGCACCTTCAAACCTTGACTTAACAAATAAACTTTTACGTCCTCTGTTCTATACCTCCAGAGAATACCTATAACTAAGACGTATAATCCTTATGCGCTTTTTAAATAATATCTTTATCCAAAATCGAATCATCTGTGTTACTGAAGTGAAATGCAAGGAATTTTCTAAAATAACGAGAACGTTTGAATTTTTCACACAGAAATAATTTGTAATTATTTGCAAAATTTGATTATCTGCTACTTGTACTATCCCTCTAAACAGTTTTATACGAAGTTTGTACCACACACTTTTTTTAGTTTGTAAAGCATTTGTTTTAATAACCTCAACTTTAATAATTAACAATTCCAATGGTTTTGAAAATATTGAAAGAAAAAGGTTAAGGGATTCATCAAACTCATTATATCAGGTATGTGATGAAAACGAACGTTTTATTATAAGATGTGATGAAGTCCGAACAGTTTTAGTTTCCATTTTTTGTTTCATTCTAAACCGTTTCATGTAAAATAACAAACTTTTTATTAAAAAAAAAATTATTTTTTAATTTGTAGAGCGTAACTATGGCATTTGTTTTATCAACCTCAACTTTAATAATCAACAATTCTAATCGTTTTGAAAATATTGATCGAAAAAAGTTAAGGAATTCATCTTTTTTTTTTATAAAACCAGCACTCAGGGGATGACTCCTACTCATGCAATGCATTGTGCAGGTTTAGGAAAATAGGTTATAGGAAGTGTGGACATTTGATTTAAACTTACCCCCTACCTCAAGATGCGAACGGCAAGGAAACGAGTTGCTGCTAGGTGATTATAAAATGGACAGTGCCATACCTTCACCATTAGACAGTCTACAGCAATCGTCCCTAAGACGCCCGCATCAAGAGGTTATTTGAGTTCAAGGTGAAGGATAGAGATGAAATTATCAAACAATTAAATTATTGCGGATAAGTGTATGTAATAGGTACGTATGTATTTTTAATAAATACTTCTTTTGATAATGTTGTTGTTTGAAACCAGTTTGTTGTTATTTTCTTATTAATATTTAAATTATTGCGGTAAAGTGCATGCAATAGGTTATTTTTAATAAATACTTCGTTTGATGATGTTGTTGTTTGAAAACTGTAGTTTGTTATTGTCTTATTAATATTTAAATTATTGCGGTTAAGTGTATGTAATGTATGTATGTAATAGGCTATTTTTAATAAATATTTAGTTTGATGGAGTTGTTATTTAAAAACTGTAATCCTTGACCGCAAAATTGTTTTGTTTTGGTTTGTTTATTTTAATTTTGTTCTCTTTTTAATTTCAGTATTTTTATGTTATTGTTTGTGCACTGTTTTAAATTGATCTGATTTTCGTAAAAATGATTGCACGAGCAAAAACAGACGGACGATAAGAAATAGACGGACGGATTACATCTGCACATGACGGATGATAAAATACTACTGACCCATTATATATGCCGGAAAAAAGGTAAAACGCCATAATCTAAATTAATGAGTTTAGATTAAATAAGGAAGGAAACTCATATTCAAATGAAGTCAATTCCAATTCTCAATCTTATTTAGCTCCTGCGCAAACCTTTGCCAAAGTTTTCAGCTTCAACTCAACCTTTAAAATAATTTTTTGCTCTTCTTGTGCGCTGTTAGTGTGTTTCCCCATAAAAATACCATTTTCAGGTTTTTTCAATTGTAATTGTTCATATAATTCGCTTCAATATTTTAATCACACAATTTTTTTATTATTAAAACAGAAACATTTTAACAAATCATATACAAATAGTTGCTCGATATAAAAACGAAAATTCTGCTTGCCACATTCTTATTTTTTGAAATTCTTATAGAACAAAATGAAAACTGAAATCGAATTCGGTTTATGAACAAAACCAAAACGAAACAGAAATAAGTGGAGCCATCACAATTATTTCCGATTTTATAGAGTTTTTTGATCGAAATCGTTTTTTATCACATATCTGATAGTTTTCTTTCCCTTTAACCAATACATGTAAATACAAAATAATAAAAAAGTGGCGACAATCATGATCCGCTCATTACCTTCAACTATGTGCTACTATGTCGAACTTTAGATAAGATACATTTAAAATCTAATCTATGAGAAAAAAAAATAATAGATTCCGTACGTTTTCCAGCGGTTTTACATATCTCTATCCGCCGAAAAACGATTTTTAATCCGAAAAAAAAAAATTAGATAGCAACGACAGGAAAGTGCGAAAGGTTCCATTTACTGTTTTTACACCAAATCTAAGCTGATGATAATGATAAACGGATAAGTCATGGTCAGATTGCCAACTGATCGTTCACTTTCGTTCGTTTGACCATTTCAAGTAACTGATAGCATTCTTAACAACTCGTCGCAACCGTCTTCTTTGTTTTAACTCAAAGGTCATCATTTAAAATTTGAGGCACGAAAACTGATTGTTGGCGATCGCCTATATAAGAAATAAGATATGAGGACAAAACTCTAGTCGATGTATCGGCTTAATTTAAAACGAAGCTTGTTATGATCAACTACATCGAAAGTTTTCGAATTATCAAGAAGAGCCAAAAGTGTTACATGTTGTTACGCAAAAATAGTCGAAACCACCTAATATCGTTTAATATTAACATAAACGATATCAGCTACGAATACAAAGACAATGCGACAATGCGTACACAATACACATGACACAAATACACACTAACATATGCATTGAACTTGTTATAAGTAAACCAGCTGCAACAAGTATGAGAGAAAAAGAGGCAGTAAGCGAACGCAACAACAACCAACGAGAACAAACAACGATGCAGTAGCTATAGAATTCTCGAGACGGCGCGAACGTGAACCTTTAACTTCGAGAACCATGATCAGACTGAAGGCGTGCGCATATAAAGGAAAGAGAAAGCAGACAACCAGTGAGAGTGAATTCAATCAGCATTGTGTGCAGTTGCGTATGAAGTAAAAGTCGTGGGTCGAAGATATCCGTTGTGAACAGAGTAGCGAATAGTGTGTGAATAATATCGGACAAGCAATAAATTGTTGTAGTTACTACTGTGTACGTTGTATAGGTTAAGTTTGAACAGTGAGACATAAAAGTAGTGTGAATAATAAAGAGAGTTCCATTAAAATAAAGATATATTTGTTTTTATTTGGTTTGCAATAAACGAACTCATATATAAACGTTTTTAAAAAGGTAAAAACGTAACAATTGGTGTCAGATGTGAGATTGCAAAATACAAAAGTAAAAAAAATTAGTAAATAAATAAAATGAAGTTCTGCGCATTAAGAGTAGAACGGCTTAAACGGGAGTTGGCTAAACTAGAAGTGCCAACAGCGGGCACAAAGAATGAACTGCAGAGGCGATTAAGAGAACAACTTCAGCTTCAGGGCATCGACATCGAATCCTACGAGTTCGAGGATGAAGAGCAACGAGTGACACAGGCCCCTGCAACGCCTAGCGGTGTCGACATAAATTCGTTGCTAGCCGCTATCATGGAAAGAATGTAAGTATTAACGGATTTACAAGAAGCTTCTAGAGCGGAGAACCAGAAGCTATTCGAAGCTTCTAGAACCGAAAATGAGAAAATCCAAGCAGCAAACCAGAAACTTCTCGCTGATGCACAAGAAACTTCTAGAGCGGAGAACCAAAAGGTATTCGAAGCTTCTAGAGCTGAGTCGCGAAAGGACAGTGCACAAATGATGGAAAAAATGCAAGCAGCAATTATGGAACACATGGAGCATAGAGAAGAAAAGTTTTTGTTAAAAATGGAAAAGAAACTCGAAGCGACAACAGAGAAGCTGCAGGAAATACGCGAGTCATTCAGCAAAAGAATTACTAGTGTCGAGGTAAAGGTGGCATATTTAGGAAGGGCCGTTGAAGAGAAGGTGGCCAATTTAGAAAAGGCCCTCGACGGAAAACTCGTATTGATGGAGGAAAAGTTAACCAATCTCCATAGCCAGCGACCGGAAGCAGTGCGAGTCGTATAAGAAAGCACCAGCAGAATACAACCACCTTGCTTTGATGGCAGCTCACCTCTATCCGTGTTCAAGTTCCAATTCGAGACAGTAGCCAACAGAAACGGATGGGACGATGAGGAAAAGGCTTTGGAACTTACACTGACATTAAAACGAGTTGCAGCCGCGATCGTAGAAACCATGCCAGCCAGCTATAGAAACAACTACAAAGACTTAATGGCGGCGTTGCAGCGTAAATTTGACGACGAGAGTTTACCGTATGGAGTTGAGAACCGCGCGCAAATGTCAAACGAGTCATTGCAATCCTTTGCAATGGAAGTTGAAAGATTGGTGCAGCTTACATACCCAGGAGAAAACCACCCATTAGTAGACAACATTAAGGCCGAGGCGTTTGTTAATGGTATACGCGACCCAGACATTAAAGTAGCGGTATGTTCCACACAGAAGACAACATTAGCAGAGACCGTTGCTTTCGCACTAGCCCAGGAGATCGCTCGCACTATCTCTAGACCACAAATAAACTAAAGTCCGCAAAATGGAAGTCGTGGAGGAAGAGGAATGCCTTTTAACTAAAGTTAAGGAAATGGTGAAGCAAGTGTTAGAAGAAAACGGACAAAAGGCTAATCTTAAATGCTTCAACTGTGGAAAGGCTGGGCATTTCCAAAGAAACTGCAAAGCGCCACGTAAAAGATCCAGATCCATCTCGCCATCAAGGAATAATAAACGGGTGAACTACCACCCATTTTCACAAGAGTCCCCGTTAAACTAAAACGAGCTAGCACTGAGGGGCAAGTGCTGGCTCCTACAAGCGAAGGCCCCACAATCTCAATATCAGTGATGCAACAGAACCACACCAATCATACGGCGTTCGGCTACATAAACGGCAGACGACACACACTCACTATAGACAACGGGGCGACGCAGTCCATCATCAGACCAGATGTAGTAAAGGGAAGATGTGAGGCACTTAAAAATGTAAGACTTCGAACAGCTACTGGAAAGTTTGCCACCGTCCACGGAAAAACAGAGGCGAAGCCAACATTAGTGTCACACGCATCTATATTGTTGCCGATATTGTGGACGAGGTTATCATTGGTGCCGATTTTATGAGAGCTCATTCAATTTGAATATGGGGCAACAGATTATGAGTTGGCGAAATGTAGAGTACAAGCATCAAGTGCAGGCCAGAAGGATAGTTGCGGTCGAACAACTCAATCTGCCACCTCAGAGCGAATCACTGATATGGGCGCGTATGGAAGGAGATTGTGAGGACAACCGCTTGTGGGTTGTGAAACCAGCAGAAATAGAAACGGATTTAATAACAGTAAAGGCCCTCGTCAAATCTACAGAACAGAGAATAGTCCCGGTGAGAGTGCTGAATCTATCAGGCAATGAAAAAGTCATCTGTAAGAACTCAGAAGTCAGTCAATGTGTTCCAGTAGAGTCGGTAATAAACAGCGAACAATTTCCGCAATCTGCCGAAATGTCAGCCAAGGACCAACAGGAATTTAGTGCAAGTGTGAAGAACTGGATAGCAGGCTTAGCAGCTTCAGAGAGAAATAAAGCCAAAAAGCTGCTAAAGAGGTATGCTTGCGCTTTCTCCACAAATAATAAAAGACAAGGAAGAACAGGTATGGTCAAGAATGAAATTGATACTGGCGAAGCGAGACCGATAAAACAGGCACCCAGAAGCGTACCGCTGGAGAAGCGTAATGAGGTTAAAGAGCCAGTCGACGAAATGAAGAGGAGCGGCGTAATCGAGTCATCGTCAGGTCCGTGGAACTCACCTGTAGTCTTAGTCAAAAAGAAAGATGGCAGTACAAGATTCTGGGTAGACTACAGGAACATGAAGCTGAATGATGTCCCTAAAAAGGACAGTTACCCGCTACCGAGAATTGATGACACACTCGACACGCTAGCTGGAACGAAGGGGTTCTCCACATTAGATTTACAAAGCGGTTATTGGCAGGTGGAGAGTGCAGAAAAAGACAAGGAGAAAATTGCATTCAGTGCCAACGGCGTGATTCCATTTGGACTCTATATTGTTCCGGCTACATTCGAGCGGCTTATGGAACGTGTACTCAAGGGACTGCATTGGAAGACTTTCCTGGTGTACCTCGACGACATCATAGTGATGGGCAGAACTTTCGACGAATACCTCAAAAACCTGGGAGAAGTTCTGCAACGAATAACTTCGGCTGGACTAAAATTAAGCTTAAAGAAATGTGCATTGTTCCAAAGACAGGTGAAATATTTGGGGCATCTTGTAATAGCAGATGGAATATCTACGGATGAAGATAAAATACGAGCAGTAGGGGACTGCCTCATCCCCGGAATCTTCATGAACTCCTCGGCTTTTTGGGACTATGCACATACTACGTCTGTAGTGGGCTTTGTGCCTAACTTTGCTAGCGTTGCTGCAAGCTTGCATGAGCTCACCAAGAAATCGAAAGCGTATCAATTGGATGAGTCACAAGAAAAGGCGTTCTAGACACTAAAAGACCTATTGTGTGCTGCACCAGTTTTGGCGTATCCAGTTCCAGGAGAGAAGTTCATCTTAGACAGTGATGCTAGCGGATATGGTATTGGAGGCGTAGTTTCCCAAGTGATAAATGGGACAGAGAAAGCTGTAGGCTACTATAGTCGCACACTGTCAAAGCCTGAACGAAACTATTGTGTGACTCGACGAAAGCTACTTGCCGTGCTGTAGTGCATAAAACATTATTTATTTATTTATTTTTATTTATTTATTTATTACGATTTTACAATCTAGATACTAAAATATATACATATAATACTATATTAACAATTATTTTTACAGAAATCTCTAAGAAGTTTCATAAATACATTAATATTATCACAATTTTTTATGTTACTTGGTAACTTATTGTATTTTTTCAAACCTTTATATTCTAAACAATTCATATCTCTACAAGTTCTCATATATGGTAGTCTGTAATTCTCTCTTCTTCTTGTATTGTAATTATGGATATTATTATATTGTAATTTCTCATTCAAATATGTAGGACAAAGTCCTAACTTTATCTTATGTACAAATTTCATTGTATGTAACATTATAGTCTGCCCAACATTAAGCCAATTTAAATCATTTTACATGCTTCTTATACTAGAATAATAATCCTTATGTAAAATAAAACGCATTGCCCTATTTTGCAATTGTTGTCAACTTCCATTTTTCTGGAACTACACCTGTCATGAAACTTTCATTTAAGATATTCGCGTAGAAGTAGAATGAATCTTTCAAAACACCTTCTGAGAATAAATTTTCACCACCAATTTTGTATTTTAATTTCATGGATATGTTACACAATTCGCTTGTCGTTACCATTTTAAATTTAAATAATTCAAATTGATTATTTGAATTTGATGTTAAATCTACGTAGTCATACTGTTCAATCGAGTCATTAATTTCCTTTACGCTATTTACGAAAAATTTATTTAAGTTTTCTGACATTTCATTTTGATTATTGTAAACAATATCGTTTATTTTAATAGCTTTTATTTCATCTTTCTGTTCTTTTAAATTCGAGACTTCTTTTAAATACTTCCACATATTTCTACTATTTTTGCATTCGTGTTTATTTTTTGTTCAATATACTGAATCTTTTTTAATTTTATTAACTTTTTATATCGCCATTTAATTTCATTATAGTCGTCCCATTGACCAGTTTGCATTGATATTTTATATTTTTCAAACTTTCGTTTATTCATCTCACAAAGCTCTCTATCGTACCATTTATTTCTTATTTTTAATATCACAGTTCGTTTCACAATTATTGCAGACATTATTTCAATTATTATATCATTTATATATTATATCTTATAATCTATATCACAGTCATTACCAAAGTTAAAACTTATTGCCTTAAATAATTTAATAAAATATAACAGCTATAATTACTCCATATTGTTAGGTGTTTTGTCATTCTCATGTTTAAGTCTTCATTAGCAGGTACATCAAATGCAATGGTCTCATGATCACTTATTTGGTATTTTTCAAGTTTATCACAGTTTATGTTATCATCATTACAGAATATTAAATCAATTTTGGTAGAACTATGTTCAGTTATTCTTGTGTCAAACTTTACACATTGTTTCATGTCAATATTTAAAAAAACTTCATTTAGTTTATTTGAGTACAAATTGTTTCTATTCATATCAATATTAAAATCACCAACCATAATATTATGTTCACGCAGACTAATATTCTGATCAACAATAAGATTAACATTATCTATAAATTCCGCACAACTTCCACTAGGTGACCTATAAACAACACCAAAATTCCAATTTTTAGTCAATTTTTTTGTTTTTATAATTAAGCACCATAGGTTATTTGGAATAGCTTTCACATATACTTTTTTAAATTCAATCATTTCATGGACATATATGATAACACCACCAGTATGTCTGCTGCGAATCACACCTAACAGTTTTATAAAAGTCTATATTAATCTCTTGGTCAATTATATTCTTCGTCACACAAGTTTCTGTACATATCACTATACTAGGTTTTGTTTGTTCAATAAGCATTTGAAGTTCACTTTTGTTGGATATTATACTACAAATATTTATATATATGCACTTAATGTATTTATTATTGCCTTTCTCTGTATATTTGTAATTAATTTTCCTGTCATTTTTATTTACTCGTAATTGCTAGTAAAAAGTTCTTTTCCTTTTTTCCTCAACTTTTCTTAAGAAAACTGGACACAATTTACTGTTTGTCATATGGTTAATATCAAGATCCATCTTTCTTGATTCATTTATTCTCATACAGTTAATACATTTGTTAACACCGTCATTTTCACAATCATTTGACCTATGGGTTTTCAAACACTTTATACAAACATCATCATTTTTACAATTAACAGCTTTATGTCCATAGTCTTTACATTTAAAACAACAAAGTATATTTACGTCTTCATATACATTACAACGCTCCCATCCAACATTTAATTTTCCAACAGACATAATTTTATTAAAAGATTCCACACTTGTCTCAATTATTGCATTATAAAAACATCCACTTGGTTTTTTTTACTACGTATTGTTTAATAACTTTTATTTCCTCATTTACTATACAATCATTTTGTCTTTTCAATTTTTCAATCAATTGTTCATCTTTATATTGATGACATTTTTGCAATATTAATTTTTGGCTTAGAAGTTTCTGGTATTTATATTTCATAATCATTGTTCAATTTATCCTCCATAACTTTCTTCATTTTTTTTCTCTCATAATCATTAGAACTTTCGACTACCGCAACACCATTCTTTTTTATTACAACACTTGATATTTTGAAATCCGCAGGATCAATTTTATTATTTAAATCACTTTTTGTTTTGTCACTTCTTTGCCTGTTTTTTGGCTTTATAATTAACGGCTTGTCAGTTTTCACCTCGTTTTTCGTTTTATCACTTGTTTGTTTACTTTTTGGCTTAATAATTAATGGCTTATCATTTTTCGTATCTGGCAATGCTGTTTTCGCAGCATCAGCAAATGTCATTTTATTTATTACTTTTTTGTTATTCTCCGCCATTGTTTTTATTTCTTCATTTATTTTCTTACTTTCATTCTTATTTAGTTCAATACAAATTTTCTCACTGTTTTCTTTTATATTTTCTGCAGCTCTATTTAGTTTTTCAGCACAAACAATATTCTTTTCACACACTTGCTGCGTTTTGGCTATTTCACTTAATTTTAAATCAAATGAATTTTTAATATCATCGATAATTTTTTTCACAATCTTTTCATTATTATTTATAGCCATATCAAATTCTCTTTTGTACTCCCTCAAGTATTTGTTGTTTTTGTCCACTGCCTTATGCATTTCTTTAAGTATGCCATCAACATTTTGGATATAAACAACACAATCATCACACTTATATCTCAACATATTAATTTCCTTTAATTTAACTTCCGTGTAAGTATCTAATCCCGGGCATTTTAGTGCAAGATGATACACTCTTCCACACACTCCTTCACATCTAATACCTGTTTCACCACGAATTCCGCCATTACATTTGGCGCAATCCATTTTAGATTTTATATATACTTAGCTTATTTTCTTTTAATAAATTCAAAATTCCACTTAGAATATTCACTTTTTGTAAGGTTTTCAATAGTCCTGTCTATTTTTTTAAAACCCAATTTTTATTTTTATTAATAGAATTAATTGTTTTTATTTATTAACAACTACCGGTATATACGTTTGCAGGCTTACGACTTCAGTATTGAACACAGAAGAGGCATAAAACATTAGAATGCTGATTTATTATTAATAGAATTAATTTTTATTTTATATTTATATTAAATTTTATTTTTATTAATAGAATTAATTTTTTTTATTTATTAACAACTACCGGCATATACGTTTGCACTCTATGACGTTTGAAATCATAATGCATAAGTACGTTTCCTGCTAAGGAATGATCATTCTGCTTTGAAATAGCTGCTGCAATTTAAGAACCCTGTAGAACAGTTAACACGTTGGATTGAGCGCCTCCAGGCTTACGACTTCAGTATTGAACACAGAAGAGGCATAAAACATTAGAATGCTGATGGTCTTTCACGCCGACCTTGTAATTTGGAGTGTATACATTGCGTGAAAGCTGAGGAAAAGGAATCCATGGTCGATATCCGGCTAACGCGAATTGATGCCAACGAAGACTGGTCCCAAGCACAAAGGAGAGACCCAATACTGGCGAAGATAATAGCAGCCAAGGAGGAGGACAAACGACCTACAAGAAATGAGATATCCGCAGAAGGTCTTATTACAAAAGCATATTGGGTACTATGGGACTGCTTAAAGATCATAAATAGGTGCCTATATTGACTTTGGGAAAGCGCTAATGACAAAAGCTCATCCAACCAATAGGTAGTGGTAGTGCCTTCCTCCAAAATGAAAGAAGTCTTAAAGGAGTTCCATAATGGAGCCAGTGGAGGACATCTTGGAGTGACAAAGACGCTGGAAAGGCTAAAACGACGCATTTATTGGTTTGGATGTCAGCAAGCAGTGGCGGACTGGATAGCAAACTGTACCCAGTGTATTGCAGCTAAAGGTCCAGTAAAGAGAAGTCGAGGTCAGATGCAACAGTACAACTCGGGCGCACTTTTCGAGCGGATAGCGATGGACGTAGCAGGCCTTTTTCCTGTCAGCAACGCCAGAAACCGATATGTTCTAGGGGTGATGGACTACTTTAGCAAATGGCCGGAAGTGTATGCCATACTCAATCAAGAGGCGAACACAATAGCAAAAGTTTTTGTACACAACTGGGTATGTCGCTATGGGGTTCCAATAGAACTACATTCCGATCAAGGCCGAAATTTCGAGTCAACAATATTCAAAGAAATGTGTGAGATGTATGGAATTAAGAAAACTCGAACAACGCCTCTTCACCCACAGTCAGACGGAATGGTAGAGCGATTTAATCGAACCCTGGAAGAGTACTTGCGGAAAGTAGTGAGCGAGCAACAGAAGGACTGGGACGAACACATTCCGAGGTTTCTTCTGTCGTATCGATCTGCAGTCCATGATTCAACATCTAGATCACCCACCAAGGTAATTTTTGGGACTGAGATAAAACTGCCAGGTGACTTGGAATTTGGAGTTACGCCTGTCACAGAAAGAAAAGAAGAAAGCCTGAATGAACTTTCTCAATTTGTGCGCACCCGAATAAAAATGGTCAGCGATAGAATGAAAGGCAGGTATGATCATGCAGCAAACACAGAGGGCTTCCATGAGGGACAGTTGGTTCTACTATACAACCCAAAGCGGAAGAAGGGATTATCTCCTAAGCTACAAACCAACTGGGTAATCAAACGGTTAAACGATGTCGTGTACAGGATACAAAAAGCTAACAGCCCCCGAACAAAAATGAAGGTCGTACTTATAGAGCGACTAGCAAAATATGGGAAAAGAGATAATAGCCTATTCGGGACGAACAGTCTTAAGTGGGCGGCAGTGTAACGCAAAAATAGTCGAAACGACCTAATATCGTTTAACATTAACACAAACGATATCAGCTACGAATACAAAAACAATACGGTAATACGTACACAATAGATCGCCTATATAAGAAATAAGATATGAGGACAAAACTCTAGTCGATGTATCGGCTTAATTTAAAACGAAGCTTGTTATGATCAACTACATCGAAAGTTTTCGAATTATCAAGAAGAGCCAAAAGTGTTACATGTTGTTACGCAAAAATAGTCGAAACCACCTAATATCGTTTAATATTAACATAAACGATATCAGCTACGAATACAAAGACAATGCGACAATGCGTACACAATACACATGACACAAATACACACTAACACATGCATCGAACTTGTTATAAGTAAACCAGCTGCAACAAGTATGAGAGAAAAAGAGACAGACAAGTAAGCGAACGCAACAACAACCAACGAGAACAAACAACGGTGCAGTAGTTATAGAATCTCAAGAAGGCGCGAACGCGAACCTTATACTTCGCGAACCATCATCAGACTGAAGGCGTTCGCATATAAAAGGCCAAGAGAAAGCAGACAACCAGTGAGGGTGAATTCAGTCAGCCTTGTGTGCAGTTGCGTATGATTAAAAGTCGTGGTTCGAAGATATCCGTTGTGAACAGAGTAGCGAATAGTGTGTGAATAATATCGGACAAGCAATAAATAGTTGTAGTTACTACTGTGTACGTTGTATCGGTTAAGTTTGAACAGTGAGACATAAAAGTAGTGTGAATAATAAAGAGAGTTCCATTCAAATAAAGACATATTTGTTTTTACTTGGTTTGCAATAAACGAACTCATATATGAACGGTTTTAAAAAGGTAAAAACATTTTAAAGTAAATGCACGCAGCATACCTGACATATATCCGGTATATGGGTATAGCAAACGACACATCGTCTTGGGTTGCCAGGGCGTTTAAATATGAGCCACAAGGGAATTTCCCCGTTTTGCAAGTAGAATCCAACAAGAATAAGACAACTATGTAAATAAAACACCGGTGTTGAGCATAGAGTGGTCATGTTGCTTCTGCTAGCGCTTTTATGAAATATTGCCTGATTTGCTATACGTTTCTGCCCATTGGTGAGTAAAACTACCACATGGAAAAGTAATAATATTTCGAGCGTTTAGTGAAACTAAATCAAATTGTTTTTTATGTGTAATAAAAGTACCATGGAATATTGGTTAGAAACAGATAACTGATAGCTAATTTCATTTCTTATATTAATTTCATATAAGTTTAAAAAATTTTCCATTTATAAAAATCGTTCAAATTGTTTTCTTAAAGGACTCTAAATTATGGTATAACTTAACAAAAAATTTGATTTTTTACATATTTTTAGCTTTATAGCTGTTTAAAGAACTGGTGAAATTACCGGTTGGGCAATAATGGGTTAAGGGAACAACATTTTTAATAATTTGGAATGAAGGTTTGTTAGTTCCAACCTCATTAGACTAAATGGCCAAACAAGTGTAGACTAATTTGACTATTTGTTTTTTTCAAATAGCGGCAAACAAAAGTTAGGCAAACATGTTGTGATGTGGTCACACTTATAAAATACAAATATGTAAAATGAAAATAATTAGTAGAAATTTTATTAAAAGTATAAAAATATTTGAAATCATAATATATCATACATATTTACATACATACATACATATGTAAATGGTTTTATAATACTTGTTTGAATACAATAATTGCATTTGTCTTTTCAAATGCATGTTATTTATATTCTTACGTTGCACGTTATTTTTATTCTTCTTAAAACCTTTTTAACTATTAAATATCAGCTGACACTATATATACGTACATATTAAAAGACACCATAAAACAAACAATGCCATGACAATAACAACATTACTAAAATGGTTTTACAACTTTATATATTATTATGTGGAATAGCATTACAATTAAGCGCCTCTGTTTATCGCACTTGATCTAACAACTACTGCAAAGTATCGCCAAAATAATATGCATATATATAACTGACTTAGTAATAAACGGCATTGTAATAAAAAGCTGTATTGCCAGAATGGATTTTAATACATGCTATATTATGGATTTCTGTATTACCACACTTGAACAAAAACATATAATCATAATGACAACAGTATTATCATACAGTTCTATATAAAATATAATTTTTATCAATGAAAATATTAATTCTTCAATTTCTAATTATTTTTCGTCATTAGTGTTAGATATAAGCTTTAAAATGAGATATCATTCTTATATCTGATGCGGTGGTGTGGGAGATATTTGCAACCGACAAAAAAAGTGCTTTAAAAAAAAAAAATCATTGCAATAATAATGACAATTTTTCTATAACAAAAACAAAAACTTTTTATTTATACGTACTAAAGAGTTATGTCGCTTCAGGGATCTTTTTCTTTAATGAGATGTAAAAAAATAAAATGGTTATTTAAAAATCATTACAATCCGTGAATAGTTGCAAATTCTAGGCGAATAGGAAATTGCAGGCATCTCCGATGTGGTTATAGGAATACGTGGCAGCAATACATCAGTTCCCTTAAACTTTCCGGTGATAATGTTCGCCTCGCTAATACTGCTCATCAATTTTTTTATTTTTCAGCGCAAAAGATGGTGGAGGATTAATATTTCTAAGTAAAATAATGGGAATACCGTTTTTTAACTGTAAGTCATGTGATGGAAAGTCTGGTAAGTCTAACGAATTAAAAAATTAATAATTGATGATATACTCAATATTTGGAACGGTGTCGATCGATTAATAAGTTCTTAGATTCCCATCGATCTTGTTAAGAAAATATTGCTGTTGATGGAATTTTTCAATGCTAGTAATTCACGTTCAGAAAACCATTGGATATTTTAAAAATTTTGCACGATATTGGGAAATACACAATTTATTAATTCTTCTTTTGATTGTGTCATTCTGCAAAAGTCGGATACAAATTTTATATACTTTGTTATAGGATCCATTGGAATTCTCCCATTACCTAAATCAAGCAATTGTTTGGAAAAAGTTGGTGCTGGCATCACGTTGCAACTAAAAACACATATTAGTAGTTAATTTTAGAATGTCAACATGTCGCCAAAGGTAGTCGTCAATAATGTTCAAACATACATACATACAAACAAACACACATTAATTTTTATATATACAGATATATATATATTTTGAAACCTTATTCAACATTTAAAATTTCCAATGAGCCTTAAAATATCGATGTCTCCAATCATTCTGCGGTCAATAAACGTTATTCGGAATACTTTGCTTCATTACAATCTAATTTTTTCATTCATAAACAATTCTTAACATGTTCTTGTAATTTAAGAAAGTCTTAATATTTAAAAATAACATGCTTTGCTATTTTTATCTAACTAAATATAAATATGCTTATGTAGAGGGCAAGACTAACCAGCATATTATTAATTATATTATTAGTATCTTAGAGATTGATAATAATATATATGTAAATAAACATACATACATAATTGGTCATTACAACCATTCAGTCACCATAATTGACCTAGTTTCTCACACTACTTATGTTGTGTGTGTTAATTTTAAACATATGTGGCCGGGACCTACAGTTTAAAGTCAACTTCGAACGAGAACAAATCGCCAAAAAAATACTTTTTGCATTTTAATTTAATGTCTGGCATGGGATTCGAAACCTGGCTTTACGTCTAATAAGCCATCATACTACCTACTAAACCACGGCGGCTTAAAATCAAAACTCAAGCTATTTTAGGAAAATTCTCTATTAGAAATCTCTCCCGCCACTCATGGATACATATGAGTTCGTCCAACATGGAGATGATAATAGCTTGTAAAGGCCAATTACGTAAGTAGGTGAATATTAGGGATGCCAAACGGGATCGATTTTAAAAAATCCCGGGATTCGAGATTTTGTAAATCCCGATCCCGAAATCTCGGGATCCAAAAATCCCGAAAAATCACGGAAAAAATCGCGATTTTCTCTTAATAATATAAATATTTTGTTGAAAAAATCGTTTATATTCCAATTATATCAGTATTATATCTCATGAAAAATAAAATATAAAAACAGCAGGATAAAATTTATCAAAAAAGCATAAATTAACAAAAATAAAAATTATTCATACATATTCAATGCATTAGTTTTAAGAAAATTATTTGGATTCCAACAAAAAGATTAAAGCATTTAAGATGTGATCTGATGATAATCTGATTGAAAAACACTTCTCGCAATCAACTTTTGTTGGTAAAATAGTTCCAAGATAGCTATATGCAGCTTCTAAATATTCACTACTACCACCTTCTGATGTAAATAAATCTATTTCTTTTATATATTCTATATTTTCTATTAATTCGTTTTATAGGGCTTTTGCATTCTTCGATGCCATCAAATAATTTTTTGTCAATGGAAGTAGGGTTTTCCTTATCTGAGATGTTATTAACGAGGTCAAGTGATTAGAATTTTTTTCAGCACCTTTTCTAGAGTCAAAATATATATGAATTCACAATCCCGAAAAATCCCGCGATTTCGAGATCCGGGATTTCCCGATTGGCATCCCTAGTGAATATCTTTTCTATTTCCCGTTTAAAGTTGCATACCATTTCTAAACGGTAATGTTGGGTCCTTTCTTACGCTCTTTTTTCATAACCATAATCTTACAATACCTAAACAATATTTAGAATTTACAATTGAGCTTTCATACAGACACTTTTTACTATATTCGTTTTTTGATACTTTTGGATCCCGACAGTTCTAGAACCAAATACGTATAATTGAATCATTTATATTTGACAATAAAAGTTCAGACAATTAATTGTACTACCCGCCTCCTTTTCACACATCTTTCATTTATTTCAACGAAGAAAGCTTCCTTTGATAATTTTTTATATTGTTTCTTGATTGTTTAACGATTTATGATCTTTATTGTATAAACATAAAATATAATCGCATAACACAATATATTAATCTCTAATTTACGTACCATTTTATAATCAATTTAATTTTTTTTTAATTTTATTTATATAAATAAAATATATGTTTTATATTTTTTTTTATAGTTTTGTTTTGGATGCATATTATATGCTCAGGTTATTTACAAAATTTTGTTCAGTTTCTTAGAGACATTTTTTAAGTTTACAATACTTCATAGTTTAGTTTTTTAGGTTTCATACGCGTGATGACTATTGCTGTTAACTGTTCGGCAAATACTAGTGTTTTGAGGAATAGTCGATTAGTTTAGAAAGCAATAAATATACTTATCACTTTCGCA
Organism: Sarcophaga peregrina; assembly: GCA_014635995.1. Lineage (NCBI taxonomy): Eukaryota > Metazoa > Arthropoda > Insecta > Diptera > Sarcophagidae > Sarcophaga > Sarcophaga peregrina. The sequence continues at coordinate 84,845,038 of CM025789.1, read as the reverse complement.
GAAACCAATATTTGGTTGATTTCATTATCTTTATAAGAATAAACGTTATCACTAGAATATAGTTTATTTACAAAACTACATATGTATAACCTTTGTTATATATGTTCATACGTGTAAATACATAAGGTCAATTTATAAAACTACATACTTATGACTAATATTTTTTACAAACTTGTATAAATGCGGTTTATGTTCTTCACACAATCCAAAAAACAATAGCCTTCTATACAAATATATATATTTATGAATTTTATCTAACGCAAACAAAATTAAACGGGAAAGTTTTTTTTGTGGACTTTGTATTAATAACAATAAGGAACACAACATGACAGCAAATCCGGTAAACATTTAAACCTGACGGTTTTGAGATAAGTTGAAGTTTATTAGCATACAATGAACGATTTCTTATAAATAAACTAACCTGCATATTATAAAGACTTGTGTAAACTTTCCCCAGATGTGTAGTACGTCAGTGGAAAAAGGATGATATCCGTGAAAAATTAGATTGTTAGGTGATTTGTCTAGTTGGTCACGTAAACGCATTTGTAACTTTAAAGTGGATGAAGTGGCTAAAGGACAGAGTGCACTGGTAATTAGAACAACCTTCCACGCCAATGAGTAAAGTTTGGATTGAATTCTTGATGGGTAGGTCTTTCTACATGGTAAGATATAAGTATTCAATCCAAAATATACCTTAAAGCTGGTCAAACATGGTGGTGGTAGGATCATAGTATGGGGAAGATTCCCTCGTTTTGGTGTGGGTCCCCTATGTAGTATCCAGAACATTACGAAATTGGCTGATTACACTGAAATTTTACAAAATACAATGCTGCCGTATGCCGAAGAAAATGTGCAACTTAAATGAGTCTTCTAGCAGGGTAATGGCCTAAAGTAGACAAAGAAGTGGTTCAAGTACAAAAAAATCAATGTTTAGGATGACCCCTGATATGAACCCAATAGAAAATTTGTGGGGTGAAGTTAAAAGGTCAATCAGGGGAAAGTGTCCACCAAATTTCGAAGAGCTTTGGAATTTTATACAGGGTGCGAGGAATGCAATACAGCTACAAAATTTGGTCGACTCAATGTCTAGAAGATATGCTGCTGTTATGGATAAGCACTAAGGTTTTACGCAACAAAATTCAGTATAAATATCAATTTAGTTTTACTTAAGTTAGTTATAGCTTTAAGATTTCAAGATGTGTCCTTATTTTTTTCATACGTTAAACTTATAAATTCATAGAAAATCACAAAAAAATTAAAATATATTATAGTAATAACAAAAATTTTGTTTTTAATATTTTTTCTATCGTCGAAGTAAAAATAAATCATTTAAACACGAAAGAATTTTGTATTTTTTATTCGGTTGTAAATACAATGTAAGTTTGGGTATTTTTTACATAACTATATATAGTCAATATTCTTTCGTTACATTTATTTTCCCCTAAATGTTTGCGAATATACATACAATATATAACTTAATATTTGTATAGAAAATATTAAAAGTTACTCAAAATAATATTTGTTCTATTCGTTTTATTTTCATTACTTCGAAATTCCGCAATTGGAATGAAATTTCATTTCTTAATATGATCAATGTTTTTGCCCTCTGTTCTGCTTGAGCCTACTTATAAAACTGAAACTTAAATATCTATCTTATAAAATAGAGTAGTCAACGCTTACACAAAACATGATAACACTACACGTGTCCATATCGACTTACACAAAAATGTTGTACATTAACAACCATATTGTCTATAACAGACGCTGAGTCAGCAGAACAACCTAAAACATTTAGTGTAAAACAAATTATAAAACTTATATCTTTTATAAGTAACAACTACTACTTACTTACTAGAGCGCGCAGTCCCCGACGCGCAAATGCGCAATCGAAATTTGATTGCGACAAGGTTGTGCTCAGAGACGACGTTCATTCATTAAATTCATATATTAAATTTGATGCGGTGGTATGGAAGATATTTGCAACCGACAAAAAAGTGCTTTAGAAACAATATATACAGTTATGGACAAATAAATAGGGTCACACAAAATTATTAAGAATAAAGCGGAAATAAACAAAAAATTGAATTGTAATTGTGTGTTTATTTATTTCATATTATTGCTATGTTTATATGTTATTACCATTTATATTAAAAACTCAAAATAATTTACTTATGAAAAAAAAATAAATAAAATTTTGGAAATTTCATTGATTTGTAATGGACAAACATATAGGGTCATTAACGAAAACGATTAAAAAAACTTAAACAAGATTTAAAATCCTGGTTCTAAAGCTAATATTTTGTACTGTAACCTTTATTTCTAAGAACAGCTTTGCACCTTTTTGGCATTGAGTCCACCAAATCTTGACAAGTCTTATTTGGAATAGAATACCAAGCGTCTTTAATTTTCTCCCACAACTCCTCCTTATTTTTTGATTTTAGTGGTCCAATTTTTTGTTTTACTATTTTCCATAAATTTTCTATCGGATTAAGGTCCGGAGATTGTGTTGGCCATTGGATTACGTTCACACCGTTATCCAGAAACCACTTTTTCACAAGATACGAAGTGTGTTTCGGATCATTGTCCTGCTGAAGTATCCATTTTACTGGCATTTCCCATTCGGCATATGGTAGCATCACTTCGTTTAATATCTGACAGTATAAGTTTTTGTCCATGTTTTCTTTAATCCAGTACAATAGTCCCACACCATGCCAGGAGAAACATCCCCAAACCATAATTCTACCTCCTCCATGCTTAAAAGTTTTTGTTGTATAACGGGAACAAAGTTCTTTATTTTTGGGACGTCTTACCCACGTTTTTCCATCACTACCAATTAAATTAACCTTACTTTCGTCCGACCATAACACGTTTCTCCATTTTTTTACGACTACGGAATCACCACAATTCAAATGTGTTTTTGCAAATAATATGCGATTTTGCCGATGTCGTTTTGTCAACATAGGTGCTTTTCTAGAAGATCTGTCGAATAGATCTTTTTCTACTAACCTCCGTCTCACAGTTCTAGTGGAAACTTCAACTCCTGTCTCAGTTTTAATGGCAGCAGCAGATTTAAAAGGGTCCCGAGTGGACAACAGCTTGATATAATTATCTTCTTTTGCGGTGGTCTTCCGTGATCTAATTGAATGATTTTCTTTGCCTTTTAAAGCATTAAACACAAAGTTCTGTGATCTTCCGATAGTTTTGGCAATTTGACGTTGACTTTGTCCTTTTTTTTAAATTTTGAATGATGGAACGCTCAGCATTTGTACAATGCTTTGCACGACCCATATTTTGACTCTAACGGATATTTTTAGAGATATATTTTTTGAATTATATTTTTAATTCTGATATTTCTACTTACAAACCACTATTATACAAAAACAAGTTTAACTTTTGAAGATTTTAAGTTTTTATAACTGTAATTTACAGCTGACCCTATTTTTTTGTCTGTAGTAACGAATGGTATTTGTAATGTAAAACGATTAATCATATTGCTTTCATTTGCAAAGCATTGCCAGATGCTAATGATCATTTTTAAAAAAATATATTCTTAATAACATCAACATTTTTTTTTAAATTTAGAAAATTTTATATGTAATTATATTGACCCTATTTTTTTTGTCCATAACTGTAATTAAATAAAATATAATATAATTTTCATGTCACTTTTTTTGAAAATTTATCCTCCAAAATGATTGAAAATGTAGTCTAGTTGTGTAAAAGGAAAATTGGAATTATGTTGCTGCGTTGAATTACAATTCTCCATTATAATGACTAGTACCGTCCACTTCAAGAGTTCCATTCATAACATTGTACTTTGAATATTTTAACATGCTTATTTTCAGGAACAAAATTGGTTGTGATAATTTGGAGAAAAAAAATCAAAATCATTGCAATAGTAATGACAATTTTTCTATAACAAAAACACTCTTTATTTTTATGTACTAAAGAGTTATGTCGTTTCAGGGATCTTTTTCTTTAATGAGATTTAAAAACTAACCATTTTACTCAAAAATCATTACAAACCCTGAATAGCTTCCATCTTGAAAGGTATAACAATTGATATATGCATTAACATGGATTTGAATTTCAGACTATGAATGTATCTTTGTATATGCAGGCACCCAAATATTTATATGTATATAATGAGTACATTTACAACGAATAAAATAAAATAAATTATTTATTTTCTTCAACATAGCCTTAAACAGCTGTTATTTACATTTTGAGAAGGTTGAAGCTGAAATTCAAATGATATAAATAAAAGATCGTGTTTTGAAAACCGGGAAGAAAACATCAATTCTGACTAAACGATTCGGTCTGTAGACACATTCTGTAAGTACTTTTCCAGTTAACAGTGTAACATTTTTAACATACAATACCATTTCTGACATATATCGCTGCTTATGTTCAGATTTTGGAAAATAAATATTTTTTAAATAAATATAAAATACTAGCTAATACCCGGTGAGCTTCGTTACTACCATCGAAATTAAATACATAAAAATTAAAAAAATTTATTTATTCAGAAATTTATTACTAAAATTTAATATATACTTTTTTCTAAAATAAATAATTCTTATTCTAATGTCTTGGGATACACAATATTTTTTGCTTTGCCCTCTGGTGCGTATACATATAAATTTGCGGGTTTTCCTATTCGCGAAAATGCGACGTAAAGCTGTTCATGTGAGAAACATGGATTTTCTAGATTAAGTCCACAAACTTGAAAGGACTGTTCTTGAGCTTTATTAATCGTCATTGCAAACACTAGGCGAATCGGAAATTGCAGGCATCTCCGATGTGTTCATAGGAATACGTGGCAGCAATATATCAGTTCCCTTAAACTTTCCGGTGATAATGTTCGCCTCGCTAATATTGCTCATCAATTTTTTTATTTTTCAGTGCAAAAGATCGTGGAGAATTAATATTTCTAAGTAAAATAATGGGAACACCGTTTTTTAACTGTAAGTCTGGTAAGTCTAACGAATTTAAAAATTCGACTGGATAATTGATGACATCCTCAATATATGAAACTGTGTCGATCGATTAATAAGATCTTAGATTCCCATCGGTCTTGTTGAGAATATTGCTGTTGATGGCACTTTCAGAAAACCATTGGATATTTTAAAAATTTTGCACGGTATTGGGAAATACACAATTTATTAATTCTTCTTTTGATTGTGTCATTCTGCAAAATTATGATGCAAATTATATATACTTTGTTATAGGATCCATTGGAATTCTCCCATTACCTAAATCAAGCAGTTGTTTGGAAAAAGTTGGAGCTGAAGCATTACGTTGCAACTGAAAACACATATTAGTAGTTAATTTTAGAATGTGAACATGTAGCCAAAGGTATGATGATTTTAGCACGCATTTAGTTCATCAGCTGGCTCTGATCCCAAAAAATGTGATTCTAGCTGTTACAGTTTTTCAGATATACAGATTTTCGTATTTGCTTTATATGGGAGGAGCCACACCCACTATTGCTAGTTTGCCCATTTTGGTTCCAAATATTTATATTGAAACTGTAATCATTTGTACAAAATTTGAGGTATCTTGCTGTTATAGTTTTTCCAATATACCCATTTTATTATCTTACAATTGCAGGTAATGTTGCATATGTGGGCATGGCACGACGCTCATTTGAAATAGCAAAACAAAAAGCAGCCTATAAGTCCTTCCAGACATACAGGAATATACTGTGAAAATTTCAAGAAAATCGGTTGAGCCGTTTAGTCGTCTATAATGTTCAAACATACAAACAAACACACATATATTTTGAAACTTTATTCAGTATTTAAAATTTCCAATGAGTCTTAAAATATCGATGTCTCCAATCATTCTGCGGTCAATAAACGTTATTCGGAATACTTTGCTTCATTACAATCTAATTTCTTCATTCATACACAATTCTAAACATGTTCTTGTAATTTAAGAAAGTCTTAATATTTAAAAACAACTTGCTTTGCTATTTTTATCTAACTAAATATAAATATACTTATGTAGAGGGCAAGACTAACCAGCATATTATTATTTATATTATTAGTATTTTAGAGGTTGATAATAATATATATGTAAATAAACATACATACATAATTGGTCATTACAACCATTCAGTCAGCATTATTGAACTAGTTTCTCACACTACTTATGTTGTGTGTTAATTTTAAACAAATGTGGCCGGGACCTACAGTTTAAAGTCAACTTCGAACGAAAACAAATCGCCAAAAAAAATACTTTTTGCATTTTAATTTGATGTCTGGCCATGGATTCGAACCCTGGCTTTACGTCTAATAAGCCAGCATACTACCTATTAAACCACGGCGACTTCAAATCAAAACTCAAGCTATTTTTGGGAAAATTCTCAATTAGAAATCTCTCCCGCCACTCATGGATACATATGAGTTCGTCCAACATGGAGATGATAATAGCTTGTAAAGGCCAATTACGTAAGTAGGTGAATATTAGGGATGCCAAATGGGATCGATTTTAAAAAATCCCGGGATTCGAGATTTTGTAAATCCCGATCCCGAAATCCCGGGATATTCGGGATTCAAAAATTCCGAAAAATCGCGGAAAAAATTGCGATTTTCTCTTAATAATAAAAATAGTTTGTTGAAAAAATCATTTATATTCCAATTATATCAGTATTATATCTCATGAAAAATAAAATATTAAAATAGCAGGACAAAATTTGACAAAAAAGCGTAAATTAACAAAGATAAAAATTATTCATACATATGCAAATGCATTAGTTTTAAGAAAATTATTTGGATTCCAACAAAAAGATTAAAGCATTTAACAAGTGATCTGATAGGCTTAAACTAATTTTGTTGTCAAGATAACCTACCGTTGAAAAACACTTCTCGCAATCAACATTTGTTGGTAAAATAGTTCCAAGATAGCTATATGCAGCTTCTAAATATTCACCTCTACCACCTTCTGATGTAAATAAATCTATTTCTTTGGACAGATGAGCATCTGAACCTATTAATTCGTTTTATAGGGCTTTTGCATTCTTCGATGCCATCAAATAACTTTTAATCAATGGAAGTAGGGTTTTCCTTATCTGAAATGTTATTAACGAGGTTCAACGAAGAAAGCTCCTTTTGATAATTTTTTATGTTGTTTCTTGATTGTTTAACGATTTATGATCTTTATTGTATAAACATAAAATATAATCGTATAACACAATATATTAATCTCTAATTTACGTACCATTTTATAATCAATTTAATTTTTAATTTTTTTTTAATTTTATTTATATAAATAAAATATATGTTTTATATTTTTTTTTTATAGTTTTGTTTTGAATGCATATTATATGCTCAGGTTATTTACAAAATTTTATTCAGTTTCTTAGAGACATTTTGCAAGTTTACAATACTTCATAGTTTAGTTTTTTAGGTTTCATACTCGTGATGACTATTGCTGTTAACTATTCGGCAAATACTAGTGTTTTGAGAAATAGTCGATTAGTTTAGAAAGCAATAAATTTACTTATCACTTTCGCAGAAACCAATATTTGGTTGATTTCATTATCTTTATAAGAATAAACGTTATCACTAGTATATAGTTTACTTACAAAACTACATATGTATAACCTTTGTTATATATGTTCATACGTGTAAATAAATAAGGTCAATTTATAAAACTACATACTTATGACTAATATTTTTACAAACTTACTTGTATAAATGCGGTTTCTTCACTTATTCCAAAAAACAATAGTGTTGTGCCTTCTATACAAATATGAATTTTTTCTAACGCAAGCAAAATTAAACGGATAAGTTTTTTTTATGGACTTTGTATTAATAACAATAAGGAATACATGACAGTAAATCCGGTTAACATTTAAAGCTAACGGTTTTGAGATAAGTTGAAGTTTCTTAGCTTACAATGAACAAATGCTTATAAATAAACTAACGTACATATTGTTACTTTTTTGCCTTTTTAAAAACGTTAAAAATGTGAGTTTGTACATTGCAAATAAAATAAAAATAAATATGTGTTTAATTTTAATAAATTCTTTATTATCTGCACAATTTTTGTGCCACTGCTCGAACTTGATCCACGTATACAATGATACTTCACAATATGTGTTTGTTCGTTATACTACTCTGCTTACAACCCTTTTGTAAGCAACAACACTTGTTAGCTATTCTTCTTTGCTCACAACCTTTTTGTAAGTACAACACTAACAACTGTTTTCTCAAACGCAACTTGTCTGCACACAAGTCTGACCGAATTAAAGCTCGATAGATTTTAATTCTCAGTGCAACCAACGTGACGTCGTCTTACACGATTAAATTCAAACTCAGCCTTGCTCGCTTTATCTTGCCTTTTAGATTACTTGATCATCAGTGTGATGAATGCCCTCGAAGGATGATGACGGCATTCGGGAACATTTTAAAAATGTAAACAACTTCTTCATTTTTGTTGTTTCTTGTTTACATTCGTCCAGGTAGATTAGTTGTTGTTGGTTTATTTCTCTATCCGCTATTTTATACTGCATATTGTTGTTGCTTGTTTACTGCTTTGTTCCCTTCATTTTGTTGTTGGTTATTTACGTCTTTTATCCCTTATTCTTGTTTATTCATCGATTTTCTAAACAAGCGCTTTAGTTTTGTTGGTATAGTTTTTTACTCATTCATTGATTACGTGAACAGTGCGCTGTTTTGTTTTTGGAGCTTTTGTTTATCATTTTATGCATGATCAAGTATATTGTGTTGTTTAAGGAGCTTTTGTTTATTATTTTAACAACACCATTTCCACTTTCGTAGCACTTGTAAAGACTTGTGTAAACTTTCCGCAGATGTGTAGTACGTCAGTGGATAAAGGATGATATCCGTGAAAAATTAGATTGTTAGGTGATTTGTCTAGTAAGTCACGTAATCGGATTTGTAACTTTAAAGTAGATGAAGTGGCTAAAGAACAGAGTGCACTGGTAATTAGAACAACCTTCCACGCCAATGAGTAAAGTTTGGATTGAATTCGTGATGGGTACGGTCTAAAATATACCTTAAAGCTGGTCAAACATGTTGGTGGTAGCATCATAGTATGGGGAAGATTCCCTCGTTTTGGTGTGCGTCCCCTATATAGTATCCAGAACATAACGAAATTGGCTGAGTACACAAAATTTTACAAAATGCAATGCTGTCGTATGCGGAAGAAAATGTGAACTCAAATGTGTCTTCTAGCAGGATAATGGCCCAAAGCATACGGCAAGTGGTACAAAGAAGTGGTTCAAGGACAAAAAAATCAATGTTTAGGATGGCCCCTGATATGAACCCCATAGAAAATTTGTGGGGTGAAGTTAAAAGGTCAATCAGGGGAAAGTGTCCACCAAATCTTATACAGGATGCGAGGAATGCGACCAAATTCTCCAAATCTTGCAGATTGTAACCCATTTCACTTTGTTATCTTTACATTTATTTTAATGTGACTACCCTGTAACAAATATTTTAATGATTTTTTTTACAAATATTTCTTTACTCTTACATATTTTTCGTAAGGGCAAACAGTGGCAAATAACAGCTGGCCGCCCATAAGCACCGATATATGTCAGAAACGGTATTGTGTGTTAAAAATTTTACACTTCAATGTTAACTGGAAAAGTACTTACAGAATGTGTCTACAGACCGAATCGTTTAGTTAGATTTGATGTTTTCTTCCCGCTTTTCAAAACACGATCTTTTGTTTATATCCTTTGAATTTCAGATTCAACCTTCTCAAAATGTAAATAACAGCTGTTTAAGGCTGTGTTGCCTACTGGCAAAACTAAAATATCACTTATTTACTTACTTAATTGGCTATAACAACCCGATTAACGGATTTCGGCCTGCCGCAACATATCCTTCCAGGCGCTTTTGCTTTTTGCTCGCCTACGCCAATTGGTCACACCAATCGATGACAGGGCTTCCTCGATTTCGTCCTTCCAACGGATACAAGGTCGTCCTCTTCACCGACTTCCGCAGATCCCCGCATCAAATACTCGTCTCGCCGGAGCATCCTCCTCCATTCGAACGACATGGCCGAGCCAGCTGTACAACGTCCATATCTTTGAGGAGCTTATACAGCTCACTGTTGTATCGGATGCGAAAATCATCGCCAACTCGCACTGGACCGAAGATCTTACCTAGGACTTTCCTCTCGAATACTCTCAAGGCAGCTGCATCAGTTCTTAATAGGGTCCATGCTGTTGGCAAGAGTAATCCTGCGCTTGATCTCCAGACTGACATCATTTCCGGTGGTAAGGGCGGAGCCAAGGCAAATGAATTCCTTGACTGTATCAAAAGTATAGTTATCAGCAGTAATTTTTGAATCAATACGCCGCACGGCTCTACTTGTCGATAACATATACTTCGTTTTGCCCTCATTTACTGCCAAACCCATCTTCTTAGACTCCCGTTCAATAGCACTAAAAGCAGTGACATCTCGTTTGGTACGCCCTATGATGTCGATGTCGTCAGCGTACGCAAGCAACTGGACACTTTTTTGAAAAATAGTCTCATTGCGATGCACTCCCGCCTTTCGGAGAACACTCTCCATTACGAAGTTGAAGAGGTCGCATGATAAGAGATCGTCTTGTCTGAAACCTCGCACGGTATCAAAAGGTTCGGAGAGGTCCATTCCTACCTTGACGGAGCTGCAGGAATTGCTCAACGTCATTCTGCATAGCCTTATCAGCTTCGCAGGTATACCGAGCTCAGACATTGCGGCAAAAACACGACCGCTTATGGGGCTATCGAAAGCAGCAAATCTGGTCGATGGTGGACTTGCCAGGTCTGAAGCCGCACTGATAAGGTCCAATCAGTGTTTTGACGAGTGTCTTCAGTCGTTCACACAATACGCCTGTAAGAACCTTATATGCGATAGGGAGAAGGCTTACACCCCTGTAGTTGGGGCATATGGTAGGGTCTCCCTTTTTCAGGACGGGACAGAGGACACTGAGGTTCCAATCGTTGGGCATACTTTCCTCTAGCCATATTTTGTAGATGAGCTGGTGCATGCGCTCTACCAACTCATTACATCCGGTCTTAAACTATTCAGCGGGGAGGCCATCAGGACCTCCCGCTTTGTTGTTTTTAAGTCGCATAATCGCGACTTCAACCTCCTCATGGCTAGGCGACGGAATCTCCATGCCGTTATCATCGATCGGGTTCAGAACATCATCTCTAGAGGTATTGATGTCGTCATCGCCTTGCAGCAGAGTAGAGAAGTGTTTCCTCCACAACCTCAGCACCCCTTGCGGATCTGTAACCAGGTTTCCATTCTCATCCTTGCAGGAAGACGCTCCGGGCTTATTCCCCTCGGTCAGACGTCTAACCTTCTGATAAAATTTTCGAGCGTCATTCCCCACGCTCACGCTTTTCCTGCTCCCTCATCTTGCGTCTGAAAAGGCGCATCCGAATTCGTGCTTATCAACATGGCAGCTGTAATACACATCGCAAGATGCTACCCTTTTGCATCCTTATTCTATCCATCGGATTTCCTGTATGGCCAGTTGGGCGGAAGCGCCTGCCCTATAAAGGATGCGGACGTTCCATGTGCCAATTCTCAAATCGTTGTCCTTGAAACGTTTGCCGTGGTCATCAACTTTAGAGGGGATCTTTATATAGACTATTGTATTGGCTTTCATTGGATATCATTTTTACGTGGTGGGTTCTAAGCCCTACGCACAACCCGAATTTAACCTCTAGGGGACTGGACCTCGCTGCACGCATTAGTTAACATCTAGCGGGTGCTAGAATGCCATCCAGGAGGGGCCACGAGGAGACTGCGTGTAAACTTGAATACAGCAAGACAATGATCGCCCTGGTGGTCGCCATGTTGGCCACAGTCAGAAACTTTGCCTTGTTTGCATGCATTCCATCCCTCCCAAACATACATCTAAAAAATATCACTAAAATCGAAATAAATGAATGAATTCAAATTTGAAGAAAATAAATACTTTATTTTATGGAAACCTTTTTATTCATTGTAAATGTACTCATTATATACATATAAATATTTGGGTGCCTGCATATACAAAAATACATTCAGAGTGTGAAATTTAAATCCATGTTAATGCATATATAAATTTTTATACCTTTCAAGATGGAAGCTATTCAGGGGTTGTAATGATTTTTCAGTAAAATGGTTATTTTTTTAAATCTCATTAAAGAAAAAGATCTCTGAAACAACTAAACTCTTAAATACATAAAAATAAAGAGGTTTTGTTATAGAAAAATTTTCATTATTATTGCAATGATTTTGATTTTTTTCTCCAAATTGTGAAGACAAATTTTGTTCCTGAAAATAAGCATTTAAAGTACAATGTATGAATGGTTAGAAGTCGCCGTGGTCTAGTGGGTAGTGTGTTGGCTTATTAGACAAAAGACCCGGGTTCGTATCCCAGGTCAGACAACAAAACGAAAAATATTTCTTCGGCGACTTCTTCTCAGCAGATTTTTGGCAAAGACTCTGAGAGTAAAAATTGCCATGAAAAGCTTCTCAAAAATCTGTCGTTCGGAGTCGACTTTAAACTGTAGGTCCCGCCACTCTTGTATAAAATTAACGCACACAACAAAGTGGTGTGAGAAGCTAGGTCGTAATCCTGACTGAAGGGTTGTAATGGCCAATTATGTATATGTTATGTATGTTATGAATGGTTCTCATGATATGGACGGCACTAGTCATTATAATGGAGAATTGTAATTCAACGGAGCAACATAATTCCAATTTTCCTTTTACACAACTAGAGTACATTTTGGAATTCAATCATTCATTCAATCATTTTGGAGGATACATTTTCAAAGAAAGTGACATGAAAACCTGTCCCAAAAATATATAAAAATAATTTTCAAATTAGACCTAAAAGAATTCCTTCATTTCATATATACAGTAGCGAGCACAAAAAATGCAACACTGTGCCATATGATCTTTAATAAGATCTGTTTCAAAATAATGGTAACTAATTTATCTATTTTCTTTTGCTGTTAATTCTTTCAATTATAAGTTTTCAAAGTAACCACAGTTTATTCCAAATTCTGCTTTAAAAAGTTAAATATTTTTGAATTAGTGAAAAAAGTGCAAATTTTTAGCGAGCAAAAAAAAATGCAACATAATAAAAAAATAGTTAAAGTAAGTTATTTATTTAATTATAATTGAAAATTTCTTAAATAAGTTATACAACATGTGTTTTGTAATAGAAGCAGCTCTCAGCTGACAGCAAAACTGCAATCATTAAAGCCTTAGAAGAAGGAAAATCCATGCGTAAAGTTGGACACCTCTTTGGTGTAAATCAATCAACCGTATGTCGGATTAAATCTCGATTTTCCTTGAGAAATTGTATGGAAAGGAAACCAGGTAGTGGTAATCCTCGAAAAACTACCTCTCGTCAAGACCGCCAGATGATTGCACTGGTTAAAAAAGATCCACGAAAGACCGTGGACGTTGCTAATTTCGCAAAAGAGCAAATGGGAGTCTCTATAGGTGTTCACACTGTTCGCCGTAGGTTGAAAGAGGCTAATTTGCATGCGAGACGACCCGCAAGAAACTCTCATCAGTGCAATCAATAAAAAGAAGCGCCTGAATTTGCAAAACGTTACAAGGATTGGTCAAATGAACAATGGGCTAAAGTCTTGTGGAGCGATGAAAGCAAATATAATTTGTTTGTGCTCAAAGCACTCAAGTCGCTTAGCTCGAAACTTTTTAAGCGGCAATGATGTCAATATTTTAGAATGGCGAGCACAGTCTCCCGATCTAAACCCCATAGAAAATCTATGGGAGCTATTAGATCGGAAAGTTAAGAGGAAACATCCGTCAAATAAGAGACAATTAGAAGAAATTTTGAAAAGTGAATGGGAGAAAATATCCATTAACACATTAATAGCTTTAGTCGACTCTATGCCTTCTAGGTTGCAAGAAGTCATAAAAAGTAAGGGCTACGCCACTAAATATTAATTTTAAGATTTTTTTGTAAGAATTACTATTTAATTTAACTAAACACATTAAAATTTATGCTGTTGCATTTTTATTGCTCCCATGAAATTCGCACTCTTTTTAATAAACGACAAAATAATATACCATTAATTAAAAATATTTACATAATGTTATTGCTAATAGGTATCTATAGTTGTAGGGATTAATAACCCAAAGAAATATTTTGAACTGGTCACCGTTTTTTTAAAATTATCGCTACTGTATGTGGGATTTAAAACAATGTTATTTTTATTTCCAGTGTAATAATTTTTTGAAGTCGCCGTGGTCTAGTGGGTAGTGTGTTGGCTTATTAGACAAAAGGCCCGGGTTCGAATCCCAGGTCTGACATCAAAACGAAAAATATTTCTTCGGTGACTTCCTCTCAGCAGATTTCTGGCAAGCACTCTGAGAGTAAAAATTGCCATGAAAAGCTTCTCAAACTTTAAACTGTAGGTCCCGCCACTCATGTATAAAATTAACTCACACAACATAAGTGGTGTGAGAAGCTAGGTCGTAATCCTGACTGAAGGGTTGTAATGGCCAATTATGTATGTAATAATTTTACATTTAATTCAATACAATAGCTTCAATATAGTTTGATACATTAGTTTTAATTAGTTTAATTTGACACAATAGATTCAATATAGTTTAATTTGATACAGTAGTTTTAATTAGCATTTAATAGTTCAATTGTAGTTTTTAGTTCTTTCAAGCATAAGTTTATTCACTTAGTCTATAATATTAAAAAGATTATTTTATTTACACAACACTTGGTTTATAAAACTATGTCCCTTAACAACACTTGAGGTTCTTTTATATTAACAACACTTGACTATGCGCTGTCACATCCGACCTCCTCGGCGTCTACTTTACAACTTATTCAATCTTCCTACAACTTCTGTCCGTTACCTGCCATCCGCTTTACATATACCCACACCACTCAAAATAAATACTGTTACTTGAGCGCAATCTGAATACATCACGCCACCTTTAGTCCCGTTAGTTTCATATCATGTCAAGTAGAGTAGAAGGCAAACACGAAGCAGAGGATCATCCTACATTCGGCCCTCCTGACGGCAATACGGCCCGGATTGCCACACTTTCATAAACTCGGCCACGGTAGTGGTTCTATTAAGGCCCTCATGATAATCCACTCTCCCGTCCTCGTATCTTCCATGAGGTAACTTCCTCACTATTCTATATGGGCCAAGGTATTTACCACTCAATTTAAGACCACTGCCAAATTGAGTCCGCTTGATGGCCACCAACTCGTCCACGGTGTACTCCACCTCAGGCTTTCTCTCATCGTTATAAGTCTTGCAATTCTCTATTTTAATTCTTCCAATATTCTCTTTAGCTTCGGACCTCATATCGTTTCTTTCTTGATCAAATTCTCGGACGGCTTCATCCTCTAATATTTCTCTAAGGTTGGGGTAGTCGGGGAATCTCAATTCTACGCCGGTTAGCAATTTCAACGGGGATACGCGGGTGCTTCTTGGAGTACTGGAATTAATAAATATTTGAACTTTTCTCACGTGTTTGTACCAGTTCTGTGGCGTCTCAGCACACAACTTTGCCAGCATTGGTATGACTATTTTATGAATTCGTTCAACCTGACCGTTGGCACGTGGAACTCCCGTAGTTATTAATAGATGTTGGATATTCTCCTCAACGCAGTAATCCTTAAAGGCCTGTGATGTAAACGCTGCTCCGCGATCGGTTATTATTCTCCGAGGATTTCCAAAAATAGCAGATTGCTTCTCCAAGGATTCGATGACTGTCTTGCTGTCAGTTAACTTCGTTAGATGCAGCCACACGAACTTCGGAAAACCACCAACAACCACAAACAGATGATTATACGCCTTCTTCGTAACTTCCATTGATCCAACGTGATCGACATGATAAGTAGCCAGGGTTCGAACATCTTTATCTATTGGGTTAAGATAGCCCTCTTTCCTACCTATTTTCGCCTCGTTGATAATGCATTCGATGCAACTACGTACAATGTTCGGCACCTTTGCAGCCAACCTCGGTATGTAGTACTGCTTCTCGATCAATTCACGGGTTTTAGAAACGCCAAAGTGACCCTGGTTGTGTGCTAACTTGACTATCTCCTCTTCCAACTGGACCGGTATCACGGTAAGGTCCTTCGCGGGATCCTAATAATCTTCATATGCACCATATTCCAACACTGCTCTAATGGCCTTGGTACAGTCATCACCTTCCTGTGCGCACCTGATTCTGTGGGTGAGGCTGCTTTAAACGACTAGGCACGCCATGTGACTCAAAGCATCAACGTCCCGGATCATTTTAGTCCCGGATCTGTGTTCAATCTCATAGGAGAATTCTTGCAGGAACATAGCCCATCTTGATATTCTCGCAGTTACGTCATCTTTCATTGTCAGTTTAAACGCGTTGCAGTCAGTTACTATCTTAAATGATATGCCAAGTAAATACACTCTCCATTTCTTCAACGACTCTACCATGGCTAACACCTCCAATTCATATGAGTAGTATTTCTCTTCGTATGGCTTTGTGCGTCTACTCATGTACTGCACTGGACGTAGATCCTGTTCGTCCAAACTTCTCTGTAAGAGAACTGCCCCATAACCGTGCATGCTGGCATCGATATGTACTTCCGTGATTGCGTCAGGATCATATAATTTCAAAACTGGAGCACTGACAAGAGCCTCCTTCAACTGGTGACAGGCTAGCAAGACGTTGACTGCAAATTGTACATTCTTCAGCAACATATCGGTTAAAGGCTTCGCCACTACAGCATAATTCTCTATAAATTTTCTAAAATAAGAAGTAAGACTCAAAAATCTCTGCAGGGTTTTCCGGTCGGTGGGGAACTTGAAGTTTTTCACCGACTTGTCTTCTCCTTCGCTGGCTTTATTGAGCCCCTCTGAATTATATAACCAAGAAAATTTACTGTACTGCGTAGAATCTGACACTTTTCCCATTTAATGCGCAACCCGTTTGATGCAGCTATCTCCAACGCCTTTAGAAACCTTTACTGGCCTTAGCGGGAATAATGATGTCGTCCATATACACTATCACCACACCACAACACATCTGGTGAACACCGCAGGCGAGTTGCTTAAACCAAATGGAGCGAACAAAAACTCAAACTGCCCATTGTGCGTGACAAAAGCTGTATATTTTCTCGAAGATTCCTACAACGGAACATGGAAAAACCCATTTCGTAGATCCAATGTCATGTACAAGTTAGCCGCTTGCAGTTTGACCCACACCTCATCCATTAATGGCATGGGGAAATGGTCCCTCACAATTTTCTGATTCAATTTCCTGTAGTCGCAGCAAAATCTTTTAGTGCCGTCTTTCTTCCCAACCAGAACGATCGGGGGATACGTACTCCGAATTTCCACAATTTTCTCCCGCAACCATTCTGCAACCTGATTTTCAACGATTACTTGATCGGCGATGGGTAAACGTCTGGGTCGACGATAAATTGGTATATCATCCTTCAACACTATGTTCATCTTTACCGGACTGTTCATCTGGGTTGATATTCGGTTATTACCGAATTCAGGTGTTTCAGGTCGACTGGGATATCTGCCTTGTACTCGTCGATGTGGAAACAATCTCCCGGAAATTCATTCAAAACTGTATTCTCCTTTACCGGCATCCTGAATCGCCCTTCACCGTTCGATATGGTCACATCAGCTTTGCGTATCAAGCTTTTTCCCAGCATAATTGAATGATTAACATCACGTTCCCCAACAACATAAAAAGTTACCTCTGTATCCAAATCATCGACGTGAACAATCTCATCAAACCAATCCACCGTGACTATAGTGCTATCATCAATACCAAATAATTTCACTCTCTCCGGTACAAAATTTATCTCACCCAATACGAACAACATGTCGAACCGTATTATGCACACATCACACCCTGTATCCACCAACGCTGTCAAACCTTTACCACGTATCACTATATCCTTGAATATCAAACCCGGTCCCTTACGAACCATGTTCACCTGGCTACGTTCCGTTTTAACTTTATTCTCCACCTTGGAATTCGGGCATTCAAAGGACCGATGGCCAAAATTCCTGCAAACGAAGCATTTAGGTTGTCTCTCGTTGCCTTCGATACACTGGACTTCTTTAGCAAAATCAACGGCTCTTTCCCTAGTATAACGACTGGGAAACTGGCCGTGTCTTTTCGTACACTCTGATCATCTTTTTCAGCTCGCCGATACTGCCGGCCTGATATAGTACCGTCTTACTTGATTTCGAATCCGGTATGCCCTCTATGAAATATTTAATTACGCTCTTTTCATCCAAATTAATCTGGGCCTCAATTTCCATTATGCAGTACAACTCCATCAGTGTCTCGTTCTTGTTCAAATGTCTGCTCTGAATAACCTCCGCTGCTGAAAACTGCATACCGAAGTCGTCCTTAAGAGCCGTTTTCAAAAAACACCAATCACGTATACCCTTTTGATTCTTGACAAACATCTTCGCGGCACCAGTCAATAACTGCTTCCCGTAGACATAAAACTGTAATTGTGACCAGTTCAGTATACTGCCCATCTCCTCGAATTCTCTTAGCCACTGAATAACGTCAGGTGAGCTAGTGCCGGAAAACAGAGACAGACTCTCCTCCACATCTTTGAGGGTGTGCAAGCTCCTTTCCGATTGGTCATTCCCGACAATCTCACCATTGGCCTGCCGCAGAGAGCCTCCTGCACCTCCTTCACCGCTACAACTGTCCGTAGTCCCGCCCTGGTTCGTCGAATGTAGTCCTAATCGTTCCAGAAGTCGCCTCTGCAAATCCTCCTTCAAACCCTGCGTCCCTAAACTTAACTCCGCCAGCTTTGCCCTAAGGGCACTAACACCCATACCCAAAATCTCCTCACGATCCATACTACCTCCTCGACAAACTACTAACAAAATCGGCCAAAATGTTAAAGCTGTAAACACAAATGCTATCAATATAATACAAGGAAATAGAACGATAAATCAATATAATATAAAAAAATTCAGTTGTCTCAAAATTCGTCAAATACAAATAAATCAATTAAATAATCAAGTTAATAATGAAAGTTTAAATGATTAGTTAATCGTTAAATTAAATTTTCAATAAAATTAATTCATTTCAATTACATTCTCTCTTAAAAAAAACCTTCAATTAAAATAATTAGATTCTACCTAATTATATAAAAAAAATAATTTACTTGTTTTACTTATTTATTCTGCCACACTGTCCCCTGCTCAGCTGCAGTCCTCAATATAACACTCTCTCAACGCAACAGCACAACTGCAACCCTCAGCAACTGTGCTTACTTACATCGATGTACCTCTCTTTGCTCACGATTCGCAACTCTCTCACAATACAAACAGCGCAACACCAACCGTCAGCATCTCACACACAGCACAGTCGACATACCACTCTCTCTCACTCTCTTGAATTAACTTTGGTGGTGGGTGTTTTCTTCACATTTACTCTTGTTCTCGTAAAATTTCAACAAGAGATACACTCAGTATAGTCTTGATATTTTATTACAGTTCTCGCTTGAGTCTGTTTTCCAATCTTCTAGAATATTCTTTTGGGCTGTTCTATTTTTCTGTTTCTTATTTTTTAACGTTTTGCTATATATGTACAGTCGTAGTGTATAACAGCTTCTTGTCGGAGTTTCTTTATTCTAACGAACTGTACTTCTTCTCATTGTTATTACTCTTATTCTTCAACCACTTCAACACTTTTTCTTTCTTTTCAGTTCTTATTAAATGCTTTTTTTTATTTCAGTTTTTTATATTGTTCACACCACTGTTCGGTTTCAATCCCGGTTGAGCCCCCAAAAATTTGTGGGATTAAAAACAATGTTATTTTTGTTTCCAGTGTAATAATTTTACATTTAATTCAATACAATAGTTTCAATACAGTTTGATACATTAGTTTTAATTAGTTTAATTTGACACAATAGATTTAATATAGTTTATTTTGATACAGTAGTTTTAATTAGCATTTAATAGTTCAATTGTAATTTTAAGTTCTTTCAAGTCTAAGTTTATTTACTTAGTCATAAAAAGGTTATTTTGGTTACACAACACTTGGTTTATAAAACTATGTCCTCTAACAACACTTGAGGATCTTTTATATTAACAACACTTGACTATGCGCTTTCACATCCGACAACCTCGGCGTCTACTTTACAACTTATTCAATCTTCCTACAACTTCTGTCCGTTACCTGCCATCCGCTTTACAAATACCCACGCCACTCAAAATAAATACTGTTACTTGAGCGCAATCTGAGTAGATCACGCTAACTTTAGTCTCATGTCATGTCTAGTAGAGTAGCAGGCAAACACGAAACAGAGGGTCATTCATATATTCAATTTCCAATTTTTAGATTTAATATCTATTTTAAGTTATGTACATCATTTCAGCGATTTTCAAATATGGTGATTGGCTGCACTGGAAAAATGTAATGTTAATGTTATTTTATTGTTAATTTTATTGTGATTAAAAACATACTTTTTCTGTTTTTTTCTTATTTTATGCATGGAACCCATTTCCAAACCCGTAGTCGTCTTTCTTTTTTTTCCTTCGGAAAATATCACAAAAGCTCCGCAACACAAAACGAAAAAGTATTCACTTTACGGTAGATTTACAGTAACCGTAAGTCTACAGATGATGAGGTTTAAAATGTCAAAATGTTGTTGCTTTTTTGTGTTTTGTTTCGATAATAATTTTCGAATTTATAAACCCTCATTTGTACTGTATGTATCCTAAACGATACGCACTCTAGAAATTGTTCAAGATTACTATTTCAAAGCCAATTATATAAAAAATTTTGCAAGATGATTTATAATATTGTCACGTTTTTACATTTTTAAAAAACGTTAAAAATATGAGTTCGTAGATTGCAAATAAAGTAAAAATAAATATGTGTTGGGTTTTAATAAATTCTTTATTATCTGCACAATTTTTGTGCCACTGTTCGAACTTGTTTCACGTATACAATGATACTTCACAATATGTGTTTGTTCTTTATACTACTCTGCTTACACCCCTTTTGTAAGCAACAACACTTGCTAGTTATTCTTCTTTCTCACAACCTTTTTGTAAGTACAACACTATCAACTGTTTTCTCAAACGCAACTTGTCTGCACACAAGTCTGACCGAATTAAAGCTCGATAGATTTTAATTCTCAACCAACGTGACGTCGTCTTACACGATCAAATTCAAAACTCAGCCCTGCTCGCTTTAACCTGCCTTTTATACTACTGGATAATCAGTGTGATGAATGCCCTTGAAGGACGATGACGTCCTTCGGGAATATTCTAAAAATGTAAACAACCTATTCTTATTTTTGTTGTTTCTTGTTTACATTCGAGCAGGTAGATTAGTTGTTGTTGGTTTATTTGTCTATCCTATTTTATACTGCACATTGTTGTTTCTTGTTTACTACTTAGTTCCCTTTATTTTGTTGTTGGTTATTTACGTCTTTTTATCCTTTATTCTTGTTGGTATATTTTTCTACTCATTCATTGATCACGTGAACAGTGCGCTGTTTTGTTTTTGGGGCTTTTGTTTATCATTTTATGCATGATCATTGTGTTGTTTTTGGAGCTTTTGTTTATTATTTTAACAACACTATTTCCACTTTCGTAACACTGCCGCCCACTTAAGCCTGTTCGTCCCGAATAGGCTCATCATCTTTCCTCCCATATTTCGCCAGTCGCTCTATGTGCACGACCTTGTTTTCCAGTATAGGCGTCATCTCTCTCTCTGTAGCGGGCTTACAACCAAATTCCAAATCACCCGGTAGTTTTAACTCAGTCCCAAAAATAACCTTGGCGGGTGATCTAGATATGGAATCATGGGCCGCAGATCGGTACGCCAGTAGAAACCTCGGTATGTGTTCATCCCAATCCCTCTGTTGCTTACTCACTACTTTTCGCAAGTATTCCTCCAGAGTTCGATTAAATCGTTCTACCATTCCGTCGGACTGTGGGTGAAGTGGCGTCGTTCGAGTCTTTTTAATGCCATATACTTCACACATTTCCTTGAATACGGCTGACTCGAAATTTCTGCATTGATCGGAATGTAGTTCTATTGGAACACCATAGCGACATACCCAGTTGTTCACAAAAACATTTACTACAGTGTTCGCCTTTTGATTGGGTATGGCATACACTTCCGGCCATTTACTGAAGTAATCCATCACGAAGACAACATAGCGGTTTCCGGCATTGCTGATGGGAAACGGGCCTGCTACGTCCATCGCTATCCGCTCGAAAGGTGCGCCCGTGTTATACTGTTGCAGCCGACGTCTACTTCTCCTTACGGGACCTTTAGCTGCCATACACTGGGTACAGTTTGCAATCCAATCAGCCACAGCTTGCTGACATCCAACCCAATAGAAACGTTGTTTTAGTTTTTCCAGTGTCTTTGTTACGCCAAGGTGCCCTCCACTGGCTCCATTATGGAACTCATTTAAGACTTCTTTCGTTTTAGAGGAAGGCACCACTATTAGGTTGGATGACGTCTTACCATCAGCGCTTTCCCAAAGTCTATATAAGCACCCGTCTATTATTTTTAAGCTGTCCCATTGTGCCCAATATGCTTTCGTAAGAGGACCTTCTGCTGCTATTTCGTTTCGGGTAGGCCGTTTGTCCTCTTCTTTAGCTGCTATGATTTTTGCCAATACTGGGTCGCTTCTTTGGGCTTCAGACCATTCCTCGTCGGCATCGATATGCGTTAGCCGGATGTCGATGATGGATTCCTTCTTCTCAGCCTTCACGCGATGTTTACATTCTAAGTTGCATGGTTTACGTGAGAGAGCATCAGCATTTCCATGTTTCGTACATCTTCGATGTTCAATACTGAAGTCATAAGTCTGAAGGCGCTCAATACAACGTGGTAACTGTCCCTCAGGGTTCTTGAATTGTAGTAGCCATCGCAGTGCGGAATGATCGGTTCTTAGTAGGAAATGTTGGCCCTACAAGTACTTATGGTACTTTTATGCATTCCAGCACTGCAAGTAGCTCACGTCGGGTCACACATTAGTTCCGTTCCGGCTTTGATAGTGTGCGACTATAATACCCCACGACCTTCTCAGTCCCATTGATCACGTGGGACAGTACACCTCCAATACCGTATCCGCTAGCATCACTGTCTAAAATGAATTTTTCCCCTGGGACTGGATACGCCAAAATTGGTGCGGCACATAATAACACCTTTAACGTCTGGAATGCCTTTTCCTGCGCCTCACCCCATTGATACACCTTGGACTTCTTGGTGAGCTCATGCAGGCTTGCCGCCACATTGGCAAAATTCGGCACAAAGCGTCTATAATACGTACATAGTCCCAAGAAACTGCGTAATTCATGAAGATTCTGGGGGTGAGGCCAGTCCTTTACTGCTCGCATTTTATCTTCATCCGTAGATATGCCATTTGCTGTAACGAGATACCCCAAATACCTCACTTGTCTCTGGAAGAATGCACATTTCTTAACGCTCAACTTTAGGCCAGCCATTGATATTCGCCGTAGGACTTCTGCCAGATTCCTAAGGTGTTCGTTGAAAGTTCTGCCCATCACTGTCATCGAGATACACCAGACAAGTTTTCCAATGCAGTCCCTTTAGTACACGTTCCATAAGCCGCTCGAACGTGGCCGGAGCATTGCAAAGCCCAAATGGCATGACTTTAAACTGCCATAAGCCGCCATTCGCACTAAATGCAGTTTTTTCCTTGTCCTTGTCTGCAATCTCCACCTGCCAATATCCGCTTTGTAAGTCCAATGTAGAGAACCACTTTGTTCCGGCTAGCGTGTCAAGCGTGTCGTCTATTCTCAGTAGCAGGTAACTGTCCTTTTTAGTAACATCATTGAGCTTCCTGTAGTCTACGCAGAATCTTGTACTGCCATCTTTCTTCTTAACTAAAACTACAGGTGAGCTCCATGGACCAGATGATGGTTGGATTACACCGCTCCTCTTCATTTCGGCGACTAGCTCTTTAACCTCATTACGCTTCGCTAGCGGTATACTTCTGGGTGCCTGTTTTATCGGTCTTAACCTTCGCCGGTATCAATCTCGTGTTTGACCATGGCTGTTCTACCTTGACTTTTATTGTTCGTGGCGAAAGCGCAAGCGTACCTCTTTAGCAGCTTTTTGGCTTTATTTCTTTCTGAAGCTGATAGACCTGTTACCCATTTATCCACAATTTTACCAAATTCCTGTCGGTCATTGGCTGTCATTTCGGCAGGCTTCGGTGATTGTTCATTGTTGATTACCGCCTCTACTGGAGCACATTGACCCATCTCTGAGTTTTTAGAGATGACTTTTTCTTGGCCTGACAGGTTTAGTATTCTCACCGGGACTATTTTCTGTTCGGTACATTTGACGATGATCTTTCCTGATAACAAGTCCTTCCGAATTTCCTCTGGTTCCACAACCCGCAAGCGGTTTTCCTCACAATCCCACTCCACGCGTGCCCATATCAGCGTTTCGCTCTGTGGTGGTAATTTTTGTTGTTTGACAGCAACTAACCTTCTGGCGTGCATTTGGTGCTTGTACCCCACGTCAAGAGGCATCTCTACATTCCGCCAACTCATTACCTGTTGCCCCATATTCAAATTTATGTCATGGGCTATCATGAAATCGGCACCAATGATAACCTCGTCCACAATATCGGCGACAATAAAGACGTGGCTTACGCTGATGTTGGCTATCGTCACCTTCGCCTCTGTTTTCCCGTGGGCGGTAGCAGACTCTCCAGTAGCTGTCCGTAGTCTTACATTACTAAGTGCCTCACACTTTCCCTTCACTACATCTGGTCTGATGATAGACTGCGTCGCTCCGGTGTCTATAGTGAAGGTGTGTTTTTTGCCGTTTATGTATCCGCACGCCGAAGGTTATTGTTATCTTGCTGCATCACTGATATGGAGATTGTGGGGCCCTTGCTTGTGGGAGCCAGCACTTGCCCGTCAGTGCTAGCTCGTTTTAGTTTAACGGGGACTCTTGTGTAAGCTGTTGGTGGTTCGCCCGTTTATCATTACCTACTGGCGAGACGGACCGTGACCTTTTTCGTGGCTCTTTGCAGTTCCGTTGGAAATGGCCACCCCTTCCGCAGTTGAAATATTTAATCTTAGCCTTTTGTCCAGTTTCTGCCAAAACTTGTTTAATCATTTCTTTAAATTTGTTTAAAAGGCTTTCCTCTTCATCCACGACTTCCATCTTTCGAACTTTGCCTACCGGTGGTCTAGAAATCGTTCGAGCTGTCTCCTGGGCTAGTGCAAAGGCCACGGTTTCAGCGAAGGTTGCCTTTTGTGCAGAACGTACCGCCAATTTGATGTCTGAGTCGCGTATTCCGTTAACAAACGCCTCGGTCTTGAAGTTGTCAATCAACGGGTGGTTTTCACCGGGGTATGCTAGCTGCACCAATCTCTCAACCTCCATTGCAAAGAAGTGACTCGTTAGCCTTTTGCGCTCGGCACCTTAACTCCATGCGGTACAATACTCGTTTATGCTCGTCACCGAATTTGCGCTGCAACGCCACCATTAAATCGTTGTAGATGTTTCTACGGCTGGCTGGCATGACCTCTAGAACCTCGGTTGCGGCACCTTTCAACGCCAGGATTAATTCCAAAGCCCTCTCCTCATCGTCCCATCCGTTTCTGGTGGCTACAGTCTCGAATTGAAATTTGAATACGGACAGGGGTGAGCTACCATCAAAGCACGGAGTTTTAATCCTGCTGGTTCCTTCCGATGCAATTCGTACTGGTTCGGGTCGCTGACTCTGGAGGTTGTTGATCTTTTCCTCCATTATAACTAGTTTTCCTTCAACGGACTTTTCGAAATTAATTACTTTCGTGTCAACGTTCTTCTCCAAGCTTGATACCTTTTCCTCGACATTAGTAATTCTTTTGCTGACCGACCTATGCATTTCTTGCATCTCCTTCGCGTTCGCTTCTAGTCTCTTTTCAATTTTCGAGAAAAGTTTTTGCTGGATTTGCTCACTTTCTTTCCGAGACTCCGCCAGAAGTTTTTGATTTTCGACTCTGGAAGATTCAAATTGCTTGTTGTTCTCTTCCTGTATTTGCAGAGCCGTAGTTTCAAGTAGCTTTTTACTACTCTGCTTAAACCCTCTTTTAAGCAACAACACTTGCTAGTTATTCTTCTTTCTTACAACCTTTTTGTAAGTACAACACTAACAACTGTTTTCTCAAACGCAACTTGTCTGCACACAAGTCTGACCGAATTAAAGCTCGATAGATTTTAATTCTCAACCAACGTGACGTCGTCTTACACGATCAAATTCAAACTCCGCCCTGCTCGCTTTAACCTGCTTCGGGAATATTCTAAAAATGTAAACAACCTATTCTTATTTTTGTTGTTTCTTGTTTACATTCGGAGGGATGGGATGCATGCAAACAAGGTAAAGTTTCTGACTGTGGCCAACATGGCGACCACCAGGACGATCTTTGTCTTGCTGTATTCAAGTTGACACGCAGCCTCCTCGCGGCCCCTCCTGGATGGCATTCTAGTACCCGCTAGATGTTAACTAATGCGTGCAGCGAAGTCCAATCCCCTGGACGTTAAATTTGGGTTGTGCGTAGGGCTTGGAACCCACCACGTAAAAACTTTACTCCAATGAAAACTAATATACATAATTCCAAAAAGATCCCCTTTAAAGTTGACGACCACGGCAAACGTTCAAAGGACAACGATTTAAGAATAGCCACTTGGAACGTCCGCACCCTTCACAGGGTGGGCGCTTCCGCCCAGCTGGCGGATGCCCTCAAGAAATGTAGGACTGACATCACTGCCATACAGGAAATGCGATGGATAGGGCAAGGATGCAAAAGGCTAGCATCTTGCGATGTGTACTACAGCTGCCATGTTGATAAGCACGAATTTGGATGCGGATTTGTGGTTAATAAGAGACTTCGCCACCTTGTTTCTGGGTTCACACCTGTGAACGAAAGAATAGCCATAATCCGCATCAGGGCAAAATTCTACAACATCAGCCTGATTTGTGCTCACGCCCCGACGGAAGATAAGGACGATGTGGTTAAGGATGCCTTCTACGCTAAACTCGAGGACGTATATGATAAGTGCCCGGCCCATGACGCAAAAATTGTCCTCGGGGATTTTAATGCAAAGGTCGGGCGGGAAGGTATCTTTGGCCCCACTGTCGGACAGTTCAGCCTCCACGCGAACACTACCTCCAATGGTATGAGGCTGATCGATTTCGCCGCGGCGCGTAACATGGTAGTATGTAGCACCAGGTTTCAACATCTCGACATCCACAAGGCCACTTGGATGTCCCCCGATCGGTCAACTTCCAACCAGATCGATCATATTGTGATTGACGGAAGGCATGTATCCAGTGTACTAGATGTGCGCACATTTAGAGGTCCGAACATTGACTCGGACCACTACTTTGTCGCAGCCAAGTTTCGATTGCGCATTAGCGCCTCGAGGTTGGCGCGCTCTAGTACACTGCGGAAGCTGGATGTCAGGAAGCTGCGATCACAAGGGACAGTTGAGGCGTTCTCCGCTCAACTCTCAGATAAGCTCCGTCGATCCCCACCTAATCTCAACGACATTGGAGGACTGTGGGCCAACATCTCCCACTCCTTGCGCACTACTGCGGAAACAGTCCTTGGTTTCGAGCGCCCACCCCAACGAAATCAATGGTACGATGAGGAGTGTCGCGAGGCAACTGCAGCGAAAAATGCCGCATACAAGAAGACGTTGCAGTCTGCTGCTACGCGAGCCATTGTCGAGAACTACAGAGAGAAGAGAAGGGAAGAGAGACGCCTTTTCAGACGCAAGAAAAGGGAGCAGGAAAGGCGTGAGCGTGAGGAAGTCGAGATGCATAGACGTAGGAATGACGCTAGAAAATTTTATCAGAAGGTTAAGCGTCTAACCGAGGGTTATAGACCCGGAGCGTCTTCTTGCAAGGACGAGAACGGAAACCTGGTTACAGATCCGCAGGGGGTGCTGAGGTTATGGAGGAAACACTTCTCTACTCTGCTACAAGGCGATGACGACACCAATACCGCCTCTAGAGATGATGTTCCGAACCCGATCAATGATGACGGCGTGGAGATTCCGCCGCCTAGCTATGAAGAGGTCAAAGTCGCGATTACGCGTCTTAAAAACAATAAAGCGGCAGGTCCTGATGGCCTCCCCGCTGAATTGTTTAGGACCGGATGTAATGTGTTGGTAGGGCGCATGCACCAGCTCATCTACAAAATATGGCTAGAAGAAAGTATGCCCAACGATTGGAACCTCAGTGTCCTCTGTCCTGTCCTGAAAAAGGGAGACCCCACAATCTGCGCCAACTACAGGGGTATTAGCCTTCTCCCTATCGCATATAAGGTTCTTACAGGCGTATTGTGTGAACGACTGAAGCCACTCGTCAAAACACTGATTGGACCTTATCAGTGCGGCTTCAGACCTGGCAAATCCACCATAGACCAGATCTTCACACTGCGCCAAATCCTGGAAAAGGCCCACGAAAAACAAGTCGACACACACCATCTTTTTGTCGACTATAAAGCAGCCTTCGATAGCCCCATAAGGGATCGTGTTTATGCCGCAATGTCTGAGCTCGGTATACCTGCGACGCTGATAAGGCTATGCAGAATGACGTTGAGCAATTCCTGCAGCTCCGTCAAGGTAGGAATGGACCTCTCCGAACCTTTTGATACCGTGCGAGGTTTCAGACAAGGCGACCCCTTATCATGCGACCTCTTCAACTTCGTCATGGAGAGTGTTCTGCGAAAGGCAGGAGTGCATCGCAATGGCACTATCTTTCAAAAAAGTGTCCAATTGCTTGCGTACGCTGACGACATCGACATTATAGGGCGTACCAAGCGAGATGTTACTGCTGCCTTTAGCGCTATTGAACGGGAGTCTAAGAAGATGGGTCTGGCAGTAAATGAGGGCAAAACAAAGTATATGTTGTCGACAAGTAGAGACGTGCGGCGTATTGATTCTCAGATTACGGCCGATAACTATACTTTTGATACAGTCAAGGAATTTATTTATCTTGGCTCCGCCGTTACCACCAAAAATGATGTCAGTCTGGAGATCAAACGCAGGATTACTCTTGCCAACAGGTGCTACTATGGTCTCAATAGGCAATTGAGCAGCAGAGACCTCTCTCGTGCGACAAAATTAATACTCTACAAGACGCTCATCTTACCCGTGCTTCTTTATGGCGCAGAGGCATGGACCCTATTAAGAACTGATGCAGCAGCCTTGAGGGTATTCGAGAGGAAAGTCCTACGTAAGATCTTCGGCCCTGTGCGAGTTGGCGATGATTTCCGTATCCGATCTAACAGTGAGCTGTATGAGCTCCTCAACGACATAGATGTTGTGCAGCGTATTAATATCCAGCGGCTGCGCTGGCTCGGCCATGTCGTTCGAATGGAGGAGGATGCTCCGGCGAAACGGGTATTTGATGCGGGGATCTGCGGAAGTCGACGTAGAGGACGACCTTGTATCCATTGGAAGGACCAAGTCGAGGAAGCCCTGTCATCGATTGGTGTGACCAACTGGCGTAGGCGCGCAAGAAGCAGAGGCGCCTGGAAGGATGTATTGCGGCAGGCCGAAATCCGTTAATCGGGTTGTTATGGCCAATTAAGTAAGTAAGTAAGTGTTTACATTCGAGCAGGTAGATTAGTTGTTGTTGGTTTATTTGTCTATCCTATTTTTTGTGCACATTGTTGTTTCTTGTTTACTTCTTAGTTTCCTTTATTTTGTTGTTGGTTATTTGCGTCTTTTTATCCTTTATTCTTGTTGGTATATTTTTCTACTCATTCATTGATCACGTGAACAGTGCGCTGTTTTGTTTTTGGGGCTTTTGTTTATCATTTTATGCATGATCATTGTGTTGTTTTTGGAGCTTTTGTTTATTATTTTAACAACACCATTTCCACTTTCGTAACAATATTTAAGCTTTTAACACTATATACATATATCTTTTAAACAACAACCTAGACCTACTATATTAAAATTTATTTAGACGAGAGTAATGAATTACCCAGAAAAAGATTTCGATCTCTCCTAGGTGCCTAAACTATGAGCAATGCAAATAACGTTTACATCTGCCATTTTCCTCGATCGCCATATGTTATGTTATTTTCATAAAGTGGAAATGTTATTGACTGCATGAAATAATTTTTTTTAATTTATATGTGCGGAGTTAAAAATCAAAAGAAACTTCAATATATAAAATTTATATAGTTTTTTAATTGCTTTTATTAATTTCCTATGGAGGTTTGAGGATTAATTTTTTTGACATTCTGCATACTCTTTAACAAAAACAAAATCCCTGTTGTTATACCTATATAAATCTACCTTATATAAATCTACCTTGATTCACCTTCTATTACGTGTGAATACATATTTTTGTTTTCCAACATCCTGGTCAAACATTTGTTTTTTGGCAAATATTTTTTAGTGTGACTACATCGTGAACATGTTTGCCTAACTTTTGTTTGCCGCTATTTAAAGAAACAAAAATGGGAAAATGACCCGTAGTATGACCACAAAACAATATTTTAGTTGTTTCAGTCATATTTCTGGCAAACAAGGAAAAAAAATTATGACAAACATTTGCCATATCTGACCGCTCCTTAACTGACTTAATGGAGGTATCCTATGTAAAAGTTCCATTGGACGATAATTATTTGATTTTTTTATTAAGTATCCTTAGATTAAGCTAGAATGTAAAAAAGTTATTGTTTTACTTGATCAATACAACGAAAGCATATCGCACCTCAGTACGAACAAAAATATAGCTGATTGTGTAAACAGAATAATTCCCATCGGGTACTGTAGTACAACCCTTACATCAACATTCTTTAGTGAAGTATTAAATGCCACACGTTCCTTCACTCTGAAGGAATCACAAGACCTCGTCACCTGGAACGTTTTGATACCGTACGAGGTTTGAGAAAAGGCGACCTCTTATCATGCGACCCTTCAACTTCGTCATGGAGAGTGTTCTGCGAAAGGCGAAAGTGCATCGCAATGTCACTATTTTTCAAAAAAGTGTCCAGTTGCTTGCGTATGCTGACGATATCGATACTTTTGGTACAGTCAATGAATTCATTTATTTTGGCTCCGCCGTTACCACCGAAAATGATGTCAGCCTTGAGATCAAGCGCAGGATTACTCTTGCCAACAGATGCTACTATGGTCTCAATAGACAATTGAGTAACAGAGACTCTCTCGTAAGACAAAACTAATACTCTACAAGACGCTCATCCTACCCGTGCTTCTTTATAGCGCAGAAGCATGGACCCTATTCAGAACTGATGCAGCTGCCTTGAGAGTATTCGAGAGAAAAGTCCTACGTAAGATCTTCGGTCCAGTGCGAGTTGGCGATGATTTCCCCATCCGATTCAACAGTGAGCTGTATGAGCTCCTCAATGACATAGACTTTGTACAGCGTATTAATATCCAGCGGCTGCGCTGGCTCGGCCATGTCGTTCGAATGGAGGAGGATGCTCGGCGAGACGGGTATTTGATGCGGGGATCTGCGGAAATCAGCGTAGAGGACGACCTTGTATCCGTTGGAAGGGCCAAATCGAGGAATCCCTGTTATCGATTGGTTTGACCAACTGGCGTAGGCACGCAAGAATCAGATGCGCCTGGAAGAATGTGTTGCGGCAGGCCGAAATCCGTTAATCAGGTTGCTAACGCCAATTAAGTAAGGAAGTAATTTTTATAACTGGCAAATATTGTTTTTTGGTTTTTTGCGATAGTTTTTATTGTATCTTTATTTTTATGAACTAGTAATAAGTGTTCAAATCTTAAGTTTAAAGTTAATAAGTATTGATGTTCAACCAATGCCAAACAAAAGTTCTAAGGCATAATTTGTGAAAAAATCATTTGAGTTCGATGGTGTCCCTCCTTCTCAAGCGGGTATGTCCACGATGTTGTATGATGTTTCGACGGAGTGGATTTGGATGCATTTTCAGCTTCTTCAAATATTTGATCAAATATTTTGAGATTTCGCTTATGAATATTGTAGTTTTTAACATACCAAGGAGCAGCAGTTATCATTCGTAGGATTTTATTTTGACGGCGTTGTATTTTTTCCATATAAGATGCTGAAGCCGTGCCTCATAACTGAATACCATAATTCCATTTTGGCTTCAATATAGATTTGTATTGCAAGAGTTTACAATCGAGACTAAGAACGGAATTTCTACCTATAAGCCAATTGATTTGGACAGCTTTCAGTTTCATTTGGGTCAATTTTGCTTCGATTTGATATTTCCACGTGAGAAGCCTATCCAAGTGAATACCGAGATATTTAATATGAGTATGTTGCGGCACCCTCTAGTTGTTAATACTGATGGGCGGACATGATTCTTTTCGTAGGATTTGGGTCCGTTTTTGTCCATTGATTTTCCGCATTGTAATTGACTTGAGGCATCTTTTGGATTTTTATGGGAGCAAAGAAAAGCCTTATCATCAGCAAAAGTTGTTGTGTGTGTAGTACTGGTAACAAATATAAAATTGGAACACCAGCCTTTATAAGTTGAGAGCAACTTAAAAAATCTCCTTCGATCGATAACATATTTTTGCAATAATTTGAAAAAATTCATATAATATCCGCTTCAATTTCGATAAAAGACCTTCATGCCATATGTAGTAGGCACCGTCTTTCTTTATTCAGTTCTCTCTGGAAACTGAAACTTAAAGCTAAATATTTTATGTACATGTAAAATAACTTAATGCTAGATAATATAAGTAGGCTGGTTACAGAACAGATATATATATATATAAACATAAAACTAAAGACAGTGATAGATATATATACATAAACTTAGAACTAATTGACAAAAGTTACACTCTTAAAAATATAGCTACACTTAAAGAAACAACCGGACATAAGAATACTGCTACACATACTTTATCGAATGCTTGAGAGACGCCAATATAAAGCGCTGAACAAAATTTTTTTTCTTCAAAGTCTTTTCTTATTTCTTTCACCAATATATGTGTTTGCTCAATAGAACTATATTCTCGTCTAAAGCGAAATTGATGATTAGAAATACAGTCGTTTCGGTCCAGAATAGCTTACAGTTAACAAATTTCGAACAATTTTGACATGGTTGGTAATAGACTTATAGGTCTATAAGATTCCGCTTTAGAAAAAAATTAATTCTTAAGAAATATTGTAAATGTAAATATCAGAAAAAATATTTTAGTTACTCTTAAATATTGTGCATATGTAGATCCTAAAAAACAAAAAAAAAAAAAAATAATTATTATGAAACATTGTAAATATAAGTAACAAAATAAATATTTAAATATGTAGACTTATGTTGAGGTTATTGATTAAAATTAATAAAAACATACATAAAAAAAGTTATATCAATATATTTTGAATATTTATATTTCATATCGATAAGAGTAGCGAAGCATATTAATATATATTTTTTAAATCTACTGAATCTAGACTGACAAGGTAATCATCCCTATTTTTGCATGGGTGACCGCTATCATCAAGGTTTCGAGCTCAGAAATTATTATTCTGGTTCCCATGGGTTTCATATAAATGGCCAGTGTCTATTTGTTTGATATTTTAATTTTTACGTTTACTGTTCACGTTATCTAATTTATTTGGGCTTGTGCCTTTGTGTTAGTACCACTTTGACCGCCCTTTAACTCTATTAATTCTTAAATCTGACTCTTTCGAAGTCTTCAAAATAAGGTGTACTACCATTGAGGCAATACCTAAAATAATAATGCACTAACCTAGCAATGGTAAATACCAAAATAGTCCTAAGTCAAGCTGTGTACGAGTCTGAATTAGAATAGTAAGTGGATTGTGTTGTAACCATCCAAAGTGTTAGCGCCAAGTGTTAGAAGCAAAATCCTATAGTAAAATAGAAACTGCACACTAACGATACAAATTTTAAAATCAAATTCTGTATGTGGAGTCCCTACATTAAGTTGTCCTTGTGGGCCACCCTCCTTCTAATAAGAAGCGTGGTTCCTAAATCTGCTTTTGTTCTTTCCTCCGTATTCAAAGGGGTTAACTTGTTGGTTAACCTCTTATTGTTTTCACGAGCCCAGGGTTCCCGACGTCAAAGATTGTGTTCTGTCTGGAAGAACCTGTCAAGCTGGTCTCGTTGACCCTTCATAATTGTAGCCTTTATATCTGTTCTAATTTCATTTTTCTATAGAAATAATGTTCAACAAGTCGTTGAATGAATATTTTTCTTGTACTTAGTAGCAGCTAACTTTATGAAGTCAATTGGGCTGTGTTTCGACTGACTGTGCAATGAAATACTTGACCATTCGAAGTAATATAGAAATGAGGCGCGTTTCATACCTCGACATAGATGGTTTCGTATTTTAGCGATACGAAAAAAGGTTAATTAGTTGGATGATTGGGATTTTTAAATCTATGATGGTACGAGATTGTATTGGTTGGTTTAAAGTGAGGAAATATTTTTTGATTGTGAAGAATATGATTGTGAAGAAATAATAATCAAGAATCTGTTTTTCATTTTACTGAGCCACTTTATGGGCATGATTTTGTTCTGTGTTAACTATTTCTCTCTGTACATTGTTATCAAAAATATCTAATACCATATTTCTACAGTGCCAAAATTTCGTTGTTGGAAAAGTTCTCATTAATTTGTGGTGAATACAAGCAAGTGTTGGGAGATCGCAGTATATTGTGTATACCAATTCTGGATTCAACACCAGTTGTACTTCGTCGATAAGTGTGTTCCTATTGGAGAACTAAATCATTTGACGTGTTTTTTCATTACAGAAAATAATATTTATGCGCAAAATTTACAACTTCACTAGACATGTCACACAGAGCTTCTTCTTTCTCTGCCAAACTTGTGAAAAAACTTAGTATCGTTTTCTTCCACAAAAGATTTTTATCGTTTTATCTTACCGTTAGGGTTCCTATCTGAGATCTCACGTTTGCGAGATCTGGGTAAATATTTAAATTTTTAACACCATAGAGGTTGTTCCTAACCTTCTGTAAAGCCCATACTATATAGTATACTATATAATAACTCCCGTTCGTTAGTTACAAAGTTCAGTTCTTTATCTACCAATATTCTGGAAACCATTGTGATCGGTCAACCACATTGTGATAGGCGGTAGAGAAAGCATCCGTCGTGAGATCGAATGCCTTCTTGAAGTCTGGGTAGAGCAATATGAGTCTGAAGATAATATTGCTTTTAACTTGCTGATTTTCATTAAAATCAGATTAAATCCTTTTTGACTGGTGAGCGCTTACCTTACCGTTGTTGCAGAGAATGCTATTTTCTCCTTGTCCTGCTCTGCTAGCAATATTTGGTGAAAGCCTGATTTGAGATTAAGCAAGATTTGGCAAGATCACTATAACCTTTAGTGTAGGGTACCTGATGTCAAAAATTTTCTCCATTAGTTTTCTAAAGTCTATAACAAGCCGTTTATTGATATTTCCACATACGCCTTTGTCGTTCTTGTCAACAACCCATATAGGATTGTTGTAGGAGTTCTAAATAGCCTAATTATACAATTTTTCAGCAAATTTGGAATTTCATTACTGACAAAGTTGATTACACCCATCGGGTAAGGGCGAATCTTTGAGTAAACAGCGTAATTATTACTCGTGTTACTACGGCTTGAAAAATTTCTTATGAAATATTTTTTGTTATTTTTCAGTTATGTTTTGGGGTAGTACTCCTCCGCTTGTGTGAAATTCACATTTGCACACTTTAAAATAGCATCTGGGTTTGTATTTGTTTGTTTTTAAATCTAATTTTGAGCTCACTTGCGTTAGCAAATCGAGTCCTATTATATCATCGAATGGCGAAAGCGACATCAAAAAAGGTACTATTCGTTTCGAATATATTGTTACGCATAGCGAAACGAACTAATATGGTTTAACATTAGCGATAAACAAAAGCTACAAATACAAAGACAAATACACACTAACACATACATCGAACTTAGTATAAGTAAACTAGCAACTACAAGCATGAGAGTAAAAGGAATGGACAAGTAAGCAGACGCCACAACAAATAATGCAGTAGCTATAGAATTCTCTAGAAGGCGAGAACGCGAATCTTCTACTTCGAGAACCATCATCAGACTGAAGACGTTCGCATATAAAAGGACAAGACAAGACAGGCAACCAGTTCAGAGTGAGTTCAGTCAGCCTTGCGTGCAGTTGCGTATGAAGACAAGTTGCGTCCGTAGCAAAGTTTACCGAAGAGTTGTCAGTGTTTACGCGAGCAGAAGTGTTGTGCTTACAAAAAGGTTATAAGCTGAGAATTTATAACAAGTGCTGTTGTTTATAAAAAGGTTATAAGCAGAGAAGAGTATCGAACGAGCACATATTGTTATAGTTATTGTTGTGTACTTTGTATAAGTTTGGACAGTGGCACATAAAAGTAGTGTGAGTAATAAAAAGAGTTTCATTAAAATAAACACATATTTGCTTTTACTTGGTTTGCAATAAAACGAACTCATACATAAATGTTTTTTAAAAGGTAAAAACGTAACAATATTAACGATACAATTTTTATCAATCGCATTGATGCCTTGGATTGACTTAACTGAAAGAGGGTTTTCCACTTGGGCTACACTATAGGGGTTTAATGTAGTTTTTTAAAGACCCTATGTCTATCAAAAGTCTAATGACTTATCTGGTCAAACGCTTCTTCGTGTTCTTCAATTTACGATGTAACTAAATTTGCCTGTGGTTCGTATCGTTCCGTTTCATTGCCTGGTTGCTATAATAAGCCTGTGTAGGCTCTCTGTAAATTTGAGGTCCTGTTTATCTGGTTTCCTGCATTAAACATTCGGTTTTGAAATTTAAACTACTACTTTCTGTTTTTCTTTTTCATCTAGTCATCTGACATAATTACTGGCAAATAAATATCGTTCATGGCTAACCCCAACCTCCTGATCTTAATCCAATTTATGATATCGATATGAATACCGGAAGTGTATCCGTTATATATTTTTTTAATGGTTGTCGCAATGGCCTTACATATGGCATAATTTTCTTCAGTTTCTTCCTTCTTCTCGTCGTTGAATTGTCATGTTTCCTTGGCGTAGTGTGTTCCTGTTCGAGCAAATAAATAGGTCGTTTATCCGAATAAGTGAGTCTAAGCGCGCTAAAATTGTCGTAATATTTAAGACTGGCGGCTTGGCGCCGCTAAACGTAAGTTTCTTTTCCTGCCATCAAAATCGGGCAAAGATTTGTGAGTATATAAACCAAAACGTCCACTTTTTTATATTTCCTTTTGTTCCAGATTTATGATCTAGAGTTCGATTACGGCAACTACAAATCAGTACAATTGGTTACTAACAATGTTATTCAGTTTTTGAATCACACACAAATCATACTAAAACCTTTAGGTGTCTCTGCGATGGCTATATGTACCAGAGACCTGCGCCGAGCAAATTTGTCGGCGGCGGCTTTCAGTCGGCTGTCAGCCGAAATATGGTAAAGTTTCGGCGGCGCTTTTATTTATTTAAATAATATGCATACAACATTTCCAACATTGATTTAAAGAACAAAAAAGACATGCAAATCCATGTATGAAACATTAGCTTCTCACACCACTAATGTGTGTGCGTTAATTTTATATGATTGTTGGGGCCTACAGTTTTAAAATTGACTCCAAATGGTAGATTTTTGAGAGTCTTTTCATGGCAATTTTATTTACTCTCAGAGGTTTTGCCAAAAATTGCAGTAAATTTACTAAATAATCATTGTTAGCAAATCGATTATTAAAAGTTAGCGACTAAAGAAAAAATTAGAACAAAATGTAAAATTACACACAAATTACACACGAAGCTAATTACACGCATGCTACACGCAGAATCAAAAATTACACACAATATGTGTAATTACACATAAGGTGGCAACACTGGTCTGCTGTGATCCGAAATGACATAAATCAAATGGCCCTGGTTGCTCCACTATTTTAAAGGGCCTTAGATCTCTGCAGCACATTTGCATAAGCAGACGTGCGTTAGCAAATTTTAAGGAATATGCATTTTTAGAACTTCCTGAAAATAAGGATTTTATTTTCGCCTCCGAGTTTTAAAATTTTTTTGATTTTACGTCAATACCATGAGCACGTAAATGGTTACAGAGGTTTGATGTCGACGCAGAAACTCCAAACCTGAAATTATTTCGCATTTTATAACACTTACAAAACAATTATCAGAAATAAATATTCAAAATAATATTTTCCAAAAAAATTTGGCTAAAAGCTAATTGAAATTGGAGTTTCAATAATTGTTTTGGGAAATCAGTACCATTCAAATTGCAAGGTCGTCACCGGAATCAGACGAATTTAACTCATTTAAATTATTGAAATTTGTAGTTCTTTGCTTCTCCATTTCAATTTTTTGTCTTTTAAAAAATTTAACGTAAAGGTTCAAAATTTCCACATCAAAAAATTAAAAATTTTTCTATTAATATATCACAAAATGAACAAAAAAAAAACTTCAATAATGTATTTAAGTCAAGTAAAACAAAAATATAAATATCATATTTTATATATAATTGAAGTCGCCGTGGTCTAGTGGGTAGTGTGTTGGCTTATTAGACAAAAGGCCCGGGTTCGTATCCCAGGTCAGACATCAAAACGAAAAAATATTTCTTCGGCAACTTCCTCTCAGCAGATTTCTGGCAAAGACTCTGAAAGTAAAGTTGTTCGGAGTCTAGTTTAAACTGTAGGTCCCGCCGATCATGTATAAAATTAAAGCACACAACATAAGTGGTGTGAGAAGCTAGATTGTAATCCTGACTGAAGGGTTCTAATGGCCAATTATGTAATATTTTCATATATTTTAATTTTCTTACATACATAAAACGGCGGCTGAATTCAAACCGAATCGAGCCGAATAAATTTTCGGCGGCTTTTAAATTTTGTCGGCGGCTCGGCTTAGCCGGCTGTCAGCCGATCGGCGCAGGTCTCTGATATGTACATAATAGTAAATATAATTCAACAGGAGTATATTTCAATATATTTTAACATTTATTTATTTTTATTGTATTTATTTTTTATATATAAGGATTAAATAAATAAATATTATTATACGTATACTACGTCTATAACATTATCAGTCTTATATTTAAAAAACCAATAAATTAGATTTCTAAGCGAATTTCATACATGTTTTTATTGTTTAAAAATAATTTTTAAAAAATCCTATTTATCTTTCAATTATTTCTTTTCCCAGTTTTGAAATATAACACCAAATATATCATATAAACAACTTTCCAGACCAGTACCAGATACCAAATTAAATAATGCCCTGTTTTTTCTATACAGCTATCATAACAAATAGGAGCTTCTAAATAAAGATATTATTTTCTAAACGAATTCCTTGGATAAAATACCAATGGAAATGTTTTTGTTGGAAGAGCCACACATGCGGGAACAGTTTTAATAGTCGTTATATCTTTTGTGCAGACGTCGTACTGTTGCATAATATTTGCAAGTAATATAAATCCAAAGCCTTGAACTAAATTTTGACCTATACAGGTGCGTTTGCCTATGCTAAAGGGCAAGAAATGAGGTATATTCTTTTTTAATTGATATTTCTTACAGCCCCAGTATGTATTCTTATAGGAACATTGAGCATTCTTATCAAACTTTAGGAATGAGTTTTCTGACAATGAAGGGCACGTAATTATTGCATCCTTATCATATTCTATGCCAGAGTCTGATCCTTCTGAATTGCGTCTTTTGGAATTTTTATATACGTTTTTATTTCTTGAAAAAGTTTTAAAATTTTCGCTGTTTGAAAATGATATTCCATTTACTGTTTCTAGAAATCTTTTAGGTTGAAACAAATGAGGTTCATGCCAGTTTTGGGGACTGGTATTTAACTTGTAATTATTTATGAAAACGACCGTGCCTTCAGCCACCCCATATCCTGCAATGACCGCATTTTCTGTAGCCACATGAGGCACGATGGGCGAAGAAGAATAACGTAGAACTTCGAATATAGTAGCCATTGTATAAGGCATACTATCCATATCATACAAATTAATATTTCTTTCACCTCTGTTAGTTATTCCATCGACTTCTATTTGTATTTGCTTGCCAATATTGGGATCCTTAGCTATGTATGCCAGGGACATCATTACTAAATTACCGACTGCAGAATGCCCTCCTATAAAATCTTCAAGCATGTATATTATTGTATCTCGCGAAACATTTTTATCTTCTATAAGGCTTTTTAATAGAGCGTCCGTAAAATCGTTCTCTGGTTCTTCCAAATCAATGTTACGTTCGCGATCATTTATAATGCGCTCTAATATAAATTTTCGGATTTTAGAAGACCAACCAACGATAGTATCAGTGTGCCTTTTGTAGAAAGGCGCCAACCAAGGCAGAAAATCTACTATGTATCCTTGATTGATTTCCCAAAATATTTCATCAAAATATTTCACAATAATTTGGAAATCCAGGTCATCATAATCGAAACGTATTGAGCACATGTACTGGGTAAACATATTCGCACAAACTTGTTGAATTAACTGCTTAATCTCAAACTCCGTTCCTGGAATTACTGCCTCTCTCATTTTTTCCATTAGTTCTTTAACTTCAAAACAACCTACATTTGACAGCTTTGAAAAATATGGAGATGAACTTCTGGGCGAACAATGTTTTCGTGCAAGATTTCGACGTTTCTGTTGCAGAGACGACCAATCACATAGTGCTAGGGCTAGACGTCGATAAAAAAGACAAATTTATTTCTCAAGCTAAACAGAATTTCAATAAAACTTACAGTTATTACGATTACCCCCAAACAGTTTGTGATAACGAAGGAAGTCTGGGCGACCTCCGAAAAATTTTCCGTTTTGATTTAGTACTTGACGTATTAACTCAAGGTTATTAACAATAAGACAGCGTTTACTTCCAAGAGTCAGTGAATAAATATCTCCTAATTCTTTTGAAAGCTCTGTAAATCCTTCAAATGGAACTCTAAACTTTGCAAGTAATGCCATATTTCCAATAATAGGCCAGGGTATAGGACCAGGCGCTTGAAAATATTTTTTTTCAATAATTTTATTGTCTTTGTCAAAACCTTCCACAATATAAATTTTTCTTGCATAATTGTATAACATACGTATATAGAGAATCATAACATACGATATTATTAATATAGTCAATACAATTGTTATCGATATCATATTATTTTATTTATTTATTAAATTATATTATTTATGTATTTTTATTTTATTTATATATGTATTTATATAATTTTTATGATTATTGATTTTGAAGAATCTTTAATATGCTTTTAAATTATATTTCACAGTATGTGATCTAAAGCGCAAATCCTTGAGTGTTGTTTCAAAAAGTGAAAATTCTTAACTGAACATTTATGTTTCTCTTCTTAAGCTTTTATACAGGCTTTTAACCTGATGAAGTAAAATATTTATATGCACATATATACGAAGATTAATGAGGTAAGCTCATTGTTTTAATAGAATTCTTAAATTCGTTTATGGACGAAAAAAATGTATAATAAAACGGAATTTGTAATTCCACATTAACTAATTTCACATGCAATTTTCCAAAATATGACATATTTGTTTTTTAAAAAGCTGTTGCCCATGTCAACAATCCGGTTTTTGGCGGTATTAAGCTAAGAAACCAGATATTATGTATATATACCAGTTAATTTTTTTACACTTGCGGTAAATAAATGCATATTTGCATGTATGTAAATTATATATTTTTATTTTCCTTCAGAAGACAAAACCACAAAAGATAATTTTTGAGCACAATATCTATTACTCTAAGTTCGAAATCCAATAAGCACCTTCTGATACACTTATTTTTAGTCTCACTTCCTGAGTCGAATTCACATACGTAATGGATTATTTATTCGTAAAATGAATAAATTACCATTTACAAATACTAAATAGAAATGCTTTTGAGAATTTATACGTAAATAGCTCAGTAAGTGGATACAGACGATGTGACGGTATTTGTTCACAAAAGCTTTTTATGAATATTTTATGCACAATATTCTCCTCCTTACAGAACGACAACATTCGACATATTTATTGGTAAATACATTTTTCGACTTTATTTAGTAAACATTTATTTGTGTTTAGAATAATGTTTGTAAAGGTTTGCCTAACGCCGTAAATATTAAGAGTTCTTGAAAAGAGGAACTTTGAATGAGTCAAACATACAATTCAACAGAAGATCATTGAATTATTTTACAAAAATAATAACTTTATGATTTTCAATTTCAGAATGAGCAAGAAGATCAGAAATAATAAATAGTCAGATTTTTTAATCATTTTGGTATTAACCACGAGTCATTAAACAAAATTCAGTATTGGAACTTTTCGTTT
This sequence comes from Sarcophaga peregrina, assembly GCA_014635995.1. NCBI lineage: Eukaryota > Metazoa > Arthropoda > Insecta > Diptera > Sarcophagidae > Sarcophaga > Sarcophaga peregrina. The sequence goes on along the minus strand of CM025789.1, from coordinate 84,802,689 downwards.
AAAATTTATTTGAATTAAACGAAGTTGTCCAAATGTTCATTTCTACCTCTATTGATAGTTAGTTTTTCATAATAGTATTAAAAATAAAGCTATATGGAATAGGTATTTTTCCGATAATTGCTAACAATAGTAGTAAGAATTCATAGGGGTTTCATTCAATATTATAGTAATTAAATTCAATATTTCATTTATTTAATTGATATAATAAAGTTGTCTTTATTTTCGCTAAAATTCAAATGATTCTAATTCAACAAAATGTCAGTTTCATTCATTCCATTTCATTCTTTTTTTTTCAAAAAAAATTAAATATCGAATATGTCACTGTATTTAATCACGATTCAATTAATTATATTACTTAATCTTATTCTGCAGCTACTGATTCAGGTTTTTATTATCTCACTGTTTTGCAAATTTGTGAATCATTAAAAGCTCTACAAGAATTCAACAAAATAATACATATAAGAATAAATTAGTTTCTGTATAAATAGCCTTTATAGCCCATTTACACTACAGCGAAATCTAGTAGATTAGATTTCAAATCTTGCTCAAAATCTAGATCGTTTACACTGGATTTATTTGACAGTAGCAAGATTTCATTTTAATAACAAAAACAGCTGACTGAAATTTAAAAGAAAACAATAATGTTTCCAAATTTAGTTTAATACCAAAAAAATTAAAAATATAGGACATAGATATCAAAAAATATTGCAAATGCATTACTATTAGATGTAAGCATATGCAATACAGGTAATAATAAAAATATTAATCCTCAGGTTAGTCACGAGTCATTCTGGGAGAAAGATGTTCCTTATTTTGTTTATTTTTAACCTTTATCCTGTACTTCAAAAATATAACACATTTTATTTTTTTACATTCATTACATACAACATTGGTCTGAGAATGCTTTCTGCAAATACATTTTTGACATTCGGTATTATTTCTTCTTGACTATAAAATGCAGAATGGTTTTAAAAAGAAATAACTTCAAAGAATAATTTTTTTACGAATTTCAGAATACATCTTTAAAAATTATATTAAAAATCTTTTTAATTTTACAAAATATATGTATTTATAAAAGTATTAAAAAAAACAATTTTTAAATACTTTATTTACAAAATTGTTACATAAACATTGGGGCTTATAACGTCTTAGCGAAGATCGTATACTTTAGCTTCGAGTACGGCACAACATACATATTGTTGAGAAGATATTTAGTTTCGAGTACGGCACAACATACATATTGTTGAGAAGATATTTTATTAAAGTGGAAAATGGAAACAGGAAAATTAAATTGTTTCACATGGCTTATGGATTTACAGGATAACCTTTGTGGAAAATCTTTTTAATATTTATAGAATTCCATCGATATCAGGGCGATAAGGATATTTTCACGAGCACTAATACTAAAGATTACTAATTAAATTCAAATGACCTTTTGATAAAAATTCTGTGTTGAAATCTTTGACCAGTTATTTAAAATTTGAATAGAATGTTTTACTCTTTATTGTATTTGAAAGTGCTGTTCCTTTTTACGTCAAAGATACAGATAACAATCATTGCACTATCTACACTATTATATCTGCAGAATTAATTAATAGAAATAGGTGATTCCAAAACATTGTATAGGATATTCCGTATACCAGAACCAAAATTATTATGGTTTAAAAATTATTATCACCAGTTTCTGAACGTATTATTTGTTGTGCTATACTTCATGTTGTACATTTAAATTATCTTTTATTATACCTATTGTATTATTCTATTTATTATACCTATTTATATGCTAGCATTGTTAAAAAAACCTCGAATATGTCTTTTTATTTGCATGTGTATCACAATACTCTTTATTGCAACAAGTATATTAAACGCCCGATCTCATAGATTTGTTTCATTCTTTCGTGAGTGTGTTTGGAACTTTTTGGTTAAACTTATGAAAAGCATTGACCGCAAACCTTTAGGATGGCTCTTAAAATTCAAAGTCAGATTTATTTCAGCATCAATCTCCAGTTTGATGAGTATTGATTAAATATTATTACGTCTAATTTTCAGATCAATCCCTTGGCGTCGAGGCGTACCCCGAGCATGATCAAATTTAGAGGGAAATATAATATATAACTTTCATGAAACATAAAATATTAATTCAAAGGTAAAATATTGAAAGACGTTTGCAGTAAAGTAATGAACATTTTTCCACGGACAAATTTTTTTGCAATTCACAGCCTTGAGAAACTATATTAGAAAGGTATTAATAAACCAATCACAACCTTAGATTTTATAAACATAAATGTTATTGAAATATTATTGTAAATAATTCTATTTTAATTTTACACGTTGTTAAATGTGATAAATTAAACGTTTATTTAAATTGGAGCAATTAAAGTGCGTTAATTCACTTTTTCAACAAATTACGGTAAATACTGTTTATGCTGTTTTATTTTAACAACTTAGTAGGCAAACAATATCCTTTGCCTTAATGAAGCTGTTATTTTATTCTAACTTTTGTTATTCTCTTTAAAAATTATTGTCTTATTGTAAACATTTCAAAAACATCTTTGTTTGTATAGAAATATTGTTACGAAAATGAAAACAGTGTAACATCGTTCAACATTAAAATGCTAAACAGAAGTTACAAAACAAAACCCAGTGTTAAAGAAAAGGGGTAGACAAGTAAGCGAGAACGCAACAACATACATAATTGGTCATTACAACCCTTCAGTCAGGATTATTGACCTACCTATTGATCTCACACTACTTATGTTTTGTGTGTTAATTTTATACATAAAGGGCGGGACCTACAGTTTAAAGTCAACTCCGAACGACAGATTTTGGCGAAACTTTTCATGGCAATTTTATTAACTCTTAGAGTTTTTGCCAGAAATCGCCAAAAAATACTTATTATATTTTGTTTTGATGTCTTGCCTGGGACTCGAACCCTGGCTTTACGTCTAATAAGCCTACTAGACCGCTGCGACTTCACATAAAGTTTATGAAAAATCTCTCCCGCCACTCATGGGTACATATGAACGCACCAACAAAGAATGTAAATAAAACGCACAAAGAACAACGAAACTATGGGAGTTCTCGAGAAGGCGAAGTCCCGAATATTCGACTACATTCATCGGACTATTTACGAGGGCATATAAAAAGGCAAGAAAAAGCAGGCAACGAATAGTAACAATTCAGTCAGTCTTGTGTGAAGACGCGTTGTGAATATAGAGGACAGTCGTGGTTTGAAGATCCCCGATACGATAAAAATAGTGTGAACAATAAAGAATTTAATTGAAACTAAACAATCTGTTTTTCCTTAATGTTTTTTAAGGAATAATTAAATTAAATAAATTATAATTTAATTGTTTATGGGCACTTTAAACAATGATCGCGAAGACCAAACTTTATCTAAAAATAAAAGGACCGAACGAGTATGATTACATTATTCAACTGACTTGTCTACTTTTTTACTTCATCCTAATATATCCTAATTACTTAATTCTAACAGTTGTTTACCTATTTATCTTATTCTATATATTCAATAAGCTTATTCTATGTATTCATAAACATTAAATTTACTTAATATTAGGGTGGTACTAATTTGTGTTTATATAATTCAATTGAAGATATAAATAAGTATACATAATATATAAGTATATAGAAATAAAATATAAAGAGTGAATAAATGATGCAAATATGGCGCAACATTCCGGCCCCATTGAAGGACTGGGCTTCTTCGATCAAATCGAGTGGAGCCAGTTTGTAGATTGGGTGCAGCAAACGCAGACCGTCTTCTATCAGCAGATGAGCTGGAATTAGTGCTTCTCCGTTGCGGGAGTCTGGAGACAGCGGTGCGATGGGCCATGTGTTGAGCACCGCCTCTACTTCTGCGAGTATTGTTTCCATTTTCTGTTGAGTGAGCGTCAAGTTGCCCACGGCTCGCAGAAGTAGGAATTTTTCTTGCTTCAAAGCGACCCTGAACGACGCTGAGTATAACTCGACGGCCTGTCGACTCCTGTCGAACGCTTGTTTAAGCTTCATAAGGACTCGATTAGCTCTGACGCAGTTCGTCGCGTTGTCGCAATTCACCTCTCTGGGAAAACCACTACTTGCAGCAAACCTTTTAAACGACAAAAGAAAGGGATTAGTGGATGAATTAGACACTAACTCTAAACACACCTCTTTATATATGAAACACGCGAAGGCATCTTGCTTCGGTAATAAAAGTGGAAATTTTGCTGCGTATGACAAATTTGCACCCACCTACCCTTAAAAGTGAAAATGTTCTCTCTTTTCCAGTGAATGTATGAATAATGTCGTAAGTGCGTTCGACGATATTGTCAGAGATTTTTGTAATTTAGAAATCTCCTCAGAAAAACTAGATTTCTGGATAGCCAAAGAGAGAAATTGTCCCTTGGCAGTTATAAATGAAGATTCTAATAATTTAGGATAAGACTTAAAAGGTAAAGAAACCCCAAATCTTCCCGACTCAAGACGTTGTGCTACAGTCTTGGGCTCGTTTCCACATTTTATATGCTCCTAGTCTTCGATCGAAGTATTTATATGAAATACTTTAGTGTTACAAAAGCCCCTTGAATAATTGTATCTTCCAGTAACAATCCAACTAAGGGAAGTTTTTTGAATAACTGGAATACTCGGGCCCAATTTGATTTGGCCAGCACACAATAATTCGAAGAAAGGACCTGCGCCAATTAACAAATCGATTCCTTGAGGCTTATAGAAGTAAGGGTCAGCTAATTCCACGTTTGACGGGATATTCAAACTAGCTATGTTAATCCTACGTTCAGGTTGCAAGTTTGTTATTGATTTTAATACCCAAAACTTTGAAGTGAATTGGGTAGTAGTTTGGCTAGTTCCTCGGTTATCAGATTACAGAACCGTAATCTAAAAAAGCTCTGGCTGGTATAAGTTGACCAGAACTACTTCTTACTCTTACCACGACTGTCGCCAAAATTATGACGCCGAATAGTTCACAGAAGCGTGAGAAGTCAACGGCCGTTCAGAGTAGTTTATCGGTGTATTATCAGAAATCAGATGTAACGTGTTATGTGAACCATTACATATCCGACACTTAGGAGATAGACACCTAGCAACTGTATGTCCTTTTCTCAAACAATTAATACATGCTGGCACGAATTTTATGAATTTAAACCGGTTGGCTATAGGCTCAGCAGTAAAAGAAGCGCAATTGCTAATCATATGTTGCGTCGATTCACAAAATAGGCATTTGTCAACAGATTCTTTTGATTTCGCACAATTTAATGATGTCCGACTGATTCTAAAATTGTAATGTTCATTCCTAGGTTTATTAACCCTCGGCCTTGAACTGGAGGACTCGTCAGCCGCAATATGTTGATATCATTTGTTCTTGGCGGATTCACAGTCTGGCCAAAGTGGAAGTTTCTCGAGGTCGAGTTGCTCTTCCCATTTCGATTTGGTAACTGGACATCACTAAATGTATAAGAATGGCATTCGTAGTATTTTTATCAGCACCAATTTACAATAAAGAATCATATATCGCAGAAACAGTATCGATCATGTTTCGCAAAGCAACAGTTGAAAATTGTGTGATTTGTGGAAAATCAAAAAGTTTTTTTATATTATCAAAAAATATAAGACATTCATCGTCATAAACCTTCTTCAGACTTGCTATTGCTTTGGGGTAATTCTTCTCGGAGATCTGAAAGGCGTTTACTGTACCCATGGCCGATTCGGACAAGCATATGATTAAGTGGTTGAATTTTTCAATATCCGTTAATGTCGGGTCATTGTGGACCAAGTTCTCAAATAAGCTCATAAAATTCTTATAATCAGAATATTTTCCACTAAAGTTAGGGAGCTTAATAGTTGGGAGCCTTGCCTGGTGCGCTTATACGCTGAATAAAGTTTCAGGCACGTGAGATGGCCAACAGACTTATAAACAAACTTTTCGTGGTCACACAAAGATCTTCAAGCTCGGCTCTATCGTCATTATCGGGATCTAAATCATCCACTTCTGACTGGAGCTTCATTGCTTGGTCAATATAAGTTTTTAAAATTTCGATATTCGAGCTCCATTGGATTAACAGAAATAGTCCTATCTACAATGGACTGTCGATGTGCTTAATGACCTTCGCTTTTTTAGTGAGTAATTTCTCCAAGTTTTCCACTCGGGAAGGAGAATCTTGGCGTTTAGAGCCTCTGGTAGTCATTGTGCTTTCAATTCGTGTAGAAATTCCTCAAAACAAGAATAGAAAAGTGACCAAAATAAGTAATTGGTCGAATTATATGCAAATCTATTACTTGTTTTGGACGATAGAATTCAATTAATATTCTTCGGATACGCAATATCCTGAATTTCCGATCCACAAGTAGCGTTAATTGAGACAAGAATAACTTACTTGATCTCAGAAAATATATAACAGCTTTACAAACAACCTTCGGTATTAAAAGCAATTGACCAAGTAAAATCGTTAAATAATAAATTTTTTTATAATAAAACAAAAATCAAATTTCAATATGGACACACTGTGTTATTATAAATAACAATAATCGAAAAATTATTCGAATTTTGAAATTTGTGTGAACAATTTTATTGATATTTTATGTAACTTAATTTTTGTTACTAGTGTGAACGGTCACACTGTACACAGCTGTAATATGTAATTTACAAGCAGTATGGGAATGCTGGAAACGAAACACTGATCGAAACGAAAGTACGAAAAATAAATGAAAAGAAAACAAACAAAACCAACACAAATGCTATGCTGAATGTTTTCTCACTAACAAAGAGAACAAATTGTTAGTGTAAATACGTATTAACTTAACGATATTAACACTCGCGATTTGATACAATTTTAAGGGTGGGTTTTTTATAATTTTATAAAGAAATATACCGATGTGTATATAAAATTGCAAATATATAAGATTATAAATATATCTGTATAAAATTATAAATACGTTTAATGTTTCAATAGTTTAAAAATGTGAAATATATTTTTTGTGTTCTGCTCTTCAAGCGATTATGCATTTTTTTGATTAAATTAAAAAAATCTCTTAAACTTGATTATTTTACAAGTTTAAGGGGAAAAATTTAGACACAAATATATTTCACACTTTTTACCCCCTGAGAGTTTAATAGTGGGCATCTGGGTCGTTCCTGGAGTCGTCCAACGATATGATTATAATTGTTTGTGTAATGTGTTGATTTGTTCGGTGTAAAGTGAAATACATAAGATTATAAATATATCTGTATAAAATTACAAATACGTTTAATGTTTCAATAGTTTAAAAATGTGAAATATATTTTTTGTATTCTGCTCTTCAAGCGATTATGAATTTTTTTGATTAAATTAAAAAAATCTCTTAAACTTGATTATTTTACAAGTTTAAGGGGAAAAATTTAAACACAAATATATTTCACACTTTTTACCCCCTGAGAGTTTAATAGTGGGCATCTGGGTCGTTCCTGGAGTCGTCCAACGATGTGATTATAATTGTTTGTGTAATGTGTTGATTTGTTCGGTGTAAAGTGAAATGTGAAATTTATGTTGCACTTTTTGTATTTGTATTTCTTGTTACACTGTATGTATTCGTATTTTTATTTTGTATATTTTTGTTTTTATTGTAATTGTTATTTGTTCTATTTTTGATTCTTTCTGTTTTGTTTTATTTGTATGTTATCACTGCACTAACCAATATATGTATATTGTAATTTTGTTTTGATGTATTTTGTATTATTGGTTGTTATTCTTGTATTGTTGTTTTAATTATTATTATTCTTGTTTTATTTATTTTATGTTTTATATTCTATTTATATATGTATGTACATCGTTCTCTTTTTGTTTTCGGTAGATCTTAATTAACTTATAAGACCGCACTTTTTTTTTGTTAAGTTTTAATTAATTTATAAAACTTATACACATGCTAATTACTTTAACTTTTAAGAAACTCATAAAAATTTATTCGCGAGTTTGGTCATTATACGAGAACGCGATCACTATTTATGTTCTTGCTCTGGCGCCAAAATGTTTTTTAAGGAATGATAAAATTATATAATTTAGAATTTAATTGTTTAAGGGCACTTCAAACAATGATCGCGAAGACCAAACTTTAACCAAAAATAAAAGGACCGAACGAGTATGATTACATTATTCAACTGACTTTATTTCTACTTTTGTACTTCATTCTAATATATCCTAATTACTTAATTCTAACAGTTGCCTACCTATTTATCTTATTCTATATATTCAATAACCTTATTCTATGTATTCATAAACCTTAAATTTACTTAATATTAGAGTGGTACTAATTCAATTGAATATATAAATAAGAATACATAATATATAAGTATATAGAAATAGTATATAGATATAAATAAGTATACATAATATATAAGTATATAGAAACGAAATATAAAGAGTGAATAAATGAAGCAATTATGGCGTAACACAATCAATGATCTCAAATTTTAAACGTTTTTAAAAGGTAAAAACGTAACAATTGTTGTCTGAAGTGGGATTGCAAAATTTAAAAATTAATATAAATAAATGAAAAATTTAAACGGAACTATACGAATTAAAAGTGGGAAGGCTCAAACGAGAATTGAGTAAATTAGAGCTGTCAACCACGGGTACTAAGAACGAACTCCAAAGGCGGTTAGCGGAAGCAATCTACACAAAAGTTCCTGTTAAACTAAAACGAGCTTGTACTGAGGGGCAAGTGCTGGATACTACAAGTGAGGGCACCGCAATCTTCATATCAGTAATGCAGTAAAACAGCAACACTACTACGGCGTGCGGGTACTTAAATATCAGACAATAGACCTTCCCTACAGACACTGGGGGCGACGTAGTCCATCATCACACCAGATAAAGTGAAGGGAAAGTGTGAGTTACTTAGTAATATAAGACTACGGACAGCTTTTGGAGAGTCTGCCACCGTCCGTGGAAAAACGAAGTAGAATGTGACTATTGTGAGGTTATCATTGGTGCCGATTTTATGATAGGTCATGGCAGCAATTCGTTTTTAGGACAACAGATATGTGGATATACCCCAAAGTGTCAAGACGTGGGATGAAGCATCAAGTTCAAAGTTAGCTGCTTTCGAACAAAAAAAATTACCACATCAGAGTGAAATATTGATATGGACGCGTGCGGAGAGAGATTGTGAAGAAAACTGATTGTGGGTTTTTAAACTAGCAGGAATTCGGACGGATTTGTTATCAGCAAAAGGCGTCAAATCCACCAAACAGAGAATAGTTCCGGTGAGAGTGCTAAATCTAGCAGGCCATTAAAAAGTCATCTGTTGAACCTCCGAGGTGAGCCAATGTACAGCAGAGGCGATAAGACAACAATCGCCGAAGCCTTCCGAAATGACAGCCAATGGCGCTAAAAGGGATAGTTACCCGCTACCGAGAATCGACTATACACGCCAGCTGGAATGAAGTGATTCTCCACATTTGATCTATAAAGCGTATATTGGCAGTCGAAGGACAACGAGAAAACTGCATTCAGTGCGAACGGCAGCTTGTGGCAGTTTTAAGTTATGCCATTTGAACTCTGTAATGCTCCGGCCACATTTGAGCGACAGAACTTTCGACGAATGATTTAAGAACCTGGGAGAAATTCTTCAACGAATATCAATGGCGTAAAGAAATGTGCATTGCTCCAAAAACAGGTGAAATATTTGGGGCATCTTGTTACAGCAGATGGCATATCCGCAATTGAAGTTTAAATTAGAACAGTAAAGGACTAGCCTCGTCGCCAGAATCTTCAATAATTTGGAACTATGCACATACTACAGACATGTGGCTGCAAGCTTGCAAGAGCTCACCAAGAAGTTAAAAGTGTATCATTGGGGTGAGTCACAGGAAACAGCTTTCCATACACTAAAAGGCCTATTGTGTACTGGCGTATCCAGTTCCAGGGGAAAAATTAATCTTAGACTGTTATGCTAGTGAACATGGTATTGGTGATGTACTTTCTCAAGTGGTCAATGAGACAGAGAAAATTGTAAGCTATTATGGTCGCTCACTGTCAAAGTCTGAACGGAAATATTGTGTGAGCCGATGTGAGCTACTTGCAGTACTGGAATGCGTAAAACGTTACCATAAGTACTTGTATGGATAACACTTCCTGCTTAGGACTGATGATTTCCCACTCAGATGACTGCTGCAATTCAAGAACCCTGAAGATGGATACAACTTCAGCATACAACCATTCACCACCGAAGTGAAAAGAAGAAGAAATCCTTCGTTGACATCCGACAAGCAATTATTGTTGTATAGTTCTAGTTATAAATAGTGGCACACAAAAATAGTGCGCACAATAATGAAATTAATTGAAACTAAACACTAATATATTTTTATTTTGTTTGCAATCGACAAACTCATATTTTAATAGTTTTTTTAAGGCAAACCAGTAATAATATTAGAACTACTTTTTATTATTGACCTATAACATTTTTTTCTGTACCGTGTTCCCAGGTTACAATTTCCTTTTCGTTTTTAGAATATGCTTTCATTAAAAATATTGAAAAGTTAGGTACCATAAATGATTAATACTTTCTGAAGTGCAACCCGCGGTATATACTTTTTAACATTTTCAAAATTGTGTTTTTGTATAAAAACTTAAATTAATTATACAGGCGTTTCCTCAATCTTTCGAACCAATGCATTAGAACCAATCAAACACGGTTCTCAAAATTATTTCGGTTTATACACGGAAATCATAAGAACAGAAACTGTGAAAAGTTTTGTACGAGCAGAGCTCAATGCTGTAATAAGAATTCAAAACATTTATGTCGCCTTGTCCGCCGCATACAAACAGGTTTTGTAAGGCATAGAAAATGTAAATTGTTTGAGTTCTATTTAACTTTTGCAAAAAGCGAATTTATATTCTTAAAGCATCTATCTTTAACAACTTCATTATCGATATGAACAAATAAGTAAACAAGTAAAAACAAAGTCCATAAGACACAAAAACAACGATAATGAAAAAAACTTGTTGACATTTTTAGAAGGTCGTCATCTCCTTCGAGAGCACTCATCACACTATTAATACAGCGATATGAAAGGCAAAACGAAGTGAGCAATGCTGAAGATCGAATTATGTTAGTCCCCGCCTGCGTGGTTTTGTATGAAACCGTTCTTATCTAGGTATACGAATACTTCAGGAAGAACGTAACCACTTTGTAAAGGTTTAGATACATATATATTCGTCGTTGATACAATAGGGAGGCATTATTAGATTATTTTGCGATGGTAACAACAAGATCTAATATGATTCTATTTCTATAATATGATGGAATTATTAATTCGGCTAATTTTGGAAGCATTGTACAGTCTCGAGTTACTTATATACTTCGTAAATTCACTACTTGAAGATCTGTATAATGAAGTACATGATCTAGACATATTCTTTCGAATTTGCGCATTTTTTCCATTTAGGAAGAATAATATATTTGGCAACCGTGTGTTAAAATTGGACGTATAAAGGTTTAATGCATGAGAATCTTGATATTTGGGTTAATGAGTTTAAAAAATAATAATTTTTAGTACACAAAACATGCATTTCTGGCTTTTTTAATTTATATGTTGATATGTTCATTAAAGTAAAGAAATTTATCCAAATGGATTCCTAGGTATTTTACTGTTTGTTTATTAGGTAAGTATATGTTGTTAATGGATTGAATGCCGAAGGATTTCCAGTTACGTTTTATATTATATTAACATTTTCCAACAGAAGGACAGAATATTATAGTTTCACATTTGTCTACGTTTAATTTGATTTTCCAAACATTAGCATACTTTTCTGCAATATTAAAATGATTTTGCAATTTTATATTTATTGCCTAATATCGTCTGTGAAACCTTCAAATATATATATTAGAAAGTATAGGAGCATTAACTGTAATATATTAAATATAATACTGTTACGTTTTTATCTTTTTAAAAACGTTTAACGAACTCATAGTTCGTTGATTGCAAACCAAACACAAATATGTGTTTATTTTAATTAAATTCTCTTTATTAACCGATGCAACAATAATTTCTTGTTCGCTACTATTCGCACACAACTATTCTGCTCGGAACGGATATCTTTGAACCGCAATTTGTTTTCACACCGGAACTGATTAGTTACACGCAAGACTGGCTGAATTATAACTCACTGACGCCTGCTTTGTTTTTGCCTTTTATAGTACAACACGAATAGCACAGCATAAGCAGTAACGAAACGAATTTGACAGGAGCACTGTCCAAAAGTGAAAGAGACAGCAAATATTACCAAAAAGTATTTCTGTCTCTGTCTGATTCTTTCAGTTTTGTTTATTTATGTTTTGTTAATTTTTAGCACAGAACACGTACAGAATGGAAACGGAATTTTGACGTTTACATAATTTTGGTGAAAGGGACAGCAAATATTACCAAAAAGTATTTCTGTCCCTGTCTGATTGTTTATGTTTTATTAGTTAATTTTTTAGGGTGGGTTTTTATTTTCTAATTTGGTAGAAATTTATGATATTTTTGTAAAATAATAGACTATTTGTGAAAGGAAATGAACTGTTGTATTGGGGAAACGTAATACGGAACTAATGTATTTGTTGACACATTTCAGCGATTGTCACTAACTTAGTATTTAACCAATTGAGAGGTATATTCACAAACTCCTGAATCAAAAAGTTATGAGCATATATTTAGTTATATTTTTATTTCTACTTATCTTTTACAGACGGAACTTGTTTCATTGTTAAGAGAAGATGCTAAGAGTTCGACTAATAATAAAAAAATTACCGAATTTTAACTTTTTCATTCAAGAAACTAATAAATACTAGTAATATACACAAAGTTCTGCAGGAAAAAATTTTATGAGTAATAGGACTTATTTGATCTTGATATATTTAGTTTCTTACTTACGTTTTGCACAAGAAACTATATTCATTACGACCAAAAACTACATACATTTCGATTAATAATTAAATATTTAAGAATCTTTAAACTTTTCATTGAAGAAATTAAAAAATATTCAAAATTTTCCCTTTTTTAACACAAAATCAATGTTTGTTTACATTTAATTTTTCAACTTTATCCACCAGTTTTCACTCTGTATATCTGTTGCTTCTAACACATTTGCTTTGCAAAACGTATAATACATTTTTTGTCTCCCTCTAAAAAATTATGTAAAATTATGCTAAGTGAGGTTGTCAAACGTCAAAGTTTTCCCTTCTGTGCATATTCTGTGATTTTTAGGGTGGGTTTTTAGCACAATGTAACCAGTGACGTCAATTATGACGTTTGAAAAACGCTAAAATCAGCAGTTTTAGCCCTCCCCGTAGAGGGAGAAAAAAGATGTTAAAAGTTTTAGCGAAACAAATGTGTTAGAAGCAACAGATATACAGAGTAAAAACTGGCGGATAAAGTGAAAAATTTAAATGTAAACAAACATTTATTTTGAGTTAAAAAAGGGCAAATTTGGAGTATTTTGTAATTTCTTCAATGAAAATGTTAAAAATATGTAAATAGTTAATTATTAATCGATTTGTATGTTGTTTTTAGTCACAATGGATATAGTTTCTTGTGCAAAAGGAAAGTAAGAAGCTAAATATATCAAGATCAAATAAGACATACTGCTTATAAAAATTTTTTCTTGTAGAACTTTATGTATATTACCAGTATTTATTAATTTCTTGAATGAAAAAGTTAAAATTCCGTAATTTTTTCATTATTAATCGAACTCTTAGCAATTTCCCTTCACATTGAGAAAAGTTCCGTGTGCAGAAAGTTTGTAAAAATAAAATTATAACAAAATGTATACTCATAACTTTTTGTGTTAGGAATTTGTGAATATACCTCTAAATTGTTTAAATACTAAGTTAGTGACGACCGATGAAAGGTGTCATAAAAAATACATTAATTCCGAATTACGTTTTCATAATAAAACGGTTCATCTCCTTCCAAAATTATTCTAATATTCTACAAAAATATCATAAATTTCTACCAAAATAGAATAATAAAAATCCACCCCGAAATCTAAAAAACATAAACAAAACAGACAGGCAGCCAGAGAAGGACAGAAATACTTTTTGATTATATCTGCTGTCTCTTTCTAAGTGGAGGGTTAAACGTCAAAAGCCCCGTGACGTATCTGTATACCTGTGGTTTTTAGTTTCTATTTTGCTCGAAATTGATGATATTTTTGTAGAATAATAGAATAGTTTTGAAAGGAAATGCACTTTTTTATTGGGAAAACGTAGTACGGAACTCATGTATTTGGTGACACCTTTCATCGATTGCCACTAACTTAGTATTTAATCAATTTAGAGGTATGTTCATAAACTCCTGAAACAAAAAGTTATGAGAATATTTTTTGTTATATTTTTCTTTTTACTTATCTTTTACACAGGAAATTTATTTCATTGTGAAGAGAAATTGCTAAGAGTTCGATTAATAATAAAAAAATTGCGGAATTTCAATTTTTTCATTCAATAAATTAATAAATAGTGGTAATATACACAAAGTTCTGCAAGAAACAAATTTTATGAGCAATATGTCTTATTTGATCTTACCATTTGCACAAGAAGTTGTATTCATTGTGACCAATTTCAATTAATAATTAAACATTTACGAATTTTTAAAATTGTCATTGAAGAAATTAAAAAATATCCTAAATTTTAACTTTTTTAACACAAAATAAATGTTTGTTTACACTTCATTTTTCGGTTTCGTTTACCAGTTTTCCCTCTGTATATCTGTTGCTTCTAACACATTTTGGTTCGCAACACTTATAACATTTTTTTTCTCTCTTCATTGCTTGTTATTGTGTTCGCTTACTTGTCTATCTCCTTCTCCTTCATACCGATATTGATGCTTGTAATATGTTCGTTGTAGTTGTTGGTGTAGCTACCCTGTAGGAAATGCCAATAGTGAAACTCTACTGACTTACTATTGACGCAGTCACCAGTACTAGTGACATTTTATACCCCAGCCAATGTTATTAACTATAGACATTTAACATGTGCGTGTCATTGAAAATCTACTACTGACGTTAGTACTATTGACTATATAGTGAATATGTACTCCTTTTGGGACCATATTTAGACATTGGAAGACATGAATCAATAGTACAATTTAGCAATTCTAGTCTCCAATTTTCTATAGTAAAAGAAGACAATAAAATTGAAATTTTTGTAAATATTTGATATTTTATTAAAAAAAGGAACGATTTAATTTTTTTAGACTTTTTTACATTTAAAAAACTAAAAAGATATTATTAATTCAGTCTCTCTTATTTATATTGGAACATCAAAATAACGTTTATTTATTAAAATTAAGTAAAATTATTAATCCTCTTTGGGAGAGTCGTCTTCTTTACGATTTATATCATTTTTAGTTTTGCTCCGACCCACTTCTTTTAAATATTTTTGCTTTTGGCGCTGAAATGCTGCTCTAAGCTGATATTACATCTGGATATTAAAAAAACGAAACAAATAGTTAAAATATTACAAATATTTATGATAATACAAAAAGGCTTTTAGTTCTTATTAAGGCCTTAAAAACATTTGATTATTCTTTTTGCCAAAAAAGAGCCATCAATATTAAAATTCATGTTAATATTTTGGTCAAATATTTCGTGAAGATTTTGTTCTGCATTGATTTCATTTGTCGAATACGTTGAATATAAACAAAAAATGTAATTTTATTCGTTGAAGTATTTCCACAATAAAAGTAAGTACTTACGTATGGGTCTGAATGACTTTTCAAAATAGCATCAAATTGTCTCTGTTTTTCTTCAGAGTCGATAGCGAAAAATTCCATAAGATTTGATGCAATTTCGTTTTGTTTAACAATAGTTTTTTGTCTTCTCACGCGGACTATATTTTGGAAAATCAATTTTAGACGACACAGAATATTCAGGCTCCACAAAATTTCCACAATTCACACTTGGACTTATAATTGCCTCATTTTCACTACTTTTATTTTTATATAACACTGATTGTTTTTTTATTAAACGTTTATAATTTCTTGACAATTTTTTTCTAATCAAAATAAAATAATCACAATGTCACCATAAAGTCACTAATATAGTCGACAAAAATGGTGACTTGGAGACACATGTCGACATGTTTCCTTCAGGGTATTATTAACAGGATGTTCATTGTATTCGTTAGTGTTAGTGTGTATTTGTGTCGTGTACACATTCATTGTTTTTTGTTTTTGTAGCTTTTGTTTATCGTTAATGTTAAATGGTAATAGGTTGTTTCGTTTCGTTGCGTAATAATATATTTTCTTATACTAACTTCGTTTCTGTTGCAAACGACAAACGATTTATTGGATAGCATGTTATGAATTAAAATCACCAAATGAAGTGGGAATTGATATTTTAAAAGTTTATAAATTAAGCCAGGAATCCAAATGTTGTCGAAAGTCTTTTCAAAATTGACAATACATGCTCCTGCACAAAGAGATTTATTTAAATTCCAATTAATGTCAGATGTCAAAACGTGTATTCCGTGTATCATAGAGTGTTTATACTTAAAACCGAATTGCCTATCACTAATCAGATTATATTTCTGACAAATACTTAAGATATTAATATTTATGCAAATTTCAAAACTTTTTCTTATATTTGGCAGCAAAGATTCGCTAATACATCAGGTATATTCTTTAACACTATATTTGGAATGGTACCAACACCAAACGATAATTTAATTTTAAAATTTTTAAAAATGTAGAAAATTTGTTCCTGTGTAATAAAAAGAATACATAAGTGAAGTATCTTTTTAAACTGAAATTGTTAGTTTATCTTTACAATAACTAGCCGATACACTGCAATTATCAATAATTAGTTTATAATTTTAGTTTAGCGTTATAGTAATTAAGTTCATAATGGCTACATATAATTTCAAATCTATTATGCTTTATTATAGTTAAAATTTTACTTTTTCCGTATGTAGTTTCTTTATAATTAGATTTAAAAATTTATATATTGAATTTTAGTATTAAATAAAATAAAAATAAAATAATTTAAGATAAAATAAAAATCAATTTAAGAGTTTGAAAGATTTCTTGTAACAGGAATGGGATGAGTGTTTTTTTGTACATTTAATAGACCTTTTGTTCCAATTAGTTTTTTTTATAATTAAGTTGATAATTGAGCGAATTAACAACAAAATGAAGGGGGTGATCATTATAGTTATGGTCACTATCGTAATCGATCCTACAGGGAACCTGTAACCCCAACAGGACGCGTCCCTAGGTGGCGTATAGGTGTTTGCTTCCCAGATATGGGTGGTAGGGGAGAAATCAAATATCCCCCGCGGACCAACAGGTATATATCAAGCGCGACGGACCTCATATTGAGCGGCTTCTTGGCCAGCGTCTGATTCCATGTTAGGAGCGGCTGTATTTTAACCACCTGGCCGAGGTAGCAGATAGAGCTGCAAACATAAATGAAATCGAAGAAGTCGCAGTAGTAAATGTCTTCAGAAGAAGCAACAGACTCGCGCGTTCTGCCCCTGGAACAGTTTACGGAACACCAACGGGAACACTTGGACACAGTTCGCGGCAACTTATTGTGGATTGTACCCCAAGAGAAAATACCGGCGAATATAACCGAGAGAACCACGAAATACCACAGGGCAATGCTGTCGATCCCCAAACGGAGAAGGACCTTCTGAGCTGCAGCTCATCTAGACAAGAATTCATACACAAAGTAAAAATTTCAGAAGAGGAAGCATTGAGTAAATGTAAAACCGTGATAAGAAAATGAGAACTGCTATAAATAGACTGAGGAATGTCAGTATGGACGTTCAAAATGGCGTGTCTGAGTTAGACGAACTATTGGATGTAATTGCAGACAAGCGTAGAAGTTGGAAAAATGCAGAAATAGAAATGCAGCTCAGCAAAACACAGCAGAAGGAGACTTCAGATGCTCCAACAATCCAAACAACGAAAAATAAGAGAACCGCGTCTATCCCAGTGGAAACTAATCCCGAGAAGAAAACGAAGCGATCGAAAAAAGTCAGCGATAGTACAGCGGTCACAGTAGGTACAGAAACCAGACCCGAAGTGGTAGCAGGAAAAAAGAAAATATAAAAGCCCAAAGGAAAAAACGTACTAAGAAACCACAGAACTGACCTGACGTTGTCATCATAAAACCTAGAGAAGGGCACAGCTACACCGACGTGCTGAGAAATCTGAGAGAAAAAATTAACTCGGAAGAGACTGAAGTGGCAGTGCAATCCGTCCGGAAAACAAAGACAGGATCTTTGCTCCTGGCCGTAGTGCAGAGAATGAATGATGGCCACAATGGAAATACAGGATCTCGACTCCCTGACGACAGAAGGCGAAGTGATAAGAGCCATAAAAATGTTACATATCCGCATATAGTGGTGTTTAAGGAGGACGGATGTGATACAAGCTTTAGAGACAATTTTTAATGTTCCAGCGTACCTGAAATTGATTAGGGAATACCTAAAGGATAGAGAGCTGACATATGATAGCCAAGAAAAATGCAGGTCACTTCCCGAGCGGCACAGGGATCCATATTGGATCCAGCCCTCTGGAACGCAACCTATGACGAAATTCTGAAAATCGGAATAGTGGAGGATACTTTCCTAGTCGGATACGCCGACTATATGGCGGCAGTCATTAGAGGTAGAAACACGGAAGTAGTTCAACGCAGACTGCGACAAGTCATGATGCGCACTAAGAACTGGCAGCAATTTCACAGCCTGCAGTTGGCCATGCATAAAACAGAGCTGCTGCTACTAACAAGACGACATATTCCGACCAAAATCGAAATAAATATAGGCGACTTGGTTATACATACGAAGATTAGATTAGACTGAACTCGAAACTCACCTACTCAGAGCAGATAGAGTATGCAAGAGCATAGGTAGCTAAAATTACAACACAGCTGAGTAGGCTGATGGCTTATAGCTTTGAAATCTGGGCTTCTATTTTGAAAATTCGAACCAGAGCCAAAAAACTACTATCCGCTCAGAGAATAGCAGCTTTACGAGTCACATCCTCGTATCGCACGGTATCGACACAAGCCGCGTTAATAATAGCAGGAATGGTTCCCATAGACCTTCAAGCAATTGAGCGCCGTATGATTTACAACGCTAGACAGATCACGTCTCAGTCGCAGAGTATAGAAACGATACAGCACGAAGTCCTCTTAAAATGGCAATACCGATGGGAAAATGAACGGCATGGTAGGTGGACACATAAACTGATTCCAGAATTGAAAGTGTGGAAAAACAGAAAAAACGGCAAAGTGGACTACTATTTAACCCAGATGCTTCAAAAAGTACCTACGAGGAGGAGGAAATGTTAGACGATGTCGAACACACTTTCTTCGGCTGCAGTCGATGGGACGAAATACGTCAGTGTCTCGAGGGTGAAATCGGCATTATTTGTGTGACTAACGTCGTGCTGAAAATGTTAAACAGCAGAGAAAACCGGAACACATTGAAACAATTTGTGCACTATGTCCTGCGAAGGAAAAAAATGACCTGGACGCAGTAGAATAATGGAAGAGAGGAGCCTGGTCGCAGTCTGACAATAATGAAACTGGCACAGGTGCCAAAAAGGGGTCCACCTCGAAGTAATACAACCGTGGTTCCGAGGAGATAAGACGGGTTTTTAGTCGGTATACCCAGGAGAGAGTCCAACATACCATGTGTGGTGACGACCATCATGAATGCATAAAGCATTTTCCCTCCTTCACGCAAAAAAAACTATCGTAATCGAGGCATTTAAGAGAGTTAAAAGTATTATTAACTCTGAGACTCGAGTTTGCTAAACACAAATCTGAATATTATTATTTCGTTGTTCTTTATTCACTCTTTTAAAGAATTGCCATTACTATTGTTTACTTTATTGCTCTAATGGGAATGTTTACAATTAAAAAAGTCACCCGCCATTATGTAATATACAGTCAAACTCGTTTATAACGAACACGGTTATAACGAATTCTTAGTTATTACGTACATATTTTCAAATTCTAACCTTTCAATAACAATTTTCATACAAAAAACTTCGTTTGTTATGAACTCGTTTATAACGAATTCTCGGTTAAAAAGAACCAGTTTATAAGGTCCCAGTAATTGAATGTCATATATTTTACTTTTTGTTTCGGGGGGAATTGGGGTATAACTTCCAAAATAAAATATTTAGTTGAGTCAGAAAGGTATACAGGTAAGGTATTAGAAAATATACACACAAAATGCTTTAACGATTAAAACACGTACCTTTTCAGTTGGGGGTTGATCCAGAATGAGATCAATTCTCTTTTTTTTATTCTCTTTTTCTTTTCTTTCTTCATTATAATTTGTGTGCCGTATTTACACTACTTCAGAATAATTACTTAAAATTAGGGTGACTAGCGTAAACATCCCGCCCCCCTTGCAAGGGTGCGACAAGTGAGAGACGGGAGCTACCTGGCCAAATAGAAATAGAAATAATAAAAAAATAAAAAATTCAAATTCAAAAGGAAACAATTCAGTTTTTAAAAAAAGGGAAAGAAAGCAAAATTGGTTATTTGCTTAGTACGTTGATGACGATTGTAGCACCAGTTAAGTTGGGTGTCGCAACCACATTATTATTATCCTTGTTGGTACGAGGTTGGCAGGAACACTCATGAGCGTGGCTGCAGGTTGTGCTCTTATTGTTGCTTTTTCGTTTGTCGAGCCTTTTGTTGTTGTCGGCTGACTTCCTACTGTCTCTTCGGTGGAAGTGCAACATCGTGTGGTGTTTTCCACGACACTCCATACACCGCTCCCTACTACGACAGCTCTTGGAAAAGTGCGACTGGGCCAAACAGTTAGCGCAGTATTTGTGTATTTTCACTACGCCCAGTCGTCTGTTTAAGTTTAAGCGGCGGAATGTGTCGCATTTCTGGAGCGTGTGTTGGCCTTTACATAATTGACACTTCGTGATAATTCGTTTGGTTATCTCATCCAAACTTTGATTTTCCGATCGCTCAACGGTAAATCTCCTAGGTGCGGCTTCAGACATCTAAAAATAAAAGGACTCAACGACACAAGGAAAAAGAAAGAACGAATTAGTTCTGACTAGGGTTAGGGAGTAGGACGAGCTTAACAATAGGCCGAGTTAGAACGCCATTGGCAGTTCGAACGTCAGCCACTCGTACTTTCGAATCCGATCCTACATAAACGCGCGAGATACGACCGAGCTTCCATTCGCTTGGAGGTAAATTATCGTGTCGGATCACGACGAAGTCATCAATCGCGAAATCGCGTTGGGGAGATTTTCATTTATTGCGCTTATGGAGTTCAACTAAGTACTCGTCCTTCCAGCGACGCGCAAACAAATGGTGTAAAACCTTAAATTTTCGCCACCTGCGGGCGTAGTTGATAGATTCACCTGATAAATTAGTTTCAGGGGGTGCAA